>CM021103.1:20285755-20740451 GCA_007115665.2 Sequoiadendron giganteum | reverse complement strand
GGCGAGAAACTACTCTATGGTTCGTAGATAGGGTTCCATTCGGTGCGGTAAATAGATAAACTCCCTCAGGAGACCTCCCAATCTTTAGAACAAAGATTTTGGGGATGGTTATCTTGCGCACTACTGTCAAGTTGGACTTTCATCCACAACTTGCATTTTTATTATAGTGGGTTGGAAAACCTAGCTTTGGTTGTTTCCACTTAGGTCGTTCCCATAGGGTGAGTACTTTTTCCCACTACGACAAGCCTGCTAAAGGATTTAATAAAACGTAAATGACATGAAGTAAAAGTGAATCTGGCACTTTGGTCACCCAGTTAAGGGGAGAGCATAAGCCTAATCACCACAAGCACAACATATAAGTTTGTCTTGTTTTAAGCCCAAAAAGAAATTTTCTAATCTATGTGAAGGTGTTGCTTCACAAAAATCATGATGTTCTTTTTAACTTCTATTGTAAGAATGTGATGACTATCCTAGGATTGATAAATTTGCTTTAAGAAAAACAAGAAAGTGACTATTCTAGGATTGATATATTTTAGGAACTTTGAAGTGACTATCCTAGATTGATCAATTTTAGTCCAATTGTGAAAAAAATAAAATCTGGCCATGGATGCATCAGATCCAGACTGATTTTTACGAAAGCACTGGAATATTGCACCGAAGCGCTAAAATAGCTACCTGATGCACTAAAACCTGAAAGCACCGAAACAAGACACCGAAGTGCCGAAGTTTGACATGGAAGCGCTAAAACACTTGATGCACTAAGACAGTGACCGAAAGCACTATAATAGTGACCAAAAGTGCTAAAGTTGAAAGTGCTAAAATAGTGACCAGAAGCGCTAAAAATTTTAACGAAAGCGCTACAAGAAAAACACGCTGAGAACCTGCATGACACTTTCCAGAAAAATTGGGGTTAATGCCCCATGGTGGGCACCAAATTGTAAGTGTGAATATGTGAATAAGATTAAAACACTTCTTAATATGACATTATATCAATAGACAAGTTAAATGAATCAATTCAAAGGAATTATCTATCAAAAGCATCATATTGCTCTCTATCTCCAAAGATTTATTAAATCTTGATTGCTCTCAGATTGTTTAAGCAACTAAGACTGTTAAAATGACAATTCAAAGAACGAGATGATGCTAATGCAATAATAAATGATAAATAATGTAAACTAGCATATATGAAATAGATAATTGCAGCTACAAGAGGCAGTCATGGTTGAAAATTTGATTGCTTGATGCTTGATGTGTGAATGCTTGATGCTTGATGTTTGAATTCCTACAGAGTAAGAGTGCAAAAGTTAGATTATTTGGATCTTTTTTTTTGGTTCAATGAGGCTGTATTTATAGAATTCCTAGCTGTAGAAATGCACAGGGAAAGCTTTGAGAGGCTTGGATTCAATCTAGAGAATTGAATGGTGAGAGATGGAGGAGATTGAGAGAAAGATGGAGATTGTCTCTACCCATGAAAACACTAGGCAAGAGAAGAGGAAGGATTGATGGAGGAGGATTGAGAGATCAAATTCCAAATTTGTCTCCAATTTGTCTCCAAAACTTCTCATGAAGTTTCAATCAATTAATTTTGACATATTTTAGACATGGTTTAGACATAGGATATCTAATTCATTTTTGAGAGAATATAGATGGAATATTCTCTGTGCTTTAATTCAAATATTTTTGATTTATTTAAATTAGCAAAAGAGAGATAAATAAATTTAATAAAATGAACTATAGGATAGTTGTTTATTAAATTAAACAGAAGAATGTGGCAATTAATCAATAAAGTGTTTTAATCTTTATTTAATTAATTTAAGATGGATGTGATAGAATAAAATAGGGATTTGATAATTAAATCGAACAAAGTATCTAATTTTGTTTATTTAATTAAGATGAATTTAATTGTGAACTATACAAATAAATATTTCTATTTATTAAATAGTAGAGGAAATTAGGATAATTAATCAAATAATTTGTATTTAATTAATCAGATGCTCCAGACCAATTTTACGTGTATACAGTTGCTATGCATAAAACACCATCAACAAGATTGGCGCTAGAAGGAGGGCCAAATGTGGGAGACATTTCTGGAAGTTGAATGAGCATTCATGTTAAAAATATAAGATATGATAGATCTCTAAATCTGAAGTACATATTTTGAGTCTAGATGGAAAAGCAACCTTATGCTTTCCATGATGGAAACAGGCTTTAGATTGATTTTCCTCAACTTTGTGTGTCTCTGAATAAGAGATTGGATCTCTGGAATAGTAAGGGTTTTCATCACTATGCATTATTAGACCAGTGTAGAATTCATAATACTTGCAAGCATAATTATTTTGAATGCTTAACATTTTTGGGTAAAATTGAGATGGTTTTGCAAAGGGATATTTTCATACAGAACCTACCTAAACTACTGGCCTCCACAAATTTAGAGTTTTTTGATGTTGTAGTTGAGGCCTTTACAAAGATAGTTAAAGATCAACTCGATGGTGGTAAGTGTTTGCAAGATTTCATCTCATCTAAATGGTGTAGATTTCATAATGCATCTCATGTAGAATTCACTTGCCATTCATGTGTGGATATTATTGTTAAAGTTGGGAGATATATGGAATGGAAGGAGTAGATAGTCAAGGTATGTACTACATAAAACACAAATTCTAGATCTAAAGAATGTGCAACAAGTGTTGATCCATCCACAAATCAAGTAGCATGCTAGAAGAGTTTGAAATGTCTGGGCAGTGGAGGTAGCTAATGAACATTCAAGTGAAGAACAACTTACAAATGCAAAGGATGTTGGTCCTATAGAGGCTAACCAAGTGTCAGAAATGGAAAATGTAGTCAAGAGTGAACAACAATAGGAAGAAGAGCTAAGTAAGATTTTATCTGTTCGTGATGAGGATCTAATATAGAATAGATATGATGAGTTTGTGGCAATATTTTTGAAGGATTGGTCAAGCCTAAGTTATTGAGTATTCCTAGAGGAGTTGTTGTTACCAACTTGGTGCAAGATACATGAGGAAGAACATTCTGAATTCACCTGTTTCCAGTGCCAGACAACCATAAAAGAGGTGGAAGAATAAGTACAATTGTTGCAACATACAAGAGATACACAAAAAGATACATCAAACAATTCTCCAATGGAATAATCTCAACAAGTTGTTGATAAACGTCTTGAAGAACATGAGGAAGCACTTAATGGAGTGGTTAACATTCTTGATAACTGTGATCAAGATTCTAAACCAATGCCAACAAAAGATGAATTCAGGGAGTTCTGTCATTTATCAAATTCTATTTCTTCTTTGTTTGTTAATGAATTAAGCACTGAAAATTCACAAATTTTATGTATTAAGGGTGAGGTAGTTAATGTGGTTCATACTGATATGTAGGAAAACAAGAATGATGTTGAAAATAGTAATGTTGTGGTCATTATTGATGAGTTGGATCACAATATGCTTAAAGACCAGTCTGTGATGCCTCTTAATGAACATCTTGTTGAGGAGTTCATTGTGCATGATGAAGTTGTTGCATTTTCATCATTAATACTTCATGAAGAAACAAAAATCGAAATGTTGCACCATCAGTGGAGACCTCCTGATGATACTAGGATCAACTCTTCACAATTGGGAAATGATGAATACAATATTCAGTCCACAGGAATACAAAATCAGGTTGTTTCTTTCTTTACTCTGAATTCTGAAGCTTATCAATTTTATTATGGAAGTTTAGGAAAGAAAACTTTCATATAGATTGATCATAGTCCTAATGAGTTGCCTCAATTGCTAATTATTCCTGTCAATAGGGTTAAGTTTGAATGCTGCATCATTGAGACTTATTTTGCTGAACATAAAGATGAATTTGCATTCTTGAGGACTATTACCATTACACCACTACTTGTTTTTTCTTTGATGAACCATTTGGGGATGGGTCTCAGTTTGCCTTGTCTAATCATGAGCCATTTTGAGTCTCTTTGTACATAGTTTCATCTGAATAAATGTAGCTTGCCTTGTTGTTCTTCTTTAGTCTATTTTTGTTTTCTTTAGGATAGATTGCTTTAGGATTAGTTTGATTTGGTTAGTTTAGATGGATTTTGGTTTGTTGCTATTGTGGTTAGAGTAGGTCTGCTTTAGTTGGTTTTTCTTTCTTCTCTGCTCCTGCTTTGGGTTTTTTTGCTTTCTTTTGGGCTTATTGCATTTGTATGAGTGGCTTCTTGCCTAGGGTTGTTCTAGGATTTAGTTTAAAAACTCTAATCATCTTTTCAAATTTAGTTGGAGGAATTCCTTCATCTAATGTTGCATATGTTTGGAATTGGAGTCACTTGATTAAGTCAAATTCTGGAATGTATTTGGGTCTCATACTTACACACAAATCTTGAAGTTTCCAAGGCTGTACATGGTCCTTATGAGGTTTGACTAGGTAAAAAATATTATATTCTACTCCAGTGCCACTGTGGTTCTCATCCTTGAGTGCAGGCTTCATTGCTTGCAAGGTGAAAGAGAAAGTTTAAAAAATCTCAAAGAGAATATCAAAAAAAGGAAAAGAAAAAAGAAAATGCTGAAAATCAAAAGAAATGTTTATCTTATTAGGGGTATCCTAGTATCTCTATCGAGGCTATGGATGCTTGGATGGCAGTAGAGCTATACTAGAGAGGGTCACAGTGATAACCTTGTCAGGGCTATGGATGCCTGACTGGCAGCAAGGCTCTATCTAGGTTGCTTTTGGAGTTGGGATCCTTATGTAGCCCTATCAGACTAAGTTTGGTCCCTGTTGCAACTGAGGAAAAGAGAAATAGATGCATACACACACACTTTGACCCTGGTACATGAAAGGTCTTCTTATTTGTGATTTCTGAAATCTTGTCCATATGTAACCTGATGCCTAGACTAAAACCATAGATTTTGGGTTGATTCCAATTTGTCATTGAAATGCTCTGGAGCATTTCCCCAACGGAGTTGCCATTTGTTGTGTAGTTTTGCACACATGCCCCATTGAGAGTAGGGACCCTCTTTTGCTTGGTCTTTTGGCTCTTTTCTGTGACCTTGCCTTTTGAGCTTGTCTTTGAAAATCTTGAGATTTTGGTTTTTGGTGCTTTGGTCCTTTAGTCTTGGGATTTGTGTTACTTTTCAATGCTCCTTGATGCCTATCTTTCTTGTAAAGTGTCTCTATTGAGCTAACACTTTGAAAATTTTAAGTCTTTTGGATAATCTCAGGTTTATCCCTATTTTCAGGACTTTCCCCCTTAGGCAGATTTCCTTGGCTGCTTGGAAAACCTGACAGGGCTGGTTCTACACTATCTTCGAAGATTTTTGTGCTTCATGGAATTCTGTCTCCCCCAATTTTTCCTGTTTTTCCTTCGCTTCATTGAATTCCCAGGTTGTGTCTTTGGTTGTCTTGTTATAGTTGTGTGGTTTACCACCATACCCTGAGGGCTTCACACTTAGGTCACGGTTGTGCAATGGCATCACCTTACCGTAGGGGGCTTTCATCCCTGGTGCGGTAGCGTAGTGAGCCTGCCATACTGCGGGGGTCTACATTCGATGGTGCGGTAGCGTGGGGTTGGTTCATCCAACGCGGTAACACAGTGATACCTCAGTACCACAAGTGTGTCTAAGCTAGGTCATGGTTGTGCACTTTACCTCCATACCACGAGGACTTCATGCTTCTCTCATGTTGGCATGATTTACTGCCTTACCTCGGTGGTTGGATGAGTGGCTCGCGGTAGTGTGGTTTTGATTACTTTTGAGGAGTTAGGAGGTCAGAATTGTTAGTCAACGACGTGAGAATTGTGTTGAATTCATAAGAATCCATTGCCTTGGGAAAATCTTGAAATCCATTCCTCCTTCATTTTCCCATGATGTGCTAAGTATTGTTGGTTTCGGCAATTTCTATCCCCATCGAATTTTTCCGAAAATCTGTTATTTGTCAAAACTAAAGGGATTCATGGGTTGATTATTAATGAATTTGCATTTTATGATTGATTTGGGATGATTTAAGGATATGCAAATGCTTCTAGAGTTTTGCATGATGATTGAGATGATTATGAGTGTTATTTTGGGTTTCCATTGCTAAAATCCGTCTGGCTAGGAATTCCTCGAAATTCCTTCCTTACCTAAATTCCACGAAGGGGTGAAAATCCAAAACTTTGATAGAGGATTCTTTAATGAAGTTTTAGGGATTCCGATGGCTGTTTTGGATCTCTTTGATGATTGAATACATTGCTTTTGATTGACTAAATTGGATTTTTGATGCTATAATGAATATTGATTGTGGCCCTTTTGAATGTAGACTGGATCGGGTAGGTTGTTGATGTCGAGACAGAGGGAAGGAATGGGTGTACTTTGAAGATGTTGTGGGATCCATGGGATGTAGCCTGGTACATTTTGTGGTTGTGGGCAAGTGAAACTCGCTCGTACATGGTTAGGTTGACACGCTCGATGACCATTCATCTGAGTTGGACGTGGCATGGAAAATTCAAACTGGTTTGACTCGATCAGAGTCATTCGTGATGCCCAGCTTGACTGTTGATCGGTGGCTTATATTTAAACTCACATGATGCGCGTGTGTTACCATTCTTATACTTCATGCTAGTGAGACATTAATGGTGGAGGGGACCTATGGGGTTTTGTTCAATCTGAATCAAGATTTGTAGAGATCCTAGGTCGATCTGAGGGGGCGCCTCATACATTCAATGTAGGGTGGTGATTTATTGTGACCTGTCTAGGACCAATTGGGTTGATGGTCGGCCTTCTTTGTAACCCAATTTGGGCTCATGTGGGAAGAATCTCTATATATGTGGAATTTCACCTCTTTATAAAGGGTTGTTGTTGTTGTTGGAAAATAGATGTTAGAATTTTTTTGTAAAGGGTTAGACAATTGATTAGAAATTAAAATTAGGAGTTAGTTTTATTTTCAAGCAAATGTTGTAACACAGAACATCATAATTGTTGCTATTATTGGTGATTCAATACAAGTGAAGACATTGTGTTATTATTGGTGCCTTCTTTGGATTGATTTGTCTTGCATTGTTCTTATTCTATCTTTCAAATTGCTTGGAAATATCTAAATGCATTTTAGATTTAGAGTTAAATAATTCAATGGTGCTTGTGATTTAATGCTTGGAGTGTTGTAGCAATCTCTGGTTCATACTTTGGGTAGCTTCTTGATTGTGGGATTGTTGTGCAAGGTCAACCTGTACCTGTTATTGGTGTGCTTAGTTCAATTGTGGGCACTTGTCCATGTCAACTACAAAACTAGGGTTGGCTTGGATGAATGTGCATAATCTGAAAATCTTTAATTCTTTAGAAGATTGTACTGTTTCTGTGAGATTGTAGGTATAGCCTGGGTTAAGTAGAAAGTAGTTTTAAGGGATTGGTTTGTTCCAAGTATTTCATCATTAGTATTGTGATCTTAGGAGTACTATTAATCTTAGGATTTCTGAAATGCTCACCTTTTTCTATTTCTTTGAACTGTGGTTAAATTAGGAACCCAAGTATCACTCTGTTGCAAAATCTGATAAGTTTAGAATCTCCAACATTTGTTTTGTAAGGTCCCTTTGTGATTACCAGCATTTTCACATTTATCACTGAGTGGTTTCACTACATTGTCAAGACCTAACACTCGAGAGACCTTGGGGTTATTTCTTTGTTCATAGAGATCAACCTTTCAAGAGAGATAAGATATTATATATTTTGTCCGAGTTGTTGTTGTGCATAAAACACCATCAACATTCCCCTAACAAGGTTTGCACGTAAAAATCCTTCTATTATAGTGTTTTGGATGATTGCTTTGTGTGTTTGCATCTTTCCTTCAGTTCAAAGTTGTAAATGGTTTAAATATTATATTAATAAAATTGAAGATTGTAGAACACTAATTCACCCCCCCTCTCAGTGTTCCTAGATTCCAACAGTCTCCCCCTCCCAAAGGTTGGTTCAAATTGAATTTTTATGGGGCTTCTCAAGGTAACCTCAGAGCTTCTGGTGCAAGAATGATTTTGAGAAATAATGAAGGTAAAGTATTCAAGGCATTGTGCAAGATGTTAAACAGTGGTACCAATAATGTGGAAGAGCTCAATGCCTTATTATTAGGCCTTGAGTTGGCTCTCTTAAATAAAGTTTCTAAGATTATCATCAAAGGTGATTCTTAGAATTTTATTGGGGCTCTCTCAAGTAAACTTTATCATGCTTGGCATTTGAATTACTTGTTACAACATGCTCTCTCCATCTTGAAGAACTTTATGGCCTACCAGATCCAACATTGCTATAGAGAAGCAAATACAGACATTGATAAATTTGTAAACATGGCCATTGATAATTCCCTCCCTTTTACTATGTTTTCTCTTGAAGAGCTTAATAATTTTTTGGAGTAATGATTCTTGGCTTCTTGTGGCAGCTTCTTAGTATTTTAGCATTCTCTACATCTCCTTGTTTTATCTTCCAAATAGTCCCCTTTATTTCTTGGTTGGTTTTTTGGATGGTCTTCATGACCTCTCTGATCTCAAATTTTCTATATATTTTTAGATGGTCACCATGACGTCTATGCTTGATTGCTAGATGGTCCTCACGATGTCCTTGATGGACTAGAGATGGTCTTCTTGACAATCAATTCCTTGTTTTGGTGACGATCTTCTCGACATCAGTTGGCATGGCTCTGTTGACTCAACATACTCTTCTGGAAATCCTCTTGATGCATGTAGTTTTGGCTTTCTTTTGGTACTTTGTTGGTGGCTTCCATTTGGTATCCATAATGGCTTGGGCTTCCACTCAGATGGTCTCATTGACGTCTTGTAATATTTTTACAAAGTCCTATCCTGACTGGATTTCTTGATTGGGGTGATGTCCTACCTTTTTTCCCTCGTCAACTTGAGGTGTTGGATTTTAAAGCCTCCTTTAGGCTGGTTGGGTTGATTTGGGTGGCATCCCCTCAGTCTCTTTGGTTTTCCCTCATGATGGTCTCTTTGACATCATCGACTGCTTGGTTAGTGTGATTTTACTTTGGTTGTAGACACTTTCTATCTGATTTCATCCATTCACATGGCTAGGACTGATTTGTGTGTGATTGGCTCAATTAAGGAATTGTTTTGGCAGTGGTTTGGCACTTGGTAATCTAGCTCCTAGGTCTTGTCATTGTCATCTGCTTGGTTTGTGGCTCTCTATCTACTTGACATCTATTATGATCCTTTATAAAAAATATTTGGCATAGGTTTGGTGGCTTTGGCAATCGTGTGAAGGGTACTTTGGTTTTGTATACACATTCTTGAGTTTTTATTACTTTCCACCCGCACACAAGGTGGTGCTTTTCTCCAGATTTATAAGTTGCTCGGGTTAATTTATTATGCATTGTTGACTGGCTTGACACATTCTTTCCTGAGTCTACCATGGAAAACCTCTTTAGAGTCTTCATTCGGCCCTGTTATGTGGAAGTAAGGGTCACATAATTGTTTTTATGAGTTTATTTGTACAACATTTATAATCCAGTGCCCTCAGGTTGAGGAAGCCATTGTGTGTGTTTTGAACAAAGAATAGATTCAATTGCACCCATGAGCACTTCCTCATGAATTGGATTCTTTGTTCGTATCCAATCTAATGAACATCTTGTGGTGTAACGAGACTGAAATTTATTGCAGGTAGTTTCCTATTGCCACACGGTTGCCTGATGTTTTTTTGGAACCTCCTTTGCTAAATTATGATCTTAGAGTGAGGCCTAATTTGGTAGGGGGTCTTCTTTGTCGTGAGGTGTTGTTTTCTTCTTTTTCTCTTTGTTCTCTTTGGGTGACATGGTTCTAGATATTTTGGCTTCACATTTTGGTCATTTTCGGTCTCGCCTTCGTTCTCTTAGGCTGTCATTGGGTTGCTGCTTTGTTGCAAACTTGCAAAATATTTTCAAGGCGGTGCAATTACTGCTCAGACACGCTTTTGAGGATCCCATTTACGCACCTTAATTCTCTCTGCCTAAGGATTTTTCCTCTTCTGAAGAAAGTAGAATCTACTAGGGTTTGGTTTTTTGGATCTTTTTGTAGACTATTTCGGTTCATCTTTGTGGTCTATTGATGGTATTCTCCCTCATTTTTGTGTTTTGTCTACACCTTGCTTCAGGAGGTAACTAGTTTTACACATGGGCCTTTTAGGCATTTTGTACTTGCAGTCTTGCCTTGTTCCTATATATGTATGTATTCAGCTTGTTCTCAAGATGTAATTGCTTTTGCCTCTGGGCTCTTTTTGGTATTTTGTACTTATAGGCCTCTCATGTTCTTGTTTCTGTATGTAATCGACATTTTGAATTTCAATAAAATCTTCTTATAGTGGCATGCCTACTTTTTCTTAAATTTTTTTTTATAACATGTATAGTATATGTACATATGTTTGGTATATATTAATATATATGTGTAATATATATAAGGAATAATGTATATAAATGTATTTATATATATATTTTTTAGATATAGTGTTTTACTGTTTACATATATTCATACACATATACATGTATGAGTATGCAGACAAAGTTAAAAGAAATGTATATATTAATATATATATATATATATATATATAATATTTGATTTATTAAGCCACAATCAATGGTAGATATGCCAAAGCTGATATATGAGGCTTAATGGCATATCATATTAAATATTACTATGGAAATATATAAGTTATTACATAAGCCACGCAGGTGGATGAGTTAAGCACATTCCAAACTCATTAAATCAACCACAATGGAGTGGTGAAAAGGGAACCTTTTAAGCATGAATTCCTTATAAAGTGGAGCCCACAACTTGGGAATTTTGTGATTTATTTGAAAATCCAATGGAGGCAGATCATTACATAATTTTGGCTCATTTAACTACCATAGGAAGAGGCATGGAGAGGTAAAATATCACATGTTTCTATTCTCATGCTTACCATAAATTGGTCAAAGGAGGTCGATTTGGTTTAAAAGACTTTTTTTGAGGTTTTTAATTTCTTCCAATAATACTTTACTATGCCAAGCATGGAAGTAAGTGGGTGTATTTGATTGTTCTTAAAAATTATTTCCAATTGAAATTAAATTGCCATGTAACATCATATTAAGCCATGGAAAATGTGGAAGAATTCAAATTTTTTATGATTATTTTAAACTGAAAATTGTATTATCTTGTAACTACATTCTTATGAAGAGGATTGTGAATTTCTTAAGACTAAGTCAAATTCCAATTGTGGCAACTCCATTCTTGCATAGTTAATTAAATTGAGAATCTTGTCATTACACATGGAAAAATATAGGAAAAGCATAACAACATTGGAGGTATTCGAGCTTCCAAATGATAACTATTTTTTATCTTTAGAAATTTTGTTTAAGAATAAATTCATATTTGTTGCTCATTATGGTTTAGTTCATTAGTTTTTCAATCTTGAAGAGAGCTGCATACATGAAATTAGAGGAAAGAAATAACATAGTGTGGAGAGATTTGTAAACTACATATCAATATGCCATAGAGTGAGAATAACTTGATTGTATCATATTTAGATTTCTCAATAGTTATAGATTAATAGTAAAAGAATTCAAGAAAATAGTGCAAGGATAGTGCTAAGCGCTAAAGTTGATAGGAAAACAAGTTCAAGGCTAAGTTTAAAGTGCAGAACTGAAGCAAGGAATACCATAATTAAAGCTAGACTATTTAATTCTAGGCATGATTTAAATGATTCTCCTTCTTTCTCTTTTAAAATATGATAAAATCTCTTTAATTAATTTAAAATATGTTGTCATTCAAAAGTTATCATATTGCATAATAGACCAAGAGTCATTATTATTACCTATTGATTGAAAATCATGTATCCTGGATAGAGGACTTTATTCTCTCATTATTAATCAAAGGCCTTAGTGCTACGAGATTTTAAGGTGCAGAAGCACAAATAACTCTTAAATAGAAAATATTCTCCAACATGGCTATAAACTTATGATACATTTAAGTATAAGAATATGTGTGCCATATGGAAGGATAGATATATGAATGTCTATATATATACAAATGTGGGTACCTTATATAATATGCAAAGGATAACTTGGAATAAATCTGTAAGGAATTTGGAGACTAGTTAGATGGTTCTCAGTTGAGTTATCAAAATTTAAATAGATCAATATGTTGAACTATTAATGGATATTACTATGATAAAAGATTTTATATTGGATCAAACTAAATGATATGTGATATCATGAATAACCATATTGGTTATGGAGTTTTAGAAGTATAGAAACCATACTTGGCAACAATGGCGAAGAGTTTGAATCATCATTTAAGAAGATGATGATTGTCTATTTATGTTCACTTCAAGATTAACCTTATTCAATATGGAATTTTTTAGGAACAAGAACCATAACAATAAAAGATGGGCATTTGAAACTCTGATAAGAAGAATAATTCATAAATTTAAGGTTAATAATAGATTATTATACATATCAACATATTTTCAGTACTTTAGATTGAGACCAAGTGTGTCTAGTCAATGGCATTGTGTCATTAGTATTAACTAATTATACATAAAATAGGAGAGTAGTCACTGCCATGGTTAAACATTAAGGACTTGAGTAAAATGAAGTTTCCAAGCTCTAGGATGTCACATCAACATAACTAGAAATATCTAGTCAAAAAATTATAACTAGTCAAGTCATTTACAGACTTAGTAAGAAAGGACTTGAATAAGATATAGTTACCTAGACCAAAAATGTTGTGAGAATGTAACATGGGTATTTGAGTCAAAATTTTTAAACCTACTTAGTCGAATAATCAACACTAGTGAAATCACTATTGAAAGAGAATCTATTTGAGTTAGTTGACCTTTGGATCACACTAAAAGTATAGTTAATCATTGGTCAGTAATATTTCCAAGTTGAGTTAGAGGTGGGTGAAATTCTTATACCACTTCCTTATAAAGTGGATGATTATATATCAAAACTTTAGCCAAAGTAAGTGTAAAATTCATTGCTTGCACTTTTCAGTTCACTATTCTCTAGGTTTTCATAACTTGTTAGTAGTGTCATGCATAGTTAGAAGGTGATGGGACTTTTCAATTTCGAAGGGAGGAGGCTAGGGTTTTAGGGTTTAAAGTTACCCATGGTGATATGAATTATCAAATTTTGAAACCCTCATGTTATGTTTCAATGGTGACTTGCTACCGAAGGTAACCGGTCACTTAAGTGATCCGGTTGAGCCTTTCCTCCGTGCTCTTACTGGCCCCTTTCACCAAGCTCATCGGTCTCTTTTTGCCACCTAGGCTTAAACATTTATACCATCGAAGGTTGTACCGGCTGGTCCCACCTGAATATTCTACATGTTCATACATGTTGTTTGGCTAACCGTTTGATCACGGTTTTTGATCTGGATCGTTTCTCACAAACCTCATAGGTTTTCCTATTAATGTCACTAAGTAGTGTGACGTCTATGAGACACCGCCATTTGGCATGTACGGAGGGGCGGGGTCTTTTCCTGAGGAGCTAGCGATGACAAGTGGTCGTCGTTTCACTAGCGAGGGGATTTAATTACAAGGTTAATAATGATTGTCCCTCGTAGACCTCACACAAGCATGGTAAATGTCTCTAAAGTACTACGAGGTTTATGAAAGGGCAACATGTGGCCTGGTTCTTGAAGTGACAGGGCTAAGTGGGACCTACTATCTGGTTGCGACCTCCTATTTTCAAGGGTTATGATTGGCTATGGTTTTTCAAGGCGCTGATGTGGATTTTCAATGCTCGTTTGACTCAATCTGAGCTGTCTGACTTGCTAGGTCCGTTTTGCATCAACGGTGCAGTTTCAAAGAAATTACTGACCATCTATGTGACGAGCTTTCACACTTTGAAACTTATTTTATTAATGGCTTGAGCTTTTCAGAGGGTTCTCTCCTAATTTTCTCTAGCATGGGAATGATGCCCTCCTGATAGAAACAATTATGGTGGCTACGTCAGCCACTTATGGCTCAAATAATTGTATTGCAAAAATGCAATTAGTATCCCTTGCACCAATTAACTCTATAAATTCTTGTAGAGTTATCCGGTGTTATCATTGCATTTTTGGATTATTTTGTTTGCAGGTGGTGGCTATTCTCCTATATTTTGTGAAGCTATTTTTTCAATGGATAAATCTATAGGGCCCAGAAGTGCTAGAGTAGGAGCCAGGAGTTTGCTAGTTGAGAAGGAGCAACCTGCTCCCAAAACACCCAAAGTTGCTACTAAAAGTGTTGGAAAAAGGCTAGAGCGTTGCACATCCCCTGTTCTGATTTCATCAGATTCTGATGGTAATGGGTCCAAAACTGACTCGGATTACCAGTGTTACTTGGTAGCCTTGACTGAGCTCATGGGAGTGAAAGAGGAGGTCCGTGTAGTCAAACCAATAACTGTAGTGGCCCCATGCCGGGATGTCGGATGCTATGTTGATGTAGCTAGAGGGATGAAGGTGGTTCCACCTTTAACCCAGGTGAGAACTCGAAGCGATCACTTATACTGGGGCCATGTGTCTACTTAGTGGTTACTGGTGTTGGATCTGGTGGGCAGTGATTTTCCTAGTGTTTCATCTTGTTGATGTGGACGTGTGCATGCCTGGCACACTTTTTATTTTTTCTCTCACTGGTTACTATGTAACCATTTTTTATTCCTCAGATCATGCACTTTGCTATCCAATGATGAGGAATGTGAATTCGAATTTCATTCTAAATGAAATTCAATTTTGAAATTAACAATGTAGCTTATTGCTTTGTTGCTTTCCTGTCCTATAAAGGAGATTTCTCGGCTCATTGCTAGGGTCAGATTTTGGATCCTGAAAGTTCTGAATATATGTACAGTTAGTTCTTTTTACTATAGTTCTCAAAAAGGTTTTAGTTAATATCGTTTCTGGTCAGTTGTCTATGAATCAAGCAAGCCTTGCTAATGTAATTACAAATATTCAATCTATAATGACAATATTTTTCCTGCAAGATAGAATCAAATGATTAGTAATACCTACATGTTAATAAAATCACACAATAGAATGCAAAGGAGAAAAATACTTGAAATGGAAGAAAAATGGAAAAGTCTCACCCATTTAATACTCCGTGGCTTACTTGCATTGCACCTCCTCAAGTTTGTTGTGATAATAATGCCCTCAGATTTGTGAGCAAATTATATGTGTCTAGCCCTAGCAATGCCTTTGAAGGATTTGTAAAATAAACTAATGTGCAACTAGCAATTTAATCCTAATGTGCAAGTAATGATTAAAGCCTAAGATGATATGAAGATAAATGTGATTGCTAAAATAACAAGAGATGGCCAAAAATGAGATCAAGATTGTCATTTTATAGAAAATGCAATCTTGAATGGACGGATGAGATGAGAGATTGAGGAATGCCCTAGAATCAAAGGTCAAGATTCAATAAGGCAACTCTCAATTAGGGTTAGGGAAAAATGCCCACATGTGTGAATAATATTTAATTAAATGAATTAAATCAAGACTGAATGTGACAGTTGAGATGAAATTAGTAAAAATCGAAAGACAAGAGGATGGGATTTTAGAAAATCAGTAATTTTTGAAATTACTTGATTTGTAGAAGAATAATTCCATTTTGAATTAAATTAATTCAAAATATGGATTTTGTGAGGTAAGAAGTAATTGATTTTTGAAATTAATTACTAAATGAAGAATCAGTTAAGTATGTGAGATATTTTTAAATGATTTGTTTTATTTAAAAATATAGAAGTGTCACATGTCTCAATTAAATAATTAAAAATAATTATTTAATTTAGAAGTAGTAAATTAATTAAATAAATTATCAAATCTATTTAATTAAGAGGATTTAGGAATTAGTGACACATTAAATAAATATATTTTAAATATATTCATTTAATAAACAGGAGGACATTAATGATAAGGATTAATTAAATAAATAAGATTTTATTTAACTATGAGATGACTTTGATAATTAGTGTCATATTAGATAAATAAGATTTATTTATTTAATAATCATGAAGAATGAGAGATTATGAATTAATTAAATAATTATAAACTATTTAATTAATAGTTGAATGTGGGTTAGAAAACATAATTAAAATGTTATAATCATGTTATGACGAAAGGTGGTAAAATAGTGGTCACGGCCTAAGTCATTTTTAGGTGTCTACACAATCCAATAATGATAATCATTTTAAAACAATTGCTCTCCTAATTGTGTGTCATAAGTTATGAATGAGCCTATCAATGATATTTTCATTCACTTTCAATGGTATATTTGAATATGTTCTTCATTTCCCTTCTTTTGCTCAATGAGTTAATGAAATTGCTTGAAAATGAGTTACAAATTTATGATTATACATTCAGGATTGCTAAGGAGTGTTGTTTTAAAATTAAAATTCACATGATGTAAAGCATTGTGGTGATATGTCTACAATATCTAGATCATTCTTTGTATGACTCCTACCCAATAGATGAGGCATTGGTTATTTTCTTCAGGATTATTACAAGACTGTAATTCTAAACATGGGGGTCTAAAAGCTTAACACAACAAAATATTAAACCGTATCTCTCTATGAGAGAAAAATCTTACATTGAAATCTTAAATCCCGTTGCTCTAAGATACCTGTTATTATTCTTTGGTCTGCCAATACCGAGAGTAATTACTATCTTAGTGCGTGTGTAGGGATTGTAATCTGTAAGAAGAAGTTTTTTCACCAGTTATAGATCATTCTTATGAACACATTTAGGTTTACCCACCTTGGTTTCATAGAGCCAAAAGTGTAAGAGATGTCAGTATTTGACTGGATCTCATTAGTTGCCCACTAGCCTTTGTGGTTCTTTAATATAGAGGTTGGCTACCTCTTAGAGAATTACCAATCCTATGTGGGAAAAAACACCAACAAAATCGTGACTCTACTAGGGAGTTCTGAATCACCAGTTGTAGATGGTTATAGAGTCATATCAAAGATTTGTTGTTCTGAATTTAAATAGTGAATGTTTTCAACCTTAAAAGGAACAGGTTGTTGAAATGAACTCGAAAATCCTATGATCTATGGTATCCTGTTGGAAAAGCATTCAGGAGTTCTGGAGTCATTAGTTGAATGGTGGTTTTATTGGGGAGAACTTCTGAAAAATTTTAAAAAAAAGAGAAAAGAGGAACCATAGCTATTGAAGAATGCAATCAAGAATTATTTGTTAAGTGATGTTGAATGTTAAATTTGGATGGTAATGGATTGTGGTTTTGAAGGAGATTGGTAGTGGCATGGTGTGACTCTGTTGTGGGTAAAAACCCAGAATCTAACAAGCTTTGAAAAGGAATTTCATATTTATTTTAATATAGTCCTCTCTTGAAGAGGTGTCAACTTTGTCTAAAGAACCAGTTGATGAATGAAGGAACAGTCCCAGATCTATGATATTTACAGTCACGGAGAAGAGATTAATACATGCTGCCAAAAAATTACTAGGTATTTCATCAAAACTAAACAGTTCACTATTTCTAATTGTAGACATGGAAAATGTACAAGTTCGTTTTGGCACACCTGATCCCGATTACTAACAATGTTTCCTCTTAAATCACATTCTCAGCATTTCATCACATTCTATCTCTTAATTTAATAAATCATTATTTATTGCATTAAGTCTTCCTCTTTCAATGATTAAATTAATCAATTAATTTAATTAACCATTGCTTCCTTGTTTAATTAAATAAATCATTTTATTTAATTAAAATCTCTAAATTCCTCCTATTAAATTAAATAAATTAAACCTTATTTGATTTAATCTAACATATTCCTTCTTGATTAAATAAATCAAATCATTTATTTGATAAATCATTTCCTCTCAATTCTTGACTTAAATCAATTCACAAATCTAAGTCTAAATTGTCACATCATCTAATTCTTCATTAAGTTAATCAAAACCATGATTAAGTTAATCCCTCTCCTTAAAATCCTCTAGAGAATGCAAGTTGCACAATAAATCAATTATGTTGATTTATTAATTTATCTATTTTCCCTCACAAAGCATCAAAAGGGAATATTCCCTCATTTGAATTCAAAAAGGCCAAGTGGACTTGGTCCTTCCAACAAGGCATTCAATGCCTCTTACATGTCCTTGACCTTGAACCAAGTGACATTAACTTCACTTCTCTTCCCCTTTCAACAAGTCAAATCACCATTTCAAATTCAAATTTATGCATTTATCATGCACATTGGCCAAAATGTGCTCATTCCTCATCCAATCACATGTGGACAAGTGGCACAATGCCATTGGATTATCTTTTGTCCCAAATTGCTCAATCTTGCTCACTTCTTCCAAATAGAAGTCTATAAATTGGAGACATCTCTTCTCAATCTTCATCCACAATCTTCATGCAAAGTTACTCTCTTCAATTGAGAACTAATTTTGCTCATTTCATCCATACATTCATCACATTTTCACATTTGCACCAAGGTTATGCTCAAATCTCTTTGGAGATTTGACCATTTCTAGATCATCTTCATTGCAACCTAGGAATTGGGTAAGGGCCAATTGCAACACTTCATTGACACCAATTCCCCCATAAAATCATCATGCTATTAGCTTAATTAGGATTGCTTTCATTGTTATTTGAGTTTTGTTATTTATTTCCTAATTTTAGCTTGAATAGATGGATTTTATGGGGAATCTCTCATATTTGCATGCACTTTGATCTAACATCTAACCATGTTTGTCGTCATTGTGAATTTGCGGGTTTAGGGGTTCACATTTTGGCCCTAGAAGGAGGGCAACAACCATCTCATCACGTTTTTTGTGGAAAATTCCATCATTTTCACATTTTTTGACCACACATAGGAAACTGCATCACGGATCAGGCACACGCTCCTATATTGCACCACTAACTCAGACATGGCACTGTATTGCACCACACCCCTTGAAGACCACAACACTATACAACACCGCAATTGCTTCCCACGCTTGAAATTTAAAAATTTTCCAAGCTCCGCCGCTTCCAAACTCCACTGCGTGCCAAAGTCCACCACACTCGTAGTCTTTGTTTTTGCAGAGCACCGTACATAGTCAACTGTGTAGCACTATATGGCACCGCCTGTTTGCTAAACAACACCGCACCTGCTAACTCTGTCGTACTTGCTAAACTCCACCATAGGGGACAGTCTGTTTTTAAATTTGGACACATTTTTTTTTTTAATTTTGAATTTTCTGAGCATTGACTTTGCTTGCTATATCATTGCTCTCTGGTTTTCTATCATTTTGCAGGTTTAGAAGAGGAAAAGCCAAGAAAGAAGTTCATCATGATATCATACCCATCACACCCAAAGTGTTTCTAAACACTAAAAGTGTTTTTTAACACTCCTTAAAAAAATTGTTAAATATCTTTGGCCTTAGGAAAACTAAATTTACTTGGGGTTTAAAAAGAGCAAGCAAATTTTTTTTATGACACCATGTTTATTTTGTACAAAGTGTTTTTGAACACTAAAGTGTTTTTAAACACTCTTTAAAGGATTTGATAAGTTCATTGATCTTAGGATACTATTTTTCTTTTGGGTTCTAAAATTAACAATCAAATTTCTTTTCAAAAGTTGCCAAAGGGCTAAAAAGAACTTTAGACAAACATACTAGATTTTGTTTAAAGGGTTAAAAATTGAACAAGGAAATCTCACACTTCATTTGGTGCTTAAAAAGAACTCATCATTGCTTTGAAGTTTAAAAATAAACAAGTGTTTTCCATGTTTTGCAATCCTTTTCACAAACTAATATCATTTAAAATTTGTATGCGCTTCTCTCGTGCTTCATCGCGATCTTGGGAATCAAAAACATTTTAGTGATATTAGGTTGTTAAAAATATTTCCTCCACATTTCAACTTGGGCATTTTAAAATTGAACAAAACATGCGAGTGTGAATAAAACTTATTGCGAGTGTTCTCCTTTTGTTTTTAAACAAAGGTTGATTGAACTACGAATATGTTTGTTCGCTATTGTTTATCGTAGAGGGCCTGCCTTGTGGGAAAAAGTAATCACCCAAGGGAGCGACCCAACCGGGAACACGCTAAAGCCAAGTGACTTCCAACCGGTATATAAGTGTGGATTCTTGAGGAAAGTTCAAGAATCACAAGGATTATTTTGACGAGATAGAAAACAATGGACTCTCACTGATGTTGGATAATCCCCCATGAACGGAATGCCCACATTATAACCCTTTGTTTAGAAAAAGGCCAAAACCTTGTCTATCTTGTTGGTGCAAAAGGTCATGTCCTTTGAAGCCGCCCCACGTTATACATGTGGTCTTGTTGTAGAAATGGAAATTATGCCATGGGAGATTCATGGGTACTAATGCTTGGCTAACCCAAATAAGTGAGTGTCGTGGAGGGGAGCCAGTGTGGTCAAGCATTTAGCCATTGGCACAAGATATGCACAGCTGAATTTATCCAAGTGGGAACCCAACAAGATATTGCCTCATCATCCTAGGATTGTAAAAGTGCTTGAAAGAAAAGAACACATTGCTTGGTTCTTGAAAACATTTGAAAACAAAAATACACAAGACCTTCAAATTTAAAACCCCTTGTGAGAAACAAATATTCTTGATGAATTTAGACACTCTTGCTTTCCCTAGGGATCATATTCCTAGAGGTTTCTAAGTGCACAAATTCTACCGTCATTTGTTTTCAACAAGGTTAAACATAAGGAAATTTTTCCCTATTTTCCTTGATTTCCAAACAATGGACCTTGTGGGATGAGAAAGAAAGTGGGACACTAGATATATAGTTTGAAACTTAAGCAAGCAAATGTCTTTGATAAAAAGAAATTCATTGAATGAAGAAAAAGAGACAAATTGAACTTCATCTGTGTTATTTCCAATGATTTCCCACAAGATCAAAATCCCAAAACCAAAGTTCAAGAAAATTAGTCTAAAAACCTGTGAGCAACACCTTGGGATGCTCCTTGAAGTAAGGGAAAGACTTGTATACAACTTTTACAAAAAGCCTCAAGGAATAATCCAACGTTGTATGCATTTTATTGTCAACAAAATCCCTAACTTTTTGAAAAGTTTTCTTTTCTCCCATAGGAAGTCTAGCATGTTCCTCAATACCGAGGTTTTGTAGAGAGAGTTATGTCTAGGTTAAGGTTCAAGATCAAAGTCGTCATCCCCATTCTTTCCTCCATCAACCAAAATCTCATCTCATCAACATAACCTTTTTGAAATCTAGAAGCAATCACCATGCTAAACTTAGAGGGCTAAACCAACATTACCCTATCTTGGCTTAACACAGCTAGCCAAAATAGTCAAACCTTTGGACAAATTTATCTTTAGGAGAACACAACTTCCTAAAGTCTATTAGTTCACAATTACATTGTCTTAACACACTTAGCCAATTCATCCATTTGTGCAAGTTCCCCTAGGATAACGCAACTTCCTAGGGAATACAACTTCACAATAATCTTGTTTGACTTAATGCATCTAGTGAAATTATCACAATCAAACTAAAATTCCTTACAAGTTTAGCATATACCTTCAAAAGTTCTTCAAAAAGGTTTTCACTCACTCATCCCATCCATTTAGCCCATCACCATTACCACCATCTTTGATCTTTTAGCTTCCCTAGTTCTTCTCTTTTGGGCCTAAAAGGTTAGGATTGAACAAACCCCTATTTTTTATGGTCCAAACAAGATCTCAATACAAGAAGAACATGGAGAATATCAAAGAAATACCAACTTCTGTGGACATGAGTCAGTTAAACTCTGAAGTGAACCTAGCAGGATCAAGCAATCCCCCAAGCAACTCTCCCTTATCATCACAAAATCCTCAAGAGGAGAGTCATGAAGAGGACATCATGAATGAAGACATGGGGTGACACAATCCAAAATCATGAAGATGGTTCAAAATCCAGAGAACCACAAAATTGTTAGTGCTATGTTCAAGTACCTAAATACGCTAGCGAGAGGAAGGGTACAGTTCACTCCCAACCTTGATGCAAGCACTAGTATAAATGTTCCTATTCCAAGTGCATCCCCAATGTCAAATGTCAATCAATAAGTACCTTACACCACATCGGCCATCACACCAAGCTTGCCGAATGTGAACAAGGGGAGTGCCATGTTCCAAGAATTACAAAGGCATCGCCTTGTGGCTAACAAAGAAGTAGTCATCACCACCACGCCAGTTACGTCTATTCCTAAAAATCTATCCCACCCATACGTCTCGTTCACCTTCCATAACCACGTTAGCTCATCTTTATTCCGTGCAACACCAGCCTGTCAATCAAACATACAAACTTCTCTACCACTTGAAGAAGGAAGCTTGTTTGAAACAACTGACGTTGCAAATCCTTTTTTTCAAGGTAAAATTCCATCTCTTCCCCCATTTTCATTTACCACCACGTCACCTCTTAGATTGGGTTTTACTCCTCTCAACATCGATGGTTTCTCAGAACCTAGCAATCTAAACATCATGCCCAATTCCCTCTTCTTTCCCACATCATCACAACAACAAGTGGCAACCATACAAGCCACCACCATAATTGGTCCTCAAATATCCCAAATCATACCATCTCAAGGACCAATCATCTCAATGACCCCTCCAACAACCCAAATCCCAATCTCTACCACAATCCCTCCACCTGTCACAATGGTTGGCATGATTCCTATTCCACCACCAATCCCACCAAAAGACAATACAACAAACTAATTCACCATGCTAATCCAAACCCTTCAAAAGGCCAACCAATAGAGAGTACTCCAGCAAAAGCAGCAAGCTCAAGCGTAAGTTGTAGCCAAAGCGTAAGCTCAAGCACAAGCTCTAGCCCAAGCACAAGCTTAAGCGCAAGCTCTAGCCCAAGAACAAGCTTAAGCGTAAGCTATAGCTCAAGCACAAGCTCAAACACAAGTGCAAGCCCAAGCTCAAGTTGAAGCCCAACAACAAGCACAATACCAAGAGCAATTGCAAGCGATCCATCTACAAGCCTACCCACAAGCCCTACAAGGCTTTCAGGCACAACAACAAGCTAAACAACAAGCTTTGTTGGCACAATAGCAGCTCAACCAACAACAAGCTTTGTTGGTGCAATAGAAGCTAGACCAACAACAAGATTTACTAGCACAACAACAGATTGATCAACAACGGGCTTCATGGGAACAACAACAAATGGACCAACAACAAGCATTGTTGGAACAACAACAACAAGATAAAAAACAAGCCTTATTGATGCAAATGCAGGCATACCATCAGGCTTTGAACGCACAACCAAGCTTGTAGAAAATTCCCACTAGTACTCTCCCCACCCATCAAACATCTCGAACACCTTACAACTCATTCATCCCATGTCCCGATCCGAGCAAAGATGTCGCAACACAAATCAAACTGCTTTCGCAGCAAGTGTTGGACTTACAGGCAGGAAAAACCACAAGGACACTGGGGAACTTATGCCCTTACCCTTTTGATAGAAGCCTCACCATGATACTATTCCCAAAGGGATTCGAGATCTTGAAATTTGACAAGTACAATGGAATGGGTAACCCTAGAAACCACATCAGGGAATTTCAGGTGCACTGCATGGAGGTCGCATATGATGACACGTACCTAATGTGACTCTTCCCTCGTAGACTGACTAGTTCAGCCATGGAATGGTTTTCTCACCTACCCACGGGCATTAAAACATTCGAAGAAATCATGGAAGCCTTCCTTAAGAATTACGCTTTCAATATGGGTGCAGATGTTAGTTTGGAAGAATTGTCTGCACTCAAACAGGGAAAAGGAAAGCTATTTGCATCCTTCTTGCAAATATGGTGATCCAAGGTCATTCAGAGCAAGTGGACCATGCTAGAAGAACAACAAGTTTGCACCATCATAGCCAATCTAGATGAAAACTTGGCATTTTACTTTAAAATACAGTGCATCACATCTTATGATCAACTGATCCCAAAGGCGCTTAACATCGAAAGAGCCCTTACTGCATGAGGAGGTGCACCAAAATTCACTCCACTATAGGATAACCGCCCATCTAACAATTACAATGATAAACCTCAAACATGTTTGAGGAATAAAAATATCACGAATGATGGCATGGTCAATGCTAAAGTGGTCATCAGTGCCCCTAAGCAGAATAACCAAAACCATCATCAACCACAAAATCATAATCACAACAATGTGCAAACTAATTAAGTAGTAGCACAACCACAATCACCTTCCACCAATCAAATCAACAATTTGGGTAATCAAGGAGGACCACCTCCCTGCAACAAGTATCCCCCAAGAGGAAGTTCACAACTCTTGGTGAATTGATTGAGTCCATAATGAAGAAGTTGGTAAAAGAGAATCTAATCAAAATCTCTAACTCTAAGCAATACACGAAACCCATGACCAAGTCGTCATGGTATAATGAGAACCTCCTTTGTGAATTTCACAAAATCAAAGGACACACCATTGCCAATTGCATGAGACTCAAAAACATCATCCAAGACCTCATTCAGGATAAGGTCATCAACATCGAGTAGCCGACCGGAAACCAAGACTTGAAAATATACACAAATCTGATGCTGAACCATAACCAAGGGAACAATCAAGGAAATAATCAAGGGAATAATAAGGGCAAGAAAAAGTATGCTAGTGCTAATCTAGTATACACGGAGATAGTTGGATGCATTGACGAAATGGTCACCATCATAAATATCAAGGGAGCCAACAATGACTGTGGAGTCACCACACGAGGTGGAAAGGTAACCATCGCTAGGGAACCTACTAAGACCCCCATTTCCAATACAAAGGCCATCCCCTATAATTAAAATGTCATTGACCAGCTGAAAAGAATACCCACCGAAATCTCCATCATGGAACTATTGAAAATCTTCGCCGCCCATAGGAAGATCCTTGATGAAGCACTAGTTGCATCTACCATTGTCGCCACCCTCGACACAGAGCAATTTTAGGCTATGGTGGGTAACATCGTTACCCCAAATCTCATTACATTTTTGAATCAAGATTTCCCTCCACAACCACCTCATAACCACACACTTCACCTCCAAGTACTGATCCACAAAAAGAAAGTCAAACAAGTCCTGGTAGATGGAGGTCTAGGCCTTAATATTTGTTCTCTAAAGCTCATAAAAAAATTGGGATTCACCGAGGATTCCATCAATAAGAACAAAAGCATCACAATAAGGGCGTATGATGACCAAGAAAGAGTGTCTCAGGGCACTATCAAAATCCCCATCCAAGTAGGGACGACAACTATGGAAACCACCTGTCAGGTCCTCAACCTTGACCTACCATACAACATCCTCCTGGGATGCCCGTGGATACATGGAATGAAGGTAGTGGCTTCGAACTATCACCAATGCATCAAGTTCTCACATCAAAATGAGGAGGTCACTATATATGGGGATCCCGAACCCTTCGCTTAATATAAAAACTTGGAAGCCAAGTTTTATATGATTCCTCAAGTACCCAAAAATGATGAAGGACCATCTACTTCATACATATACCCAGCCAATCTTGCTTCCACATCTACGACAGAGACACCTGCCATCCCTAACATTTCCAAAATAAAAAACATGATCCAGGACAATGGATGTGGTGATTACAGATTGAAAAGAAATGCATTTGTTGTAGGAGAGTTACTACAATCTCCTAGGTCGCATGGACAACCCCAACCAGTTAAAACACCTGTCTTCACTATTAGAGAAGAACCCTCTAGATTCCACCATTGGGGGGATCTCAGTCGGGAGAATGTGGATGAAGAGGACATCACAAACACACTATACCAAGATGAAAGACCCACTCCCACCCTACCCATGGAGGAAACTAACAGAGGGTTACAAATGATGTTTGGTATGGGCTATAACAGGAATGAGAGCTTGGGAAGAAACAGTGATGGACGGTTGGAGCCCATCATTGTAGAAAGAAGAATGTGGAACCTTGGCCTCAGGTATACTCCTTCGAGTATAACTGTGCATGGCAGAGGTACTCCTAGAAGAATATCCAGGTCCTCTCCTCAGGTAACAACAACCACTCCTGGACCACCTATTTGCTTAGGTATCCCACTCGATAATTACACCTTTGATGTCACTGATGTTTGTCCTAGTAGTGACGATGATGATACCATAGCAGGTCTCCCTAGGATTTTTGAAGATTCCACCTTGTTAATGATAAGTGACTCCATAGCTGAGTCAAACCAACCAACCCACCAAATCACCTTGGTACACCCCCAACTCATCGATCACGACCAACGGGGACCATCGATTCTAGACTCATTCAAAAATGATGAGGCGCTCTCAAAATTTATGGAACTAAGGGATACAATCCCATTTGGGGATCACAAGGTAAGATTCAGCATCACGTTGGACACCCGAGCATACTACAGGGATACCATTGAGTCCTTCAGTTGCAAAAGAAAAATATCAAGAATAAGCTTAGGGTTATTGAGTGAAAACCACACTGCAACACTCTCTAACTATAAAACAGTAAAAATAAAGGACGCATCCAATGGTGAAAACCTCTCTGAGGCACAGGAGGATAAAGGATTCAATCTCCCCCTATTGCTCTACATCAGGAGAAATCAACAGTATTGGGAGAACAGTGCAACCCGGTCAACTTAGGAATGGAATTAGAACCACAAATCACCTTCTATGTAGAGTCTCTCCTGGTAGAAGAATAGGAACTATTGGCAACATTCCTAAAAGAAAGAAAGGTAAATTTTGCATGGACCTATGTTGACATTCTAGGTCTGGATCCTGAGGTGGTGGTTCATCATTTGGTTGTTTACCTCGAAGCAAAACCAGTCAGACAAAAGCTAAGGAAGATACACCCACAAATAGCCTTGCTTGTCAAAATTGAGCTACAGAAAATTCTGGTGGTTGGCTTCATACGCCCGATTGACTATCCAGAATGGGTATCAAATCTTGTACTTGTCTCAAAACTGAAAGGGGGCATCCGCATCTACATAGATTTCAGAGACCTAAACAAAGCATGTCCTAAGGATGATTTTCCACTACCCAACATTGACATGATAGTGGATATGATGGTCGAATATGAGATGCTATCCCTAATGGATGGCTTCTCGTGGTACAATCAGATAATGATATCCAAGGAAGACCAACATAAGAAAACCTTTACATGTCCTTGGGGCACCTACTGCTGGAATGTGATGTCGTTTGGGTTGAAAGATGCAAGAGCTACATACCAAAGAGCCATGACGTTGATCTTCCATGACATGATCCATAAAATAGTCGAAGACTATGTGGACGACATATTGGCTAAATCAAAGAAAAGGCAAGATCACATAGCAACTCTAAGTGCAATCTTTGATAGACTAGAACAATACAAGGTCAGACTCAACCCAAAGAAGTGTGTCTTTGGGGTACAATCGGGAAAGTTGTTGGGATACATAGTTTCAATGAGAGGGATAGAGGTGGGCCCAACAAAAGTAAAAGCAATCCTTGAAATGGAAGTGCCAAGAACATTAAAGAAACTCATAGGATTACAAGGTAAAATCCAGTCCATCTCGAGATTCATAGCACAACTAGCAGATAAAAAATCACCTATTCACACTAGCTTCACAAGGGAGTCACATTCAGGTGGGAAGACAAGTGCGAGCAAGCATTCAAAAAAATTAAAGAATATCTACTTACACCACCTGTATTGATGCCACCAATTGTTGGGAAGCCATTGATCCTATACATCTCAGCAACAATAGCCACCCTCGGTGACCTTTTAGCCCAACATGATGAAAAGGGAACCGAGTGGGCCATCTACTATATCAGCAGAATAATGGTGGGGAACGAGCTCAATTACACATCAATAGAAAAGGCTTGCTTGACACTAGTATTTGCAGCCCATAAATTTAGACACTACATGCTTGCTCATCAAATCAAGTTGATTGCCAAGATAGACCGCCTAAAATATCTATTGTCAAAAGCAATGCTCATAGGCAAAATGGCTAAATGGGTAATGATACTATCTGAACATGATATTGAGTATGTTGAGTGAAAGGCGATCAAAGGACAAGTTATTGCAGACCAGCTCATAGAAGCTCCCCTCTACAGAGACAACCTGATCATATTAGAATTCCCAAATGAGTCCCTTTTCAACCTCGGTGCAGCCGCCCACTAGAAATTGTACTTCGATGGCTCCCACACGCAGCATGGATCAGGAGCCGGGGTGTTCTTCATCACCCCACAAGGAGACTGTATACCCAGATCATATAAACTGGCATTCCCCTGTACCAACAATATTGCAGAATACAAGGCTTTAACCATAGGCCTCAAGATTGTAGCACAGTGGTGAATCATGGCATTAAAGGTCTATGGGGACTTGCAACTTATCATCAACCAAGTCAATGGTGAATACCAAACTAAGGATGATAAGCTCGTACCATACAAAAAGGTGGTAGAAAGCCTCAAGGAAACATTCATCGACATCACCTTTGAGAAGATACCAAGGACAAACAACAGAGTAGCCGATGCAATGGCAACAATTGGATCCTTGCTAGACATTCCTCGCAACGTCTCGAAACATAAATTCCTCATAGAATAGCTTCTCATACCCACGTTCGAGGTACTAGAGTCAGAATACGCATGTGAACTCATTGGTCCCAGTGATCTTTGGTACCATGACATATACACCTACCTAAGATTAGGAATCCTCCCAACTGACATCACCCCAAACCTAAAGTGAACCTTTGTCAAAAGGGCCTTACGATTCATCATCCTAGGAGAGACCCTCTTTCGTAGAAGTATCGATGGAACCTTGCTACATTGTTTAAAACCTGAGGAGGCCATGATTGCTCTAGCTGAGGTACACAATGGCACATGCGGTTCACACTCGAGTGGTATGACCTTGGCTAAGAAGTTGCTGAGTACCAGGTACTACTGGCCGACAATGGAGAGAGAGGCACATGACTTTGTCAAAAGATACTTGCAATACCAACAGCATGGAGACCTTATTCATGCACCAGCTCAAGAACTACATCCCATTGTTACACCTTGGCCCTTTTCACAGTGGGTGCTCGATCTCATTGGTAAAATCTTGCCCACCTCATCCAATGGCCATAAGTTCATTATCATTACCACTGAATATTTCACAAAGTGGGTCGAAACAATTCTCATGACCTACATCACGGGAAAACAAATATCCAAGTTCATCCTGAACTACCTCATTTGCCGATACGGTGTTCCCCAATCCATTATCTTTGATAACGGGACACCCTTCAAGAATCAGGATGTCTATGATTTATGTGAAAAATTCAAAATCCAACACCACTTTTCCACCCCATACTATCCACAAGGCAATGGCCAAGCAGAAGCTACAAATAAAACCATCCTAAAAATCCTCAAGAAAATAGTCAATGATGCTAGTCGTGACTGGCATCTATAGCTAAATCCCTCCTTATGGACCTACCGCACCAACATCCGTATGCCAACAAGCACCACTCCATTCTCCCTGGTCTAAGGATTAGAAGCCATACTCTCCATCGAGATCAAGCTTCCGTCACTGAGGATATCTTTGTAAAACCTCATCACAAATAAGGAATATAGGGTTACAAGACTAAATGAGCTGGAGTTACTAGATGAACAACACATGGATGCCCTAAATCATCTATAAGTGTACCAGAATCGCCTAAAATGGAGCTACAACAAGAAAATCAAGCAACACACTTTCCAAGTTGGTGACCTTGTGCTGAAAGAAAACCAAAAGAATGTGCCAAACCTGGATACAAAAAGAAAGTTTGAGCCTAACTAGCTAGGACCCTTCATCATCACCACAAGCTACAAATTAGGGGCATATCAATTTTCAACACCGGAAGGTGAACCTTTGCAGGAGCCCATGAATAATTTGCACCTCAAAAAGTTTTATGCCTAAAGAACTTGCAAGGTATGGAACCAGAAAAAATAAAAACAATCATAAAAAGTCCTGAAAAAATGGTTACCTTGATGAAAACCTAGCAAACAGGCATCTTGGCGACAACAAAAAAATCAAAAAATATAAAAATCAGAAAAAAGATTGAAAACAATAAAGAAAAAAATTGTCCTCTAGTGAAAACCACTTTGGTGGCGCTTTGGACAAGTACCTTTGTGAAAACCTAGAAAACAGGTGCCAAGTGTAAATAAAGCACTCCCCACCTACCAAGATCTGCACGACTCACTCACCCATTCCATCACATCTCAATAAATCATCCATCCACCCATCCACTCGCATCCATACCATAGTTTGAGTTGATGTCCATATCATACTCCACCATAATACTACTTGGCATATTCCTAAGGTCAGTTGTCTTTCCTTTATCGAAGTAGTCTATCACACCACACTAGGGGCATGTTCCCACATACATCAGAATAGATTCATGTATATTCTCTTTATCTTCTTCAAATTCATCAAAAATCCAAAAACATCCAAATCATTCAAAAATCCAAAAACATGTCAAAATATCAGAAAATCTTCAAAAATTCATCATTGAGCCTTATCAATCTTTCACCTAGTCGAACTATGTCATCTCTGAGCTTGAACGTAGGCAAGGTTGATCTTTCATCATCCCACAAGATAGTTAGGGTCAGTCCTTAGGTGTCCATCGCAGTGGCAATCCATTTTCCCATCTAGTCTACATCTTAAGTCAGTCCTTTAAGCAATAAAATGGCAATCCGTTTGTCCATCTTATCATTGAGTCAAGTTTGTTGTCAGTCGAACTATGTGGTCTCTGCATGTATAATGTAGGCAAGGCTAATCTATGGATAATCTCCCGAGACCACTAGGATAATTCTTTAAGATTAGTATGTTCATCGTAAATCTTGAAAATACCAAAAACAGCCTCAAAACATTTAAAAAACCAAAATGGTGCATCCATTTCATCTCGCTTTCACCCATGATTGTCATCACTCAAAATAAAGTTAGTCATCACTTTCACCCTTTGGCGAGTCAGTTAGAAGCAAGTATAGCAAGTTCTAAAGTGAACACCTTATCATCAGAGTTTCAAGCCTAAGTCAGTAAGCAAGCAAGTTGGTCAACTCCGAGTATCAATAGCTTATCACCGAATCGGTCCCACTAAAACCCTGATCACTACATGTCCTAGGATGAAGATTTCCTATGATGGACATAAGCATTAGGTACCCCATAGTAGTTAGTCTTGGCTAGCGGTACGAAGAACATTAGCTTGTTTGTTTACTTTATCTTGGTCTTTTAGACTTATCTTATGTTGCACTCATTTCAAGGACCTCTCGAGGATGCCTAGATAAAATAGGTGTAGAGAGAAAGAAATGGGGGCAATGATCATTATCTTTTTATCTGTTGTGCTTGTGGGATACACTTGTAAAATAACTCAGTCATATATATTTTGTTTGGTTTGAAGAGAGGATGTTTTAGATATCTTGTTGACCACATAGGAAAGCTTGCTTTTTTGTGTTTTTGTCTGAGATGTTTAGAATGTCTAAACTACATCCAAAATGAAGTATGTATGTTAAAATGTGAACAAGAATACTCCTATTTGATTGTCGAGTCAAAGTCCATCACACTAGGTACCACGACATCCTGGTTCTTTATACCTCGATGCATCGTACCTTTGTGTGTTATCAAACATAACACAATTGACCCCTTTGAAAATCCCAATTCCTAGCAATGCAAATCACCATCTCCATCCTAACTAATTCATTAATTCTACATTTCTTATACCTTCTTTCCACACTAACATGGTATCATAATAGTAATCAAAGCATCGACCATGCATACACCCTGCATCCACATGATCATCAACATTAAAACACATGGCATCATATCATTATCTTAAGTTACGAAGAATAATATAAAGTTGTTATTCTAAAACATCTTAAGCACAACATTACATCATACATAATCATTTGCATCCATTATCATCCATTACCATCATTAACATGCATTACATCATTAAAACATGAAAAATATACAAAAAGAAATGCATCCATTACATACATCACATCACATAAGCATAAGAATAGAAACATCTCATAGCATCATACATTTGCATATTATACATCCACATATCACACATGTGCACCATACATATCATAAAAGGGCAAATCATCTCATATATATCATCAAAAAATATTGTTATGATACAAATCAGATTAGGTGTACATTGAATACATAATACAATAAGGCCAAAAAAAAATTGTAGCCCGTATATCAAAAATTAAGCAAACTGTCCTGTGATCAAGAGTGGGGCTGGCCCTACTACCTACTACCCTCCCCATCCTATCTCTCACCATGGGCCTCTATCGGTCACCTCCTTGTCTGTTGGGAAAAGTATGGCACTCGTCTGCCTGATGGTACTACCTATCGGTAATGCTGCCAATAGTACTCGGCCTCTCTGATGGCCTCTCTGTAATCACGAATATCGACTGATCGACCCCGGGATGAGGATGTTTCACTCTCTAATTGTCTCCACTGGCCTATCTTCTGATCCCTCTCAGATCATGCTTGGTCTCTCTCTACAGTCAGAGCCTTTACCTACCCCTATAGCTGCTGAATCAACACATCTCGGTGATCGGGCTATCCCGCTGGCTACTGCTGAGGATCTACCCTTGGCTGACCATCTTGTTCCCCTACTTGGGGAGGTGACTATTGTGCCACATCCCTAGGAGGTGTCTGATGAGGAGGTGGCCCACTTCATCCTCTACCCCACCCTCTACCAGCTATCCGACCCCTGCATCTGTGTCATGGGACAACTATGCCTAGAACTATCAATCTGAGTGGAGGTTTGAACCATGCCCTATAAGCTGGAGTGACCCCCACATTTGCCAGCCCCTGTTCATATGGCTATGGTCGAGCCACTAACTACCTAAATGAGGACACCGCCTCTACTGCCGGGATGGACTGGCCCCATGCTGGCTCTCTAGTCGCACGTGCAAAGATGGCCACGTACTGGTCATTAGGCCTATCCTTTACCTCCCCGAACTGACGAGCAACCATATCTAGAAGATACCTCTTAATTATGGTGTGCTCTCAGCCCTGCATCAACCTGTCCTATCAGGCAAAGAAGATTTGTTGATCATCATCTAGCAACAGACCAACACCCATCCACGGTCTCCAAACGAACTCTCTCATCTCGTCGAGAACTCGCCACCAGTGCGGAATACCACTTGTGCCAGTGAAAGAAAAGTGAATCGCTACCCCGCCATGCCGCCAAACAAGGGGATCATCTATCTCCAAGAAAAATGGTGTGATATCCAAGTGAAGCATTGGGATCCTCTCCCATGCCTAGATGTGCAGTAAGGTACCTCTAGCCCCAATGGACCTGCTGTCCAAATAAACAAACTCTTGAATATCCCTATAGAGGGATGCCGGTAATACCGGTACCCAAGTGAAACACTCCCTATGGTGAACCATCTGATCCCATGCTAGTCCCCATCTTGGACTAAAGTATCATCCCCACCGATTAGGTACTACAAGGCCTAAGATGATAGAAGCAATAATCAATCTGTATGTGGGCACGCGTCCGCAGTATATCTCTAAGTCGATCTGACCATCAAAAAAGTCAATCTCATCCAACTCCATAACCCCGTAACAAGCATCTCTGCTAGCATTTGGATCATAGATGACTCAGGTCCCGTGAATAGGCAATCAAAGGATGCGCCATACATCCTCAAGAGTGATGGTGGCCTCACCGGTAGGAAGATGGAAGGAGGAAGTCTCACTATGCCATCACTCCGCCAGAGCCGTAATCATACCTAAGTGAGTCCGAACGGGATGGACATACGCAACATACCAGAGACCAAGGGCACCAAGGTGCTCCTGGATCAACTCATGCATACCCTCTAGTCTGCTAGGTACCGACCATCGGTGCTCCCGCGAGTAAAGTACACCAGGCTCCTTCTATACAGGGAAGGCCATCATGTAAGAAAAAAAAGTTTAATTTGCATCTCACATTAAATTTCACCCTAAACTGGCAAATGTGGCGCTGTTTGCGGGTGCGACTCAGTTTGGAAAGTTCCAAACTGTACCGCCATAGTGGAGTTTGACATTTTGATAGTCTCAAAGAGGCCTGTGTACTGCACTTTGCATATGCGGTCCTACTTAAGGCAAACCCTAATTTCCTAACTACGTCGCGCGATGGAGTAGGGGCACGCGACGGACTTTTGGTCAACTAAACCCTAATTTCCAAAGTGTCCCATGTGGAACACTTCACATATGTGGTGCAATAGGGGACCGCGCAATGTTGATAAGGCATTTTCCATGGTGCCATATAGCACCGCACAGTTTGTATAGAACTTTGACCCTATTTAATGCATGTAAAATGATAAATTTGAAGGTTGGATAGGGATACATACCATGGGTCCTGCGCCGGCTGGCCACTGGTGCGTTCGAACCCTCTCCGACACATGCCTGGGAAGCTGTCGTTGCACCATTTCAATCGAGACTCGGAGCTCAGAGAGTAAATTTTTCTAAAGGCAAAGATTGCAAATGAATTGAAAATGACCCCTCGGGGTCTATTTAAGCCTTAAAATTAGGGGTTTTTTGACCTAATTTGACCTTCTAGCTAGATTTTTGGTCCCCCGAACCCATTTTCATCCAACCAAGGGTCATTCTTCATCCCTTTTGGCATTTTAATGCATTTTTCTAGCATTCTAGGCCATTTCTGGCCTGTCGAGCACCTTGTCATCTTTTTCTTGAGATCATCCAAAAAGTCAAAATTTTCATCTGATCTCTTGAGGGGGCAATATCCAGCAATATCCTTCTGTTGGGGTAGTAGTGGGGGATCTGAAAAAATTCAAAAAATCCTGGACCTTTGATCATAGCAGTTTATTCTTTGAATCAATGCAACAAGTGCATTGCTTCAAAGAGGGGCAAAATGTAGACATGGAAAATGTACAAGTTCGTTTTGGCACACTTGATCTCGATTACTAACAACTTTTCCTCTTAAATCACATTCTCAACATTTCATCACATTCTATCTCTTAATTTAATAAATCATTATTTATTGGATTAACTCTTCCTCTTTCAATGATTAAATAAAACAATTAATTTAATTAACCATTGCATCCCTGTTTAATTAAATAAATCATTTTATTTAATTAAAATCTCTAAATTCCTCCTATTAAATTAAATAAATTAAACCTTATTTGATTTAATCTAACATATTCCTTCTTGATTAAATAAATCAAATCATTTATTTGATAAATCATTTCCTCTCAATTCTTGACTTAAATCAATTCATAAATCTAAGTCTAAATTATCACATCATCTAATTCTTCATTAAGTTAATCAAAACCATGATTAAGTTAATCCCTCTCCTTAAAATCCTCTAGAGAATTCAAGTTGCACAATAAATCAATTACTTTGATTTATTAATTTATCTATTTTCCCTCACAAAGCATCAAAAGGGAATATTCCCTCATTTGAATTCAAAAAGGCCAAGTGGACTTGGTCCTTCCAACAAGGCATTCAATGCCTCTTACATGTCCTTGACCTTGAGCCAAGTGACATTAACTTCACTTCTCTTCCCCCTTCAACAATTCAACTCACCATTTTAAATTCAAATTTATGCATATATCATGCACATTGGCCAAAATGTGCTCATTCCCCATCCAATCACATGTGTACAAGTGGCACAATGCCATTGGATTATCTTTTGTCCCACATTGCTCAATCTTGCTCACTTCTTCCAAATAGAAGTCTATAAATTGGAGACCTCTCTTCTCAATCTTCATCCACAATCTTCATGCAAAGTTACTCTCTTCAATTGAGAACTATTTTTGCTCATTTCATCCATACATTCATCACATTTTCACATTTGCACCAAGGTTATGCTCAAATCTCTTTGGAGATTTGACCATTTCTAGATCATCTTCATTGCAACCTAGGAATTGGGAAAGGGCCAATTGCAACACTTCATTGGCACCAATTCCCCCATAAGATCATCATTCTATTAGCTTAATTAGGATTGCTTTCATTGTTATTTGAGTTTTGTTATTTATTTCCCAATTTTAGCTTGAATAGATGGATTTTATGGGGAATCTCTCATATTTGCATGCATTTTGATCTAACATCTAACCATGTTTGTCGTCATTGTGCATTTGTAGATTTAGGGGTTCACACTAATTGTGATGGGTGTTTATAATTAGGGATACAGATGGTTCGAAACTAGATGTCTAGCATCAAGAGAGGAACAATGATTAGTTTTTCCATACTTCTAATGATGCAATATATAAAAGGCCTTATGAAATAATGTTTATGTTGCATCATATCTCTGAAAGCAATCAGTCATTAATGGAATCATGGTTGAGATGGTAAATGATATCTCTAATAAATATATACTGTTGATGAAATTGTAAATAGGTATAGTGATTTACCATATGTAAAGGCAAACATAAATATGCAAAGAGAATAAGTTACATTAAACCCTTTAGGGTGTTTTGTAACTCAAAGGTATATGCCTTTTATTTTCAATGATGTCAGTGGTTACCCTAATCCAATTCCTAAAAAGATTAGGAAGTATTTGCCTAAATATACAGGGAAAAGTATAGAATCAGCCTCTAAGCATTTACAACATCTTGTAGATGTAATGGGAGATTATGAAATTAGTCATGAGGATGTTGTCATGAAGCTTTTTGTGCAATCCTTGAAGGGTGATGCTAGGGATTTGTTTTCCTATTTACCTACGTATTCTGTTAACTCATGGAATCAGTTGGTGATAGTTTTTATGGAACAATTTGGTGAACGAGTCAATCCCAACATATTAAGAAAAGGTTTTATGGGAATTCACATAAAAGAAGAGGAGCTAATCCCATATTTTAATCTCAAGTTTTCAAAAGCTTTAAGGGAAATCCCTAAAGAAATAAGACCAAGTGAGGTTGAATGCTTAGTAGTATATCTTGGTGCTTTTGAAAAAAGGATGGGTTACCTACTAAGAGATAAAGAACCTACAAGTTTGCACCAAGCATATCAAATAGCTATGGAAATTGAAAACAATATGAAATACTCAATGATGAAGGGGTATTTGGCTGCAAGTATTGATTACCCTAGCCTAACTAGTACTAGCAAAATGTCAGAGTTGGCTACTCATAGCACTGATTATGATAAGGGTGTTTTGAAAACTTTTATATCTTCACCATTGTAGTGTGATGATAATGAGATCCAAGTTGAAATCCAGTCTAGTTTGAATGATGATGATCAAACTTCTCTTGTACCAGAATTGTATGACATGAAGAGGCAAAAGAAAGAATCACCATATGAGTTTTTCTGGAGATTTTTAGGTGCTTTAATACAAATTCCTAGAATTCATAGACCTAATGACTATGAATACATTGATAAATTATGTGAACTTTACGAACCAGGGCTAAGTGCTCTTCCAAAAGAATTAAAACCTGCCAATTTGGCCCAAGTCATTAAGTGGATAGAGATTACAGAATCAACCAAGAATGGACCTACACAAAATGAAGACAATGCTTTCCCTTTTGAAGAAAGTTGGATAACTGCAGAGGAATTTGGGGGGCAAAATGATGAAGGATTGTGTGAGACACCCATTGTGTTTCCTAATCCTAATTGTAATGCTCATGTCACTGAGATTTTGTTACAGGCCAATGATTGTGATTTTAGAGGTAGTGATTGTAGTACTGAGGATGGAACTAAGCTTTTCTTTTTACCAGAGTTGTATGGAAATGTAGGATCTCATGTTCTTACTTGTTTCCAAATGAAGGAAAACAATTTAAATGATAATATTTAGAGTATACTCTAGGTATAATGGCAATGGAACAAGCCTATTGTGTAAATGTTGAGGAATTTGAGGACAATGAAGTGTGTGATCAAAAGAATAGTACTAAAGACAGCCAACATATTGATGAAAATATTGGTACTATTGTTTTTCTTGACTGATTATGTGAAGTTGAGATGGATATGTTGTTACCTTCTAACATTGATATTGCTGGTGAAAAGTTGTTAGCTTGTGATGAAGGTGACATTGATATTGCCGATGAAATTTTTTAGCTTGTGCCAAAATTTTCACTTATAAATTAACACATACAACAGGTAATGTTGAGTATAAGGAGGCCAGTGCATATTACTCTTTCTCTTTTGACCAATTTGAAATTGATGTATTTGACTTTGTCTTTGAGGGTTTTCATTTGAGAATAAATGAAGAAGTACAGGGGAAGATGTATATTGAGAGGCTTGAAATGAATGTGTTTACACATTCCTTGGAGAATAATGTAGCTAGTACTGTAGACATTTATAATGATAGAATGTATTCCAAATTGACAGAATTCAAGTACTAGAAACCAAAATTATTTAGAAAATTCCAGGGTGGGGATTCCCCGAGTTGTGTATCATATGTGTTAAGCAATAGAAGTATGGATAACATGCACATAGTTTTATATGAATTTTTTCAGTTTGATGTGCAAATTGATGATCATGCCAGAGTGTGTAATGTTGCAGACTAGCTAAGTTATGAATGTTTCCACTTCTCAGCTCAATTAGGCCACCATTCTATGAGTTATGACTAGGGGCAAAGTAAGGTGAAATGTTATCATGGTCATATGTTGCTTTTAAATTTTTGGAACAAGACATTGACTGAATTGGTGCAGGGGAGTATAAATAAACATTATGATATTTTTAGGCATATTGATTATCCTATTATTTTTGAAGCATCAAAGTGTAAATTCTACAGACTTTGTTTACTCCAAGTGACAGAGAATTTTGTTTTTGACAAGGGCAAATTTTGATTTCTCTTGCCAGGTGGCCTAGGGCCACCAAGTCGGTATTGCACAAGTCCAATTGACAAAGCATGGTGAAATATTGGTCAAGGAACTTGTGTAATTCAGTAATCTGGTCTACGAAACCAAAGATTTTGGATTCTTGCTATGCTCGCAAGGGGCATACATCCCCAGTCGGAGCCACTGATGGGAATTTTAAATTTCAAAGGGAGGAGGCTAGGGTTTTAGTGTTTAAAGTTACCCATGGTGATATGATATATCAAATTTTGAAACCCTCATGTTATGTTTCAATGGTGACTTGCTACAGAAGGTAACTGGTCACTTATGTGATCCGGTTGAGCCTTTCCTTCATGCTCTTACCGACCCCTTTCACCTACCTCATCGATCTCTTTTTGCCACCTAGGCTTAAACATTGATACCACCGAAGGTTGTACCGGTTAGTCCCACCTGAATATTCTACATGTCCATACATGTTGTTTGGCTAGCCGTTTGGTCACGGGTTTTGATCTCGACCGTTTCTCACAAACCTCATAGGTTTTCCTATTGATATCACTAAGTAGTGCGAGGTCTGCGAGATGCCACCATCTAGCATGTACGAAGGGGTGGGGTCTTTTCCTGAGGTGCCAGCGATGACAAGTGGTCATCTTTTTACCAACAAGGGGATTTAATTACAGGGTTAATAATAATTGTCTCTCGCAAACCTCGCACGAGCATGGTAAATGTCTCTAAAGTATTGCGAGGTCTATGAAAGGGTGACACGTGGCCTGGTTCTTGAAGCGAAAGGGATAAGTGGGACCTACTATCTGGTTGCAACCTCCTATTTTCATGGGTTATGATTGGCTGTGGTTTTTCAAGGTGTTGATGTGGATTTTCAATGCTCATTTGACTCAATGTGAGTCGTCTGACTTGCCAGGTCCGTTATGCATCAACGGTGCAATTTCAAAGAAATTACTGATCATCTATGTGAAGAGCTTTCACACTCTGAAACTTATTTTATTAATGGCTCAATCTTTTTAGAGGATTCTCTCCTGATTTTCTCTAGCATGCAAACGATGCCCTCCTGATAGAAACAATTATGGTAGCTATGTCAACCACTTATGGCTCAAATACTTGTATTAAAAAAATGCAATTAGTATCCCTTGCACCAATTAACTCTATAAATGCTTGCTAGAGTTATCCGATGCTATCATTGCATTTTTGGGTTATTTTTTTTGTAGGTGGTGGCTATTCTCTTGTATTTTATGAAGCTATTTCTTTAATGGATAAATCTATAGGGCGCAGGAGTTCCAAAGTAGGAGCCAAGAGGTCAGTAGTTGAGAAGCAACAACTTGCTCCCAGAACACCCGAAGTTGCTACTAAAAGTGTTGAAAAAAGGCCAGAGCATTGCACATCCCCTGTTCTCATTTCATCAGAATCTAATGGTAAAGGGTCCAAAACTGACTCGGATTACCGATGTTACTTGGTAGCCTTCACTGAGCTCATGGGAGTGAACGAGGAGGTCCTTGCAGTCAAACCAATAACTGCAGTGACCTCGTGCCAGGTTGTTGGGTGTTGTGTTGATGTAGCTAGAGGGAAGAAGGTGGTTCCGCCTTTAACCAAGGTGAGAACTCAGAGCGGTCACTTGTACTAGGGTCGTGTGTCTACTTAGTGGTTGTTGGTGTTGGGTCTAGTGGGCATTAATTTTCCTAGTGTTTCATCTTATTGATGTGGATGTGCACGTAGCTAGCATGCTTTTTATTTTTTCTCTGATTGGTTACTGTGTAACCATTTTTTGATTCCTCAAATCATGCACTTTTCTATCCAATGATGAGGAATGTGAATTCAAATTTCATTCTAAATGAAATTCAATTTTAAAATTAACAATGTATCCTATTGCTTTTTTTCTCTCTTGTCCTATAAAGGAGATTTCTCGGCTCATTACTAGGGTCGGATTTTGGATCCTCAAAGTTTTGAATATATGTATAGTTATTTATTTTTACTGTAGTTCTCAAAAATGTTATATTTAATATCTTTTATGGTCAGTTGTCTATGAAGCAAGCAAACCTTGCTAATGTAATTATAGATATTCAATCCAATAATGATAATCATTTTAAAACAATTGCTCTCCTAATTGTGTGTCATAAGTTATGAATGATCCTATCAATGATGTTTTCATTCACTTTCAATGGTGTATTTGAATGTGTTCTTCATTTCCCTGCTTTAGCTCAATGAGTTAATGAAATTTCTTGAAAATGAGTTAAAAATTTATGATTATACATTCAGGATTGCTAAGGAGTGTTGTTTTAAAATTAAAATTCACATGATGTAAAGCATTGTGGTGATATGTCTACAATATCTAGATTACGCTTTGTATGACTCCTGCCCAATAGATGAGGCACTGGCTATTTTCTTCAGGATTATTACAGGACTCTAATTCTAAACATGGGGTCTAAAAGCTTAACACAACAAAATATTAAACCCTATCTCTCTATGAGAGGAAAATCTTACATTGAAATCTTCAATCCTGTTGCTCTAAGATACCTATTATTATTATTTGGTCTACCAATACCAAGAGTAATTACTATTGTAGTGAATGTTTAGGGATTTCAATCTATAAGAAGAAGTGTTTTTACCAGTTATAGATCATTCTTATGAACAAATTTAGGTTTACCCACCTTGGTTTCATAGAGCCAAAAGTGTAGGAGATGTCAGTGTTTGACTGGATCTCGTTAGTTGGCCACTAGCCTTTGTGGTTCTTTACTATAGAGGTTGGCTAACTCTTAGAGAATTACCAATCCTATGTGGGAAAAAACACCAAAAAAAGGTATCCATAGTTATATGACTATACATGTTATTTAGGACACAACACTAGATAATCATATGTAAATACTAGAGGTTCCTATACTGTGATCTTCATCGAAGGGCAGGGCCACTTCCATTAGGAAGGTGTGTGGGGGACTTCCGATATATGGTTGGAGGTAAAGTGCTTGGGTGATGCTCTCCCACTTGTAGACATCATTATGAGGCTTGTGAAATAGAAGAGTAATTCAGATACCTTGTTCTCTTGTATTTTATGAAATTGTTTATATGATCATGAATTTTATTTTTAAACTATATTTGAAAAGATGAGTTTCATTTACATGAAGTTTAAGTTATGCTATTTTGACTTTGCAAATGTTATATGAAGTTTTTTTATTTCGAATGCAAATTATGTTATTGGAAAAGAAAAGAAAATATTTTCCTAATTTTGGAAACATTGAATTATTCACTTAATGAGTTAAAACCTAGGTGAAAACTATAGAGTGAGGCTAGATTTGTTACAAAATGTGTGAAGGGAATTTGGAAAATTATTGTACTTACACTAAATTATAAAGCATAATGGGGGGTTGTACCATCACAACATTGGATCCTTGATATTCTCACCTTATGTGACTATGCCTTGGATCACACCCTTTATTAGTTTCTTATACATCTATACATTCCTTGCACACTCTTGATCTTAGTTAGTCTACTTATATTATCTTAGCATTAAGGGGGGACTATGATGTTTTATGCTAATGCTTCTTTCAATGAAGTAGAATATTCTTTTCTCGAGGCCTCATGAACCTTCTATATTGATATTTCATATGGGGGATTAATTTAGAGGGTCACTTTTTCAGATTCTAGTACTTCTTATCATAGTACTATTTGTATTATCAACTTCATAGATTTTGATAAACTTTTTGTACATTGGTTGAGTAGTATTCATCAATCACTCATGCATTTTTTTGCATCTCTCATCTTGATCCACATTTCTTTGAGATTCGTTGATTCCAACATACACTAGTTCATCATCAATAGAGTTTACATCTTCTACATGCTTCAAAAGTTGTTCATCATCATGTTCCTATCATAAATTAAATCCTTCTAATTCTCTTTTTTCGGAGAGGATTTTTTCCCCATTGGGTTTTCTCCTTTACTCCACTTTATGAGAGAATGCATTATACATGGGTACCTAACATGGCCTCTAGTTGGGACCCATTTCATTTCTATCTATTTTCACTTTTATGATCTCCCCAAGTATCACTTAAGGGGGGGTGTTACTGTGAATAATTTAATCTATTCACTATACTTAAGTGTACTTAGGTTGATAAGGTTATATAAAATCTTGTCTAATTGAATGTGAAACCTTTAAGCCTCTAGAGGTTACCAATTTATTTTATTAACCTCATGCATATACCTTTTTGAGGTTGGAATACTTTCCATCTCACCTCAAAGGTCACTCAACACTTGAAACACAAGGTTGATGAATTGTTCATAGAGGTTGTTGGTTTGCACATTCCAAGTGTTCCTAATGTTGAAACCTATAGAACACTTGTTTACTCATTTGTACCACTTCATGGGGAACTTGTCAATCCACCTTATAGGTGGATTGCATCATCCTTGCATATATATTCAAGACATTATACTCATTATCATTTGGGTCATCTAAATATAATATTGCATATTGTTCATTGTGCTTGTTTCTCATCTCCTAAATCTTCCTAATTTTAATGGTTAATTACCTTGAAACATTTTCTCTAGTAGCCAAGATATTTCTATAAATGTTGTACACTCCTTAGCTAAAATACAAGGATCTCAATCCCATCAAATGGATGTCAAAATTTACTTCTAGAATGGACAAATGTAAGAAGAAATCTGCATGTCCCAACTTCCTAGATCTATCAACTATGACCACTCTATCTGTGTGTAGATTTAAAATTCCATGTATGGATTGAAAAAAAATCCTCAAGATTGGTATGAAAATATTGTCATATCTCTCATCAATTTTGGTTTTACATGGACTCCCTTTAACATTTATTCTACACTCAAAATGTGAATGAAAAACTTCTAATTTTTTTCCTGTATATTGATGAATTAATCATCATAAGAGCTTCCACCAAATAGATTCATGATTTGAAAGCATGCTTAATGAGGTATTTCAATATAACTTTTTCATGTTCTTTAAATACCAAGCTGATATCATAGATAATCTATGGTTTTTTTCACTACCAATATTCAATTATCTAGAGGGATTGGCCAATGAACAAGTGAAAGTTACAACAAATTTCCCTCTACACTTTGGGCTCTACAAAACCTAGGAGGGTGGTCCGATACATTATTCTCAAGACATCTCATGTCAATTTATCTTGAACACTACAAACAATAGATATGTTTTAGACATAATTGCTTAACAATAACAAAAATGCAAAGATTTGGCAATATCTTCAAACATTTAACATTATGCAACAATAGAAAATATTACTTCATGAAACCCTTTAACAAAAATGTAATTGAATTTAAAGATTTATAATGTTTGTGTGTGTAAAAGACCTTGGAGATGTAATATAAATGCAACTTTAATAATCAGTGCCTTAATATAGGGTATTGAGTCATAACAAATGAAATTGAAAGTGCATAACAACATTCCCTCTATCATAAAAAATCTATTCAATGATGCATTACACCAATAAAATTAAAAATCCTAATGATTAATATTTATAAAATCCCTATATATGTTCACACAAATATTTATCTCTAGTAAAGCATTTAACTTATTCTTTGAATAAGAGCATCAACAAAAGACAAACATCCAAAGGGAAGACAATGGAGATGAGATATATTCGATTCATTTCATTCATAGCCAATGTGAAATGTACAAAAGGATAACACTAGCTTCAAAATTATGCCATTGTATTAAAAAATGATATTATTGTCATAAAATATTTTTAATATTGATAAAAGATAAACTCAATAACTGAGAACATGACTCAAATTAAATTTACCTACATCTGCACTACAAAAACTCTCCAAAATTGATTTTTAATCCCATGCAAATGAACTTGAATTCACTTTTATAAAAAAGGGAGCAACAAGCTTCAAGTCATTACACATGTCACATTTTGATTTGACATTCATTTACATTTCAAAATATGATCGTGTTTGCAAACCCGTGGGTGCATTATGTCAGGGATAAAAATAGTTATATTTACTCTTTAGTAACCAATTATCCCTCCAAAATTTCCTTTGATGTGGATTGTATTTCTTTTCCACTCCTTTTCTTTATTCTTCATAATGTGGACCAAAGAAAGCTAAGCTGGAAAGTGGAGGAAAAACCTTGTTGTGCAACTAGAAGACAAATCTCCTTTGTTGTCACTATTCAAGACCTTTGAACTACTCATTGTGCAAAAATTAAAAAATATATCTACCTCACCAAGATACACTAAGTCAGGTATTTGATTATATTTTTTGTCCCAAGGCTCATAATCCTCTTCACATGGCCAATTGAATGCCATGAATTCATCCAAGTTAGTTCTGTATGGGCCATACTTATTCATTATTTGATTTGCATCTTTATCAAATTCCTCCAAAAATGCACTAGTGATGGAAAATTCATCCATGATATTCTTCAACATTTCTATCTTGAAATATCCTCCCTCATAAATCAAAGTAGATTCTATAGCATAACAATGTTCATTTGAGCTCTCCATTGTTCATATGTTTTAACAAATACATTGCTATCCAACATGTCTAGCAAGAGGCCAAGATCATTCTCATCAAATTGTTGGAGCAATTCTCTGATTCTCTTCTCAAGTGGATCCAGTAACCCCTAGAAGTCAACAATTCCTTTCACTATCTTGTATGTGGGGATAATTTGTAGTGGCTTATTAGGCTCACGAGTTGACCCTACAACCATGTTATTCAATACATTAAGCATAGGTACCCATATCTGCATTAATGGGATAACTATTGATCTATCCCATTCAAATATCCTTAATGAATCAAAAATTAAAGAATAGTTTGAGTGAACATTGGTCCCTCTTTTTATTGATTTTCCTAAAAAATTCTCAAGAACATTAGAAACAATAAGTATATTATTTTCATCATATAATGCAAATAGCTCCTCATATGCCTTTAGTTGTTGAATTAGTTATCTTCTACTCACTCTTTCGCTAGGAAGAGGTGTAGTTGATGTACTTGTGGTAAGCTCTATAATTGGTGTATCCTCATTATATACAACCATTTCCATGGATGGTGGAGGAGGTGAATGAGCTAGAGGATGTGGTGGAGGAGAGTAAAATAGAGTAGTGACTTGAATAAATGGAATTGGTTGCATTGGTTGTTGACTTAGCAACATCTCATTCTACAATTCCAACTATTCTATTCTCTACTTATCCTTGGTGTATGCAATCAATAAATCATTATACTTATTTGTTTCTACATCATATTTTTCCTATGATGACTCCATAGTTTTCTTGATAAAATTTTCCACATTAAATACCAATGTAGCTACCTCTATAGTTGGTGTATCTCAAACCCTCCCTTGTAGTCCCCTACATGTTCTGCAACTTCAATCTTATTTGTGTTAGGGCTAATTCCCAAATGGCTAATGTATCCCATTGTGTATTGAATGCTAACCCTTGTAGTGTACATATAGCCTCTTCATTAGTTGCATACACTTTTGAACTTTGTGTACACATCTAAAAATGGTCACGGTTAATAAAACTTGTTAATTAATTAAATATGAATTATTTAATTAATATTCTTAAGTCATCTACATATAAATAAATTTAATTATTTATTTATATTGTTCATTTTCTCAATTCTTCTAGTTTAATTAAATAAATAAGTTTATTTAATTATTTTCCTCTTAATTAAATAAATAAATTTCACAATTTATTTATATTAATTATCACAAGTGTAAATTATCAATTTAAATGATATTCTTCATTTCACATTTACTTAAATATTTTATATATTTAATTAAAGCACTCTCTTCTCTTCCACTTATTAAATATTCTAACCATATTTAATAAAAGCTTTCTTACCACAATAATTAAATATTCTATAATATTTAATTAGAAACCTTCTTCTTTTCACATTTAATTAAATACTTCCAATATTTTATTAAAGCACTTTTCATCATCTCTCACACATAAATTAAATATTTATTTATTTAATTTATGGAAACATCTTCCATCTTTTTCTCAACTTCTTGACCTCTCACCATTCATTTTACAAGTTTGAATCTCAACTGTTGACCCTCGCCAACTGGATTTCTTGCCTCCAAAAATCTATAAATACAGCCCTCTTATGAGTTGAAAAGAACACACCTCGAATCTTAGATTTCATACACAGTTACTATAGTTGCATTTCAATATTATCAGCATTCTAGCATCATAACATTTCAATTTCATAGCTTAAATCATATAGCCATGCACATGCATTTTCAATTAATCTCATTCTCTTAAGTTGCCATTTCAACAAGTTGCTACTTACACAACTAAGAGCCAGCATCTTTAATCAAATCCTTGGAGATAGAGGACGATGGGACGAATTTGAAGAAGCTATTGTCATTAGAGTTTTCATTTATGCTTTCTAGTTAGATTTATTTAATACAATGTCTTATCAGTGTGTTAGTTTACTATTTGATTAATCCACATTTTCTAATGACATATTTCTGGCATCCACTATGGGGCATCCCCCCATTTTAATCCTTTTTATTTGCAAGAATTTTCTGGACAGGTGACGAACTGGAGTTGCGCTTCAAAAAATACGAGCTTTCTTTTGGCGCATACAGGGACTATTTCAGCGCATACAGAGACTATTTTGGCGCATACAGGGACTATTTCAGTGCATACACAGACTGTTTCAGCGCATCTAGACACTATTTCGGTGCATCCTAGATTGATCTTTTAGGGCATCTGGTAACTGTTTCGATGCATTTGGGGGAATTTCGTTAGCACATGGAGAGGGTTGTAAACAAATTTTTTTGATTCCGACACCATCCGCGGACAAAATTTATTTTATTTCAGTGTTTAACAAGAATGAACCAATCCTAGGATAGAAATTTAAAATCTGGAATCTATCAATCCTAGGGTAGTCACCACATGCTATTTTTGCAGTTAAAATGAGCCCCATGCTTATGGTGAAGCAATATCTGCACTTAGTTTAAATCATTGTCATTTGGTGCTATAAAAAGAACATTGTTTACTTTCTCTATGGCAATAGGTCTATGCTCTCCCCTTAACTGGGTGACCAAAATACCAAACTACCTTTTTATTTCCATGCAATGTTTATGCTTTATTACATCCTTTACAGGGCTTGCTCTTGTGGAAAAAAGTACTCATCCAAGAGGAACGACCTAAGTGGGAACAACCAAAGCTAGGTTTTCCAACCCACTATAGTCAAAAGCAAATTCGGGGAAAGTCTGCAATTCGATGACAGTGTGCAAGATAACCATCCCCAAAGCCTTTGTTATAAAGGTTGGGAGGTCTCTTGAGGGATTTTATCTATTGCTATGCTGAATGAAAACCTTGACTATGAACCATAGTGTAGAAAGCCAGCCGTGTCAGTATCCAAACATCATTTTAATCACAGTGTAAGGGGAGGGAAGAATCTACCCCCAAGACACTCACCATATAGTCACCACAAATTGTTTGCTCAGGGGACTAGGTATCCACTTTTGTCACCTTGAGTACGCACCTAGAAAAGACAAAAACACGGGTGCCCTCTAGGGGGTGACATGGTTGTGTGAGTTGACATGATTTTAAGCTATGGGCTATGATTACGATGATGACCTATTTGACAATTAAGAGTGAGTCTGCTTGGAATGATTATCTTGTTTAAAACCTTTGAAAATCTCAAGAACATACACTCTTTGTTTAGATTCTAGGATTAACAAAACAACTGTTTGCTTCTTTATGCTGCACTTTTCACATTTAAATCAGATTAAGATCATCCCAAAATATCAAACTGTTCAAACATGTTTGTCTCAAAAGTATAAACGGATAATTTAGTGCATCCTTGGTCTATTTCGGCGCATTCCTGCTCTTTTTTGGCGCATTGATGCTCTATTTTAGTGCATCTGTGCTCTGTCTCGGCGCATCCTTGGTCTATTTCGGCGAATTGCTGCTCTGTTTCAGTGCATCCATGCTCTGTTTCGGTAAATCCATGCTTTGTTTCAGTGCATCTATGTTTTGTTTTGGTGCATAGGGAGTTTGTTTCGGCACATTTGTTTTCCAAACCTAGGTAATTTTCTGAAATTCAGAAATCGGTCTTCTTAGTCTAGTCTTTTCCATGTTCAGAGTTTGGAAGTCTCCAAATTTTTCCAAAAAGTCTTTAGAAACAAAGATTAGAGAGACAAAGAAATCTCTCAATTATAAGAAGTTATTGAAAAAGAGGAAATTTCTATACCAAAGTTGAAAGGTCTTACTTGAACACAGGACCTTCATTCATCGATATCATGAATATATTAGAGGTTTCACTAATGATTATGATGTAGAAACTTTATACTCATGAGCCTTCTTTCAAAGAATAGCCCTTTCTCAAAGGCACAACCACAGTTAGCATATTCATTCTTCTTATATTCCCCAACCTGCAATTACGTATGCTACTTGTCCCTGTCAAATTCTGCAATAAAGAACTCAAGCACATTAGGTATTCATCAAACTCATCTTTTTACGAAGTTGTGATCAAGCCTCACAAAGTGCAAAATCATCTCTCTTTTTGATCTTTGGTTTAATTCCCGCAAACAGGATTTTCATCCTTCGAATCAGGGAATCACGAGCTAAAGATTAAGAATCTTTTAAGACATAGAATCTTCATTCTATCCCGACTTTCACATCCATGAAACATTGCACTATTTAACTCTTTTGATCAAGGCTAGTAGAATTTGAGTAATGTTTATAACTGTTGTCACGAGATCTCAAAAGCACATAGAAAAAGATGAAAGTACAGTAAGCAAAATGGGTGATAATAGTGAAAGGGATGAGATCCCCTATAATAATTCAAATACTAAAGAGCTAACAGAAGAAAAACTCCAAGAAGTGGAGTAGGATCCCCAATTCCATACTCTTATGGAAAGGATTTTAGAACGAAACAAGGAAATATATTTCCTTTCATTAGCTAATCAAGGAGCTAAGTTACTAGCTAATTTCGACACAGAAGGGATTAAACAAAATCCTAAAACTCCTCCTAATGATTTTAGTGCCCTCACTCAATAGATCAAGGAATTATAAGGGAAAATAAAAGAGATGCAAGGGGGTACCACAAAGAAGTATGTTTTGGATGACATATGTCATTATCCTTTTCATAGGAGTCTTCGAATGATTCCTTTTCCAAAACATTGTGAAATCCCTAAATCTGATAGGTATAATGGGAAAGCTGACCCCATTGAACATGTGCGAGATTTCCTAAATATGAGCTTAGAATTTTCTCATGATGATACCTACCTAATGTGATTATTTCCACGAAGTCTGGGTGGACAATCCATGGAGTGGCTTTCAAAGATCACTCCCCCCATCAAAACCTTTGAGGAATTAATAAATTTTTTTATATCACAATACTCCTACAGCATTCAATACTAGATAACCATGCTTGATCTTTGTAAGGTGAAACAAAAAGTAGGGGAATCTTTCATTACATTTTTGCAAAGGTGGAGAAGGGTGTTCGCTAGATACTCTCGCCCTATTCCTGAAACATAAAAGATGGAGATCTTTATCAATAGTCTAAATCACGAAATGATTTACAAACTAAATCTTCACTGTCAATCATTTGAGAAATTGATCGAAAACGCGATTACTATTGAAGGTGCTTTGATTGAGCGCGGTTTTCTGAAAATTGACAAAGAAAGTTCAAATTTGTACAACAACAACAACCATAATAACAACAATGACAAGTCACGATTTTGGACTCAAAATAAAAATGTTGTGAATGCTGGGGTATTAGATGCTAACAACATGAATGTGAAGCCTACCATCCTTAATGTGTCATGTGTTCAATGTAGCAATAATGCTGGAAATTCTAGCACCCAAGGAAATGTTTCCAATCAAGGGAACACAACTAATAATTATGGAAATAATTTTAGCAATAATCAAAATTCAAATATGCCCAGATCTCCATATTTTTCGAATCGATGAAATTTCACTCCCTTGGGCCAATCTTTGGAATCCATTCTCAAACAGTTGTTGAATCAAAACACTATTACATTACCACCACAAAGAGACTATGAGCCTTGAGTTAAATGACCATCGTGGAATGACTCACACTTTTGTGATTATCATAGGTGTAAAGGTCATAAGACAAACAATTGCCAAGGGTTAAATAATATCATTTAGGATTTGATTGATAACTATACCATCATGGTTGAGGGACATAATGTCAATAATGACCATCAAGTATTCAAGGAAACCTCCCTAATTATCAAAAAGGGGAATCTTCAAGTGACAAAGGCAAGAATGTTAATTATGTCCATGATGTCATTATCAATCATATTTATGTTGATGATTCACAAATCAATGTTATCTGAACCAAAGGTAAGCAAGAATATCGAGAAGTCAATGCTACGACAAGGGGACAAGCCAAAATCATTCTAAAAGGAAGCTCATCTAAAGCAACAATTCCCCCTCCAAGTCAATACAATTTGGTTGATCAACTATGAAAAACATCAGCCCAAATTTATATCATCGAGCTTTTAAAGTTATCACCTGCACATAAGGACATCCTAGAAAAGGCCCTTGTTGATACAACTGTATCCCCTAATCTGGATATTAATAAATTTCAAGCCATGGTGGGACACTTGTCCGTAATTGCATGTTTATCCTTTTCTGAAAAGGATGACTCATCCATAACCCATCCACATAATTCATCACTGTACTTAGAGGTCATGGTTCACAAAGCCCACATTAGACGTGTCCTCATAGATGGGGGAGCCAGATTAAACATTTTTACTTTAAAATTGATCCTCACTTTGGGATATTCAGTAGAATTTATAGATTCATGAAGGAAGATTACAATCAAGGCATATGATGATGAGGAAAGGACTTCCAAGGGCCTCATCATTCTACCAATCAGAGTGGGACTAGTTGTGAAGAATACCTTTTGTCAGGTTCTAGATCGGGATCTAACTTACAACATACTTTTGGGTTGTCCATGGATTCATGACATGCAAGTTGTTCCATCTACTTATCATCAATGTTTGAAGTTTCCATATGATGGACACGAAGTAACAATACCTGCTAATCACATTAGTAGTCAAACTTGCTCTAACCTAAGAGCAACTCAGGACACACTCGTCCCACACAATAGAGAGGCTTTGACCATCTCTGCTTCCAAGAAAAATTAACAAGCAAGTGAAATGATAAGTAATTTTGGAACCAAGATAAAATTGAAAGATAATGGAGTGGGAGAATATTCTTTATCTCTCTCTAATTTACCCATATCTCCAAGATCCCATGGTCAATCATCGACATCTACACAACAAGCTACAACAACTTTAGCCTTAGCTTTAGTTGCCATCACCAAGTTTAATGGAGTGTTTATCAAAGAAAATGAAATGGAAGATAGACCTATCCTTGATTGGCTCTACAAGGATGAAGAATAATTGGTACAACATGTCAAGTTGCCCACTGAACAATATGGAAAGGGTTATGCTATCATACAACAAATGGGTTATGAAGGAAATTTCCCTATAGGTAAAAGGAAAGAGGGTATTGTCGAACCTGTCCAACTAAAAACAATGCACCCAAATGATAAAACTGGGTTAGGATATGGTGAAAATACAAAGGAAGAAGTGATACAAAGAATGTCTAAAGAGGAATTAACTAAAACAATCTTGAGAATTCACGCAAATAATTCTGACATGGACTCAAATGAATATGAATGGGATAGCTTCTCTGATGATACCTTTATCTCAGAGAAAAGGGTGGATGTCATACATAGATTCACACCTACATTCTTACAAGGGGAAAGCTCAAGGCCATCGCTTGATTACATCCTACAAAGTGATCATGATTCAAGTGAGACCAATTCAATTCAAAGTGAGACAGATCATTTATAGAAGGATTCCATCCTAGACATCCCTTATGATGACATTAACAATAGTATCATGACCCTAACAGCCAGTGACCTTACTCATCCTAATGATCCATCTCCATTGGTCCATCTTGAACTCATCGATTGAGAAAAAATCACACCCATTGATGTCCCAAATTTTCCTAATGATGAAACCATTATAAACTTTCTTTGTTAATCCCAACCGGAAACAAGTTCCACCAGGGAATCACAAGATCAGAGTTTTTGATAGGAAAGTGCCAAGTTTCTCAGCTATGAAATAAATAACATAAAAGAAAGATCTAATGGTGAAAACCTAACAAAGGCAATGTTAGATCAAGAAAAGAGAAAAATAAAAAGTGTATCCAATGGTGAAAAGATTTCAAAGGCACCAGAGGATGGGAAACTTGACACTCTTCCAGAGCATTATTAAGAAAGGTCTTCCATTTTAATCAAACCAACAAAGGCACTCAATATAGGTACTATAGAAAAGCCCAAAGTTTTGCAATTGGCTGCATCTCTAATAGAAGAGGAAATACCTAGATTCACAAACTTTCTCAAGAATAATCAAATCAGTTTTGCATGGTCCTACACGGATATGCCTGGATTAGATCTAGATCTCATCATGCATCATCTATCTATTACGTCGGGGGCAAAACCTGTGAAGCAGAAACTTAGAAAGATGCATCCACATGTTGCATTTCTAGTTAAAGAGGAATTAAAGAAGCTTTTAGATGTCGGATTCATTCGATCTATGGATTATGTAGAATGGATCTCCAATATCGTACCTATTTCAAAGCCAGATGAAAGAATTAGAATTTGCACAGATTTCAGAGATTTGAACAAAGCATGTCCTAAAGATGATTTTCCTCTACCCAACATAGATATGATTGTTGATTTGACTACTGGGCATGCAATGTACTCATTAATGGATGGATTTTCAAGATACAACCAGAGGATCAGGATAAAATAGCATTCACATGTCCTTGGGGTACTTATTGCTGGAACATAATGCCATTTGGGTTGAAGAATGCAGGAGCTACATACCAACGAGCAATGACAAAAAAAATTCATGATATGATGCATACATTCATGGAAGATTATGTTGATGATCTCCTCACCAAATCTAACACCAAGGAAGGACACATAGATATCTTATCTAAAATTTTCAAAAGAATGGAACAATTCAAAGTGAGACTTAATCCAAAGAAATGTGTCTTTGGAGTGAAACCTGGAAAGCTACTAGGTTACATTGTATCAGAAAAAGGAATTGAAGTGGATCCAGCTAAGGTACAGGAAATTATTGATATGCCACCACCAAGGAACATTAGTCAACTATGCTCTTTGCAAGGAAATTTACAATCCATTCGAAGATTCATTGCTCAACTGGCAGATAAAATTTTACCGTTTACACACCTTTTACACAAAAATATTTCATTTAAGTGGGAGGACAAATGCGAAGCATCATTTGATTAGATAAAGTTGTATCTCATGAATCCACCAATATTAATTCCACCAGTGCAAGGTGTTCCTCTCATATTATATATTTCTGCCATGAAAGTATCTTTAGGAGCATTATTGGCATAGGAAGACAATTAAGGAAAAGAACGAGCAATCTATTACATCAGTCGAACCTTGACAAGTCATGGGCTAAATTACACTTTCATTGAAAAAGCTTGCTTAGCAGTGGTGTTCACTTCTCAAAAGTTATGACACTACATGCTAACTCATACAGTAAAGCTTGTGGCTAAGATTGACCCACTCAAATATCTTCTAAGTAAGGCAACCTTAACTGGTAGGTTGGCTAAATGGGTTATGATCCTAAGCGAATTTGATATTAATTATGTGGATCGAAAAGCTATCAAGGGACAAGTAATTGCAGATTAGTTAGCAGAAGCACTAATACCAATAGAACACCCAATACACATTGATTTCCCTGATGTCGATGTATTCACAACAGTTATCCAACAATCTTGGGCACTCTACTTTGATGGTTCTTACACTCAACATGGTTTCAAAGTAGGTATTCTTTTTATTACACCTCAAGGACATACAATTCCAAAATCTTATTGGATAATGTTTCCTTGTACAAACAACATAGCTGAGTATGAAGTATTAGTAATCGGCATAAAAATTACAATAGACTACAAAATCACAAAACTTCAAGTTTTTGGCAATTCACAACTTGTTATAAATCAAATCAATGACAAATATCACACTAAAGATGACAAGTTGATACCTTACAAAACAATGGTGGATGACTTCAAGAAATACTTTGTTAACATCAAGTTCATATAGATTCCATGTATTGATAATAAAGCAGCAGATGCTATGGCTACAATCGCCTCTCTACTCTAGTTAACAGAGAATCAAACATGGTACGATTTCCTAGTGGAACAATTGTTTTCTCCTACCCATGAAAATCCTGAAACTCAAATCATTTGCCATTTAACCAGTTTTGATTCTCCCTTATATGGCCAAATTGACACTTACCTAAAGGATACTATTTTACCCTTAGACTTGTCTAGGAATCAGAAAATAAATTTCATCCGTCAATCATCCCGTTACACCTTAATTGCTGACATCTTATACCAGCGTGGTCTGGATGGTACCCTCATTAGATGTCTCAAACACGATGAATCTGAAAAGGCCTTACAGGAAGTACATGGTGGAATTTGTGGGACACACTCAAGTGGACTAACCTTAGTAAAGAAACTTGTGATATTAGGTTACTATTGGCCGACCATGGAGAAAGAATCATTCATCTTTGTGAAGAAATGTGCAAAATGTCAGATTCATGGGAATCTCATTCATGCTCCTGCTCAAGAATTATAACCTTTCACCACAACATGGCCTTTTGCTTAGTGGGGATTGGACTTGGTTGGTAAGATACACCCATCATCTTCAAATGGACATAAATTTATCATTACTGCCACTGAGTATTTCACTAAATAGATCGAAGTTGTTCCCCTAACAACTATTACTGGCAAAAAAATCTCTTCATTCATTTTGAACTATATCATCTGCCGATATGGTATTCCCAACTCCATTATCACAGACAATGGAAGACCCTTTAAAAATCAAGATGTTGATGAGCTATGTGAACGATTTCGCATCCAACACAGGTTCTCTACGCCTTACTATCCACAAGGGAATGGTCAAGCTGAGGCTTCAAACAAAATGATTTTGAAGATTTTGAAGAAAACAATCAATGAAGTAGGACGTGATTGGCATGTCCAACTAAATCCAGCATTATGGGCATATAGAACAAGTATTCACACACCAACAGGTGCTATTCCCTATGCTTTGGTCTATGGAGCGAAAGCTATTCTACCACTAGAAGTTGAGATTCCCTCACTTCGGGTATCACTAAAAGGGTTAATCAATGATGAAGACTATAGAGTATCAAGGTTGCAAGAGCTAGAACTGTTGGATGAATGACGTTAAATTGCAATTACCCATTTGAAGGGATATCAACAAGTTATGTCCCATAGCTACAATCACAGAGTCAAACCATGAACTTTTCAAGTGGGTGACTTAGTTCTCAAAGAAAATCCCTGAAATCAGCAGGATCGGGAAAAGAAAGGCAAGTTCGAACCTAATTGGTTGGGCCCGTTCATTATCATCACAGCGTATGGATCGGGGGCATATTAGTTGACAATAGCAGAAGGGGACCTGTTTGAAGATCCAACTGACAACATTCATCTGAAGAAGTTTTATGCCTAAAAATATCAAAAACAATATAAAAAGTCCTGAAAAAATATCAAAAAGAGGAAAAAATACAAAAAAATCAAAAAGAGCAAAAATAAAGAAAAAAGAAAAAAGAAAAAAATTGTTGCCTTGATGAAAACCTGGCAAACAGGTGTCTTGGTAATAGCAAAAAAATCATAAAATCGGGAAAAGGTGCAATAAAAACAAATGGTGAAAACCTGGCAAATAGGCATTGTTTGTGATTTTATTTGGCTCTCTCATCTATTTGGATTCATTTTATCCATCTTTTCATCAGCATCACACACATGCCTTGCCATCACGGTTTACATTGCATCATCTCCTTGGAACGACAAGGACCTCATCATGGCTTGATGAATTAGGATTATCCTTAGCAGTAGTTGTGTCTAGCAAGAGTCAAAGTACAAGGTCACTAGGGGCAATTCACTTCTTGGAGCTTTCTGAGCAAATGGCAACATGTGTCTAGAATCAAAATATTAGGAAACAAAAAATTTGTCCAATTTAAATGAGGCAGCATGACTATTTTGACAAATGAACAAATTGGATGATCTTAAAATTGAATAAAATGAATGATAAAACTTAAAGCAATAAGTTGCAATTCTTGTTTTGATATTTGATGACATCATGTCTTTGGAGTGATTCAATGATGTATTGAACTAGAATCACAATGAAGAAGTATGATTTTTCTTTGCTTGCTATCTGTAAGCTAATCATTAGTATTGTGCAAATTTTTCGTGGGACATACTCTACAATGTATCTTTGATGATATTTCGGAATTTGCATAGGAAAATGGTTAACTTTTGTTTGTTTATGCAAACAATACTCAGGTCATCTTGGTTCAATTATACCTCGATGCTTGTATTAACTTGCTATATCAAACATCATGAAAGCAGTACTCAGGTCATCATTGGTGCTAGCATACCTTTTGATGCTTGTACTAACTTTCAACATATCAAAAGGCTCAATGATGAAAAAAAAGCACAACATGAAATGGAAACAAGGAGAATAGTTCATTACTGCATTATAGGACTAGATGATTCATCTCAATTTGCACTTGGAGGGCTATTTACATAGATTTTTGAGGGTTGACCAAACTTCTTGGGTATCTTTTCAGACAACAATTGAGTACAACTAGATATTTGTTACATCTCATTCCATTATCATTCACATCATTTCACCATCATTTATTTTATCATTATCATTGCATTTACATTTTGCATCATCCTTTCATTTCAATCCATTATCCATCATTACATACCATAGGCATGGCCATTCATTCATAAACATTAACATTTACATTTGCATTTTGATTCACATCACCTACATTAAAATTGCATCCATATCATCCATTTCATATCATCATTTAGGTTATCATAATCCGTTCCATTACATTATTATCATTATTATAATATTACATCATTATCCATTATTTCATGTGCATATCATATTACATATTCATAATAATATCATTTATCCATTTATCTCATTTCATCATGATGTTCCATTTAAACCATTCATCATTACATCATATCATTTTCACATCATTAAAATAATTTCATCACATTTAACATCCTGCATTATCATACATAAAATGAAAGAAAATCATTTACATCATCATTTGCATCACCATACATCACGAAAATCGTACATGACATATCATATAGAAGTAAACATGCATCCATCAAATAAGCATAAATCATCCATAACACATCCATCATCAAATCACCACTGCATCTCATAAATCTCATGAAAACAAATGTCTAGAACTACAAGGATATCAAATGTTTCAAAAAGATATATCAAATACAATGGCATCAATGTGTCAAACAATGCTCATCACTGAGGGGCATCTGGCTATGGAACATGACTACTACTACCTCCTAAGGTAGTAGGTCTTGATGGATCTTTGCTCCCAGAAGCTCTGATCTCTCATTTGACTATCTGACCCACACTCTTGGTATCACTCTGGGAATGACTGTGTGAATGGGTCCAAGACCGAGTACCCGACTGTGTAAAGGCAATCCTCCTCTCGGGAGGTACGGCCTCAAAGTACCTCATCCTATAATACTCAGCCTCCTGAGTAGTCTCCAAACCCTCTGCCACAACCTCTCCAATATAGGTGCTCTCAACTGATCTGAGTAGTCTCTCAGCTACCCCCTCGGCCTATACACATCTCTCTTGAAAGTTGTCCCTCTCAGCCATAAGCTGAGCTACCTATGGGTCCGAAGGTGGTGGTTGTGCAATCTATGCCTACAGCTGACTAATCATCCCCTAGGCTTGTGCTAACTAACTCTACAAAGTCTGAACCTCTATCTATAATGCATCAATCTGTCCCTCTGAGGGAGCCCTGATAATGATTTGTGGTGCCAACGTGCTCAGCTGGTCCACCACTCTTGAGGTCCGTGGCATCGTCCTAAAGGGAACATCAAAAAAATAACTCTGCCTTCCACCCCACCACCTCCGTCATCCCCATTGTCATCATTGCTATCATCATGGCTGTCGGAATCACCCTCCTCATCTCCCTCCTCATCAATATCCATGGTAGCTACATTCTCTACCCCTACCTGAGCCTCTCCTTGTGGCTGCCCTGTTGCTGCCTGTGCCTGTGCATGTGACTGCCCTCGCCCCCATTGTATCCTTGGTCCTCCCAATAGTGGATTAGGATCCTCTAGACTAGTAAACCTTAGAAAGGGATGTGTGTAAAAGTATGCAGCATACTCATCTATCATCCCTACATCTATAACCTTCGGATGCATACCCCACTATGCTGGTTGCAACTCCAAATACTCTGCTCAGGCTGCCTCAATCATCACAGTGGGACCCCACTCTGGTACATCCTCCTAGCACCTGGCATAATGTGCCACACCCTGCAGCATCATCTGAACTAACCCAAGCTATCTTAGGACTCACATGACTAAGAACCACTCAATAATGTATGGGGTGCGTCCAATCAAGTACCTAGATCTGGTGCAATAGGGCAACTCTAAATCATCTGTCTCCCACAGATTGCAATCTACATACGGTCTCTAGATGACTGTATCCAAATCATCTAGCACATGTCTCGAATACTCCAACTTGCCTAGCCTCGGCTAGACAAGAGGCCCTGTGTATGAATAAACATATGGGAACCCAAGAGGACGATCCCTCTGAAAAATGGAATGCGTAATGGAAAAGTGCTCCCATAAAAATTTATTGAAGAGTAACTCCGTGGGAGAGACTCTTCCCATCTATGAACACAACCTGATGCAGTTCGTGATATAGATGGGCCAGCATACATGATCCCCATGCATATCTGGTTTGATGGAGAAGCATATCCTCTAGAATCCTACCCCATCCAATAGATAGTCCCTTTGCCCTATGATCAAGACAAAGGAAACCACTGATCATACCTGCTAAAACCGATGACAGCGGGGCATATCTCTCCACCATCTCTTTCTAGGGAAGCTCATATCAAGAGACATGAGGATCGGCAAATAGAAGGTGTTATGCTCGCTGTACCACCTCTCAGCTAATGTAGTCAACAACGCCCTATTGACCCGATACTGCAGGATCCTCAACAATGGACCCAAACTACACTAGTGTATAACCTCTAGATCATCATGTGACAGTCACAAAATCATCTCCCATGTCTGAGGAAATCTCTCTCTAATATGGAGGAGGTTAAAATCCTCCTTTAAAACATCATCAAGCAATCATACAAATCAATCAGCAAGTAATCTCTAATCGAATCAGTACATCAAGCAAGTTCAATCAAATCAACACTTATTTGTTTTTCATATCGCATGGAAGCAAATCTATCAATCAAATCAACACTTATTTGTTTTTTATATCGCATGGAAGAAAATCTATCAATCAAATCAACACTATTTTGTTTTTCATATCGCATTGAAGCAAATCTATCATTTCTACTATTTATTTTTCATATCACATGGGAACAAATTTAATAGTCAACGCGACTCAATATCTATTTTGTTTTTCATACCACATGGAAGCAAATCTATCATTTCTACTATTTGTTTTTCATATCGAATGGTAAAAAATTTAACAGTCAACATGACTCAATATCTATCTATTTGAATTAAATTTATCAGACTTGTTCTTCAAGCACACAGACAAGTTTCTCAATTCAAGCTAATCTATTCTTGCTGTTATTTCAAAGCATACAATTAGTTGGCTAATCTAGCAACAATCATCAAGCACTTATCAATATTTCTTCAAAATTTCAAATCTGGGAAAAATCTCTAGATGCGCAACTCTATCTACCGGATGTGCTATACTACGGTTCTTATGTGCGAAACCAGGACCCAAAAAATCTAAAAAATTCAAAAAATGTACAAAATCATCAAAAAAAATTTACAAAGAGGATCAAGTTGACTTATCAAAGGTTCGTACGCAGCTGGTCTCTGATACCGGTAGGCTCGCACAAATCTGTGGCACTCATAATGGATCGGCATCGCGAGTATCTCTCTCAGAGCTCTACAAATTCCTAAAGGTTATTGTTCAAATGACAATGAATTTTCACCTTTTTCACCTTTGAAGGGGATAAAAGTCTGAAAATATTCAATTTTTTTGCAAAACAGAGTGCTATTTCGAGAGCTAAATCACTAATTTTCCTCTGAAAGTCATTTCGATTCTTTCATCACGTGATTTATCTCTCGAGGGGACATATAGCATCAATAAATTCCAAACTTTTGGGGCAAAATTCTTTGAAGCAATGCGTAAAACACATCACTTCAAAGAGGGGCAAAATTTACACATCTAAAAATGGTCACGGTTAATCAAACCTGTTAATTAATTAAATATGAATTATTTAATTAATATTCTTAAGTCATCTACATATAAATAAATTTAATTATTTATTTATATTGTTCATTTTCTCAATTCTTCTAGTTTAATTAAATAAATAAGTTTATTTAATTATTTTCATCTTAATTAAATAAATAGATTTCACAATTTATTTATTATTAATTATCACAAGTGTAAATTATCAATTTAAATGATATTCTTCATTTCACATTTAATTAAATATTTTATAAATTTTATTAAAGCACTTTCTTCTCTTCCACTTAATTAAATATTCTAACAATATTTAATAAAAGCTTTCTTACCACAATAATTAAATATTCTATAATATTTAATTAGAAACCTTCTTCTTTTCACATTTAATTAAATACTTCCAATATTTTATTAAAGCACTTTTCATTATCTCTCACACATAAATTAAATATTTATTTATTTAATTTATGGAAACATCTTCCATCTTTTTCTCAACTTCTTGGTCTCTCACCGTTCATTTTATAGGTTTGAATCTCAACCTTTGATACTTGCCAACTAGATTTCTTGCCTTCAAAAATCTATAAATACAGCCCTCTTATGAGTTGAAAAGAAACACCTTGAATCTTAGCTTTCATACACAATTACTATAGTTGCATTTCAATATTATCAACATTCTAGCATCATAACATTTCAATTTCATTACTTAAATCATATAGCCATGCACATGCATTTTCAATTAATCTCATTCTCTTAAGTTGCCATTTCAACAAGTTGTTGCTTACACAACTGAGAGCCAGCATCTTTAATCAAATCCTTGGAGATAGAGGACAATGGGACGAATTTGAAGAAGCTATTATCATTAGAGTTTTCATTTATGCTTTCTAATTAGATTTCTTTAATACAATGTCTTATCGATGTGTTAGTTTACTGTTTGATTAATCCACGTTTTCTAATGACACACTTTGCCTCCTTATAGTGTCAAAGGTAATGACTGATGCTAAGTCCCATTCTTGTAAGAGAATTATACAAATTTCTCATACAAGCTTCCTTCCCTCCTTGGGGGTCATCTCTTTCTTATTTTCTTTCATTTTTTCAACCACCCTTTCAGATGTAACTACTCTAGGTAGTTCATGGGACTTACCCATTTAATCTTTCAACTGTTTTTCAAACTCATCTTTCCTAGTTCTCCACACATATTCATTGAATACATCTGTCTTGAAAAATGCATCATCAGTCATGAAGTCTACGTAGGAGCTCTCTTTAACATCATTTATACTATCTAGTCTAGTTAACAACGCTTTTGTAATCCTACCTTGTGGAGCTAATAACTCTACCTCCCTTAGAAGTGATGGCATATTCTGCATTATATCATCATAGGTTACAATAACCTCATCACTTGAATCTATTGGATAGTCCACAAGCCCGATAGCCAAAACCTTCCTCTTCTTTGGAGATGGCTCCCTAGGGGATGAATCCAAATTAATAACTTGTTGTGGGGGTGATATTAGAGGTGGAGATAGTGGTGCTTGTTGCATAGGGGAGGATGATCTAGACTCCTCAAAATGAGTGGGAGTATCCTTTATTTTTTATTTCCTCACAATCCCATTTTGTCTTGAAAAGACATATTTAACCTTAGGTGGTTGGTAAGTTGCCCTATCTTCAACCATGGGGGATTTCCCCTTATCATGCTACTCTATCCTCTCTTTAATATTTCCCACAATATTGTCAAAGTTTTGTAAAATGGTTTCAATTCTCAACATCTCATCCTCAATATCCATAAAGGTACCTTGAAACTTGAGATCCTTTTCCTTCTTTTCTTTACCTTTCTATCTTCAGCTCTTTGCAAATCAAATATATTCCTAATGACATCTTCAAGGAATTTAAATTTAAGCTAGAATTTCCCCCCTTTGATCCTTACTTTTAATGCTGCCATGAAATTGTTGTGTTATGGAGACCAATCAAACTCAGACGCAAAATATTCATATTATTTTCATTAAATAATTTTTTACACTTATTAAATATTTATGCTTCACTTGTATCTAAAAAGACGGTTACAAACAAATAGTAAATGATGGAAGTGATAAATTACAATTATATAATATAAAATTAAAAGACAACTCAAAATATTAAATGTAATCACCCAAAAAGAGAGTGTTATTGGGTGCATGAGGCACAACCAATGGACATGATTCATTTTTAATTAATGGGACATGTGTGGATGTATATACAAACACTCGAGGATGAGTTTTTAGGGAAGAAGTATTGGATGTTGTGGCTATGTTGCTGATATGTGGTTGTCATTGATGTCAACACTATTAGCATTGAATCTTCTTAAGGCTGTATATGTCAAGGAGATTGAGAAAATTGTAAAAAATATAGTACAGGGAGTTAGTGGAGTTGAGAAGGTCAAAATGTTGTAAAGCTCTGTGTGTTGAAGATATGAAGGTGCACTTCAAAGGGTTTTATTCTGAAGCTTTCTAGTATGTTGTTTGAAAGTTTCAGAGGTTCGCATAAATATTTGTGGAAGTTATGAAGATCTATGTGCCTACAATTACTTAGGTTTTGTAGATGGTGTTCTTGGTTGAAGCGGATGAAATTATTGTAAGTCCATGTGTTGTGCATGTACCTATAACATTCATGGATGAGTCTAGATCATTCTCTATCCTTGTATGTTTGCATTGATTGAAGTGTTCGTGATCAGAGATTCTTTCGATGTATGCTCGATTTTTCATATTCTTGGTCGACATGATGATGTTAGTGTGTTGAGGATCCATGAGGATTCATATTTTATTGTTTGGCATGTTTGGAGGTGTTTGTTTGGGTACTCACTATGTTGTGACTTACTTGTGTTGGTGCGCATTGTAATTTATTCATGTATCAAGGCCAACACTTGTAATTCATTCTTTATTTGTGGCCGACTGAATAGTGATTATAAATCCGTGTAGCAGATATATATATATGAGATTGTTTTCCTCATTTAGAGTGAATTTATCAAGTGTACAAGTGATGTACAAGTGTGAATATAAGGTCAAATCATTCAGAGTAGAGTGTGGAAGAGTTTGAGTAGAGGGTGGAAGATTTTAAGAAGTTTTTGTGTGCCTAGCTAGAACTATAATTAGGCTTTTGTAGAAGCTAATTTTTTAGTTCAACTGCATCAGATGGATTTAATCTAATTTTTGTATGTAAGGCAGTGATCCTTCCCTTTGAGCAATGTTCTCTAGGCAGTGCGCCTAAATGCAAGTGCATTCCCTTTTTATTCTTCATTATACTTCTAATAGGGTACAATCTTGTGGACTAACATCCACCAGGGTTTTTCCCCTAACAGGGTTTCCACACAGAAAATCCCAGTGTTCATGTGTCTTTGATGTGTTTTTGATTTAATGCTTGCACTAATAATTGTCATATTTTTGATATAAGGTTGATTAATGTTGTATAAGTTTTATTTTAGTAACAATTGATTCACCTCTCCCCTCTTAGTTGTCTATCCTTGTTTTTCCAACAATCAGTATCAAAGCTAGTTCCTCTGTAAGAAGCTTAATAGCTTGAGGTGATCTGAGATGGCATCATTCAAAAATGATAGTCCTAGATTCGATGGTATAAACTACTCTCTATGGAAATTCAGGATGGAATGTCATTTAAGGTGCATTGGTGAACCCTTCTGGCAGATGACACAAATTTCATATACTATTCATCATAATGGTCCCTCCTCTGAAGATGAGATCAAGAAAGCATAAATTAATACAAGGGCAGTAGAAACATTGGTGAGTGCTTTGACAGATTCAGAGATGAAAAATGTGATGGGATTGAAGATTGAATACCATATTTAGAAAAATTTGGAAACATTGTATGAAGTAGATGCACTAGTGAAAAGTGCTAAGCTACAAAGTCTAAAAGAAAAATGGGAGAGCTTGAAGATGAGAACATCTTTTCCTTCTCACATAAGATAAATGAATTGGTGATGGACATTAGATGTGCCAGTTGAAACTTGGATGATAATGAAATTATGGCTAAGATACTTAGATTTGTGCCCTCTTCTTACAAGACAAAATATCATGCTATTGAAGAACTCAGGATAGTGACAAATATTACAAAAGACATGTTTATTGGAAAACTTGTTGCATTCGAATTGAGCGAATTTGGTGAGTTTTCTCCTAAGACCGAATCTACTTTCAAGGCTACTATATCCACGAAAAGTAACTAGAGATATGATTCAGGGGAAAGTTCCAAGAGAAAATTTAGGTATGAATATGAGATGAAGTGAATTGAAGATGGAGAAAAGGAATTGGAAGAACTAGAAGCATTGATTGTGAAAAGAGAATCAAAAGGTCATGGTAAGTACAAAGGAAAGTTACCTATTAAATTTTTTTCTTCCAATAAGATAGGTCATTTTGCATCTAGATGTCCTGAAAGAGTTTCAAAGTATAAACCCGAGAACACTAGATTTCAAAAAAAATTCTATTATGATGAAGAAGGTGTAACCGATGAAGAATCTAATAAAGAAACTAGAAATGAAGAAGAATCGATATTTATTGCTATCAAAGAAAATGTTCAGGTGTCCATTGAATCTGCTAGTAATGTGAATGTTGTGAAAGCTCTTGCAGCCAAAGTTGAAGAGAAAGATGAGTGGGAGATTGACAACGGATTCTTACATCATATGATTGGTGACAAAATCAAATTTGTAAGCTTGGAAAACTATGATATTGGTGTTGTGAGGTTCGGAGACAACACTTCTGGTGTGATTCGTGGTAGAGGCACTATTTATTTTGGTGGTAAGAACAATACTGATGATGTTCTTTATGTTGAAGGCTTAAAGCATAACTTGTTGAGTATTGGATAGATGGTAGACAAAGGTTACAATCTACAATTCAAGAATGGTAAGTGCGGAATATTGGGAAGTTTAGGAAATATGATTGCTTCAGGAATAAATACAAAAGGTAATATCTTTCAATTGAGTGTTGCTAGTGAAATTTGTTTGATTGATCACATTGTTGTAAGCTGGCTATGACATAGGAGGTTGTGTCATTTGAAATTTGATAATATTGCCAAAATAAGCTCTACTCAAGCAGTTAGAGATCTACCTAGGTTAGGGAAGCCTACTAACAATATGTTCAAGGAATGTTGGATGGGAAAGAAAACAAGAAATTTTTTCTAGAGAAAACAGTATAGTTCTAATGGAGTACTGGATTTGATACATACTGATCTATGTGGTCCTTCCAAAATTAGAAGCCTACAAGGTGAAAGGTATTTTATGTTTCTCATTGATGATTATTCTAGAATGATATGGGTCGCTTTCTTGAGAGAAAAATATGAAGCATTAGAAAAGTTCAAAATTTTTAAAGCTATGACAGAGAATGAGATAGGTCAAAGGATCAAATGTCTAAGGTCAAATAGAGGTGGTGAATTTATTTCATGGGAATTTAATTCTTTTTGTGAAGAGCATGGAATCCAAAGACAACTATTTGCTCCTCGGACCCCTCAATAGAATGGAGTTGTTGAAAGAAGAAACATAACCGTTCTAGAAACTGCTAGAACCATGATGTTGGAAGCAAATGTTCCTCATTTCTACTAGAGAGAAGTTGTAAGTACTATTGTGTACACCATTAATAGGGTGAATGTCAACAGTAATTTTGGTAATACACCTTTTGAGCTATGGTTTGGTTATAAGCCTACTGTCAAGTATTTCAAAATATTTGGAAGCAAATGCTACATCAAGAGAGATGATGATATAGGTAAGTTTGATGCTAGAAGTGATGAAGGAATATTTTTAGGATACTCTACTAAAACCAAAGCTTACTGGTTCTTTAATAAAAGGTTGAACAAAATGGTTGAAAGTGAAAATGTCAAGGTTGATGAAGATATTGGTAAATCATTTAGATCTAGTGGTTATGATTTAGATGATCAATATGATGATGCTAACAATAATATTCAGACATAGAATCAACTTTAAATTGTTTTGGTGAACCAAGGAAATCAAGAAGAAGAAGCTAGAAAAACTGTAGAATAGAGAACACAAGAACAAGAGGTAAGAGAAAACTTCAAAACTCCTAAGTATGTAAGATGAAATCATTTTGATAGTTAGATCATAGGAGACAAAAGAAAAGGTGTGCAAACTAGAAGAATATTGTCTAATCTCTAAATCTGAACCTAGAAATATCAGTGAAGCATGTAAGGATGAACATTGGAGGGAAGCCATGAAAGAAGAACTATTGAAGATATAGAAAAATGATACATGGGATTTTGTTCCTAGACCTTAGAACAAAAATGTGATTGGAACCAAGTGGGTGTTTTAGAATAAGCTAAATGAACAAGGTGATGTGGTCAGGAACAAAGCAAGATTGGTTTGCAAAGGATACTCACAGATGGAAGGTATTGATTTTGAATAAAAAATTTCTCCTATTGCTATAATTGAAGGTTTTAGATTACTTCTTTCTTATGCTACTTTCAAGAATTACAAAGTTTATCAGATGGATGTAAAGTTAGCATTTTTGAATGGTGAACTAGAAGAATAATTTTATGTTGAACAACCAGATGGATTTTAGTTGACTGATGAAAAAGGACATGGTATGCCGATTGAAGAAATCTCTTTATGGAATAAAGAAAGCTCCTAGAGCTTGGTATGCTAGATTGGATAAATACTTGTTGAAACTTGGATTCAATAAAGGTACTGCTGACATCAATCTATATTTGAAGCTAGATTAGAGCAAAGAACTGATCATTGAAGTCTTTGTTGATGATATTACTTTTGAAGGTGATGATGATTTGTGTATGAAGTTTGTTGATGAAATGAAAAGTGAATTTGAAATTTTAATGATAGGAGAGCTGAGATTATTTTTAGGATTGCAAATCACTTAGTTAGATGATGGAATATTTGTATCTCATTCTAAGTATGTGAAAGAGTTACTGAACAAGTTTGGAATGGAAGATTAAAAACCAGTTGGTACACCTATGGTGATCGGATGCAAAATTACACAAAAAGATGATTCTCTTAAAGAAAATTAGATAACATATAGGTCAATGATTGGTGGATTACTCTATTTTACTCAGATTAGGCCAGATATAATGAATGTTGTGTGCATGGTTGCTATATTTCAAGCTGATCCTAAAGAGTCCCATGTGACTAATGTAAAAAGAACATTTAGATATCTAAAAGGGATAGCTGATCTTGGTCTTTGGTATCCTAAGGATGGTGATCTTACTCTAAGTGCTTTTACTGATACTAATTGGGTAGGAGATGTAGATGACCAGAAGAGTACCAGTGGTGGTGCATTCTTCTTAGGTAAGAAGCTAGTATCTTGGTTAAGCAAAAAGCAGAACTCGATTTCATTATCTACTATTGAGGTAGAGTACATTGCTACTACAAATAGTTGTAACCAAGTATTGTGGATGAGACAAATGTTGAGAGATGTTAGAATTGAGTATGAAGAACTTGTTGCCATATTATGTGACAATTCAAGTTCCATTAACATTTCTAATAATCTAGTGTTTTATTCAAAGACAAAGCATATATCCATCAAGTATCACTTCTTGAGAGATAAAGTAAGTGACGGGTATGTGTAGGATCATGATGGGCCAAAATGTGGTGATATGTAAGTGATATGATGACCCATGTGGCTGGCAACTTTTTTTTAACCCAAAATTGATGAAATGAAAAGGGTTTTTAAAGGATATTCTCAGCTTTCCACCAATATAGATTATTCTTTACTTTGAATTTAATAAATAATTATTATTCATTTTCTATTTGAATTATGACTAAAATCCTAATTGTTAGGCTGATTGAAAAACATCTATAGCTTTCAAACAGTATCACTCTTTTTGAATATAAAACATGCATCACATTATATGCTTTGCATACTCTAGGATTCAAAAAAACAAATTGAATTTCATGAAGTTTTGACCAAGTTAAGGTTGTCAGGCATACGAGTTTTAATATTTTATAAAATCTGTAATAAAAAAATTATAATTAATTATTTCCGTCGAATTATTTAAAAAAAAATATGCATCACATTCGGACATAAGTACTCGACTTATATCTAAAATATTATAAAAAAATATTATCATTTTATTGTGGTTAGGGTGGTCAGATAGACACCTACTTCTTATTTTTTCCCTAAAATTTAAATACTACTACATTGAAATTTCAAATTTTCACCAAATAGATTTTTTTTGTTTAAATAAACCTAGTGTTGATGGTGAAAATGAAACAAACAATGTTAAAATAGAATATTTCTATTCTATTTCTCTTGAAAAAGAAAGACAACATATAGTAGTCTAACTCTCAAGGTCCTGGTAGTTGGTTCTCAACTGTCTGGTGTCACCCAATTGGTCCATGCAAATGTAATATTCAAGGGGCCTGTGTTGGTAACAAAGAATGCAAGAAATGACTCATTTTACCGAGCTATTTTTAGTAAATCAAGGGGTTTTCAAATAAAAGAAAAAGATAGATAAGAGGGTAAACCAGTAACATGAACAAAACTTATCTAGCATCTGGACATATACCTTCAGCGATGAATGTTTTTCCAATCAGATCCAGAAAACCAAAGCATGATACAATTCATAGAGTAATCTATACCATTGTATGCATGTAAGGTGCTTATTTTAATTCGCCTATCACAACTATTTCAAAGATTTTTTTAAAAGAACACACATTCATTCATTGCCAAGATCATAGATCAACAAACTTCAACAAATTTAATTCAATGATAATCTAACAAGATAATCCTTAAATCTGGTTTCTTCTAATGAATTTCATCACATAAGAAACAATCATGCTTCAGCACAATCACTGGCATACAAATAGATTATAACTTATCAGCCTTATCAAGTAAAACTTAATTCTAACACCATATTGCGTAAACTTGTAACTTTATTTAACTATAAAAAAATCAAATAACAATGTATTTCTATAATCACTACAAAATTCTATCTCCTAATATCAGGTGGCCAATTCTATTCTCTATCAGCCAACCCTTACAATATGATACCCAAAGGGTATTTATAGATATACAAAATTCAAACTCCACTTCTATTTTAAGTCATCCACCCTTTTAGGAACTAAAACTCTCTTAGAAACTCAGATCAATTTGATCTTGAGTTCTTACATTAAACATTCAATTAAACTGGAGAACATAAAATAAAAGAGAAAAAGGGAATTCATGCGCTTCAAGAACTGCCAATGCTACATGCAACATGCAAAGAAGAAGAAAGCCATGCATGCAGGATATTTATGCATGTGAAGTTGGGTCTGCAATAAACTCGTCATAACTGGTGAAGACTTGTTGTAATGCATCTAATTATCGTCCATGAACCCAACTGTCTTCAAACTTAATTCACTCCAACTTTGTTGCAGCAAACCCTCTCATATCTTTTATCTTTGTCAACTCTCTTTTAGAAGCCTTTATCTCTTCCTTGACGTCCATCAGTAGATCTTCACCATCATCTCCTTTCTACATGAGCCCTTTAAACCTTCACCCCATTTCTCTTTTATCTAGCTCAAAGGCAAGCCTTCCTTTGTTAGTATATTAACATCTACTATGATACCAATGAATGCCTCCAACTCTTCAAATTGTTCGGTTAGATCCTTAACAACATATTGGACTTCATTTCTATGTTTGCATAATAAATCTGTTTTGAATTGGAGTATACGAGAGGTCTTTTCCACAAAATCTTTATTATCCTCCTCGAGTATTAACTGTTCAAGAAGAGTAGTCAAAGGCAATGTACTAACCTTCTCCAATTTCTAACTATACTCTTTATATTCCTCTTCCTGCTTCTCCAATACTTCAATATATTGATGCATTTCCCCTATCAACTCTTCTGTCCCTTTGTGAACCTCAAAACCTTTGACCAAAACTTCACCTACTTCTTGATTTAACTTGTCAACCCACCTATCTAACATCTTCACTTTGCCCCTTACTTGTACTAAATCATCTACCTCCTTTTTGCTCAGCAAAATTGGAGTCTCAATAGCAACTACATGTTGTGATCTTGGAGAAGAAACACTTTTCAAAAAGGAATGCAATTGATCTAATTGAGCCTTAAGCTCATCTTTCTTCTGCTTATCCTTTAACATTCTTGACTTGGTTGTTGAAGCTACCACATCAATTAGATTCATCTGTTAATTTCTAGCAGGCCTTCCCAAGTTATCAGTACTTAATTGATAATCTATTAACTGCATGTCTCCTACCTCCTTTTTTGTCATCAGTATAGCACACTCAGCAAAAATATCTCCCTTATCTGTGAGCCTGGTGGAGTGTAGGATCTTGGCTTTCATTTTAGGCCTTTCTTGTTCAATCTCCTTCATCATATCCTCCCAATTGAGAGGTTGTGAAGGTGTTACTATTCTTTTCTATAGGTCTAATTTTAGCCAAGTGGGAGAACATGGAGTAGTAGTCATCATAGTGGAAGAAGAAGCAATAGTAGTAGTAGAAGGTGGTTGCATATTTACTTGGGGTTGAGAATCAACCCTTGGTTCCTCTTGTTGTTCTTGCACCACATGCATCCATACAATCTTTTTAGCCTCTTCCCTATCTTTTTGTTCCTATATCTTCTTATCTTATTCTTCCTTCTTCAACCTCTCTTCCTCCAATCGTTCTCTCTCCAATTTTTCTTTCTCCAATCTTTCCTTTTCTAATCTTTCCTTCTCTATTCTTTCCTTTTCTAGTTTTTCCTTATCCAATTTTTCTTTCTCTAGAGCTTCCTTTTCTAGTTTCTCTTACTCTAAAGCCTGTAGTCTTTCTTTCTCTAGTCTTTTTGTTTCTAAAGCTTTAAGCTTTTCTGCCCTTTCTTCCTCTTCTTGTTGCTTCCTAACCAACTCTTCGGTGTCCTTTTCCTTTCGTAATCAATCTGCTTCTTCTTCCTTTCGGTGAGCTTCCTCAACAAGCTTTAACTTAGCAACCAATACTTCTTTCTCCCTCTGGTGTCTTGCCTTCTCTTCCTCAAGGTCATGAATCTTTTGTATTAATTCTAACTTATCATTTTCTTCTTTAACCTTGAGTTCATGTTCTTGTTGCCTCTGCTACCTCTCTACTTCATCATCTCTTGACTTAGCTTCAATTTGTTGCTACTGTAGTATGGTATCAGCTTGTGTCTTGGAATCCATTAACTTTTTCTTTTCTATTTCTTTGGCTTTTGCATCATCATCCTTTCTAACTTCTTCAAACAATTCCCACTGCTCCTCTTGTTTCATTACCTATTCAACATCCTCCTCTAGAGGCATATTCTCTTACACATCCTTCTTTGACATAGTCTCATCTGAATTTATTTCAACATCATGAATTTCCATCTCCACTTCTTTTCCCTTTGTAGTTTTAGCCATACTATGAAGAGCCCCCTTTTGAACTTCTTCACTCTACTGTTTTGCAAGTGGGACTTGTGTAGAAGATTCACCTAATGTAGGTGTTGAAACAACTGATCCCATTTGAGCATCTCCTTCTTGTGTTTCTGCTTCATCAACTATTGCTTCAAGTTTTATTTCTTCAATGTCTGGGGGAAAGAACTCCAAAGGCTCTTTGGGAGGTATCTTTCTTTTGAGTCTTTTATACCCTTTCCTCTTTTTAGGAACTGGTCCTTGAGGAGCTTTGGTTCTTAGAACCAACCATTGAAGACTTCTATCCAAGACTGCTCTTCCTATCTACTTAATATCAATAGTTTCCTCACTATCCCAGTCAATTGGATCTATAATTTTAGTTCCTATGTTCAAAGCTTCATAAGATGGATCGAGTACAACTCCATCATCCACCAATGTGTTAGGAATGTCATTTTTTACTCCAAATTCTGACATGAGTGCAATAGGTAGTCTTTCATAATTATTTTTCCTCAAATCATACTCATCCTGTCGGTCACTCGAGAAATCCTCTAATTAATTGAAATGGTTGTCAAACATAGAAGGCAACAAGGCATTCATCTTACCCTTCAGGTCAAAATACTTACGAGCTGTGTATAAACCTAACTTCAACTATATCAGCTCACTGCAGACCACCTTCGCTCCTACCAAATGCTAACAACTATACTCACCCAGCTTCATGGGGAACTTGCGACATCCTATCTTATGTTTTAATCCAAACCGGGCATTAAGTCCAAGAGCCTGATATACAAGCTCCATTAACACTATCATGTTATTGCAACACCTTGGTAGCAAATATGGATGGCCCTCAAAACTAGCTAACCTGAAATATATAAACTTGGGGTATTGAATGTACCAACATCCCCATTCAGCAATAAATGACATGGCCTCTTGACTCAACCTGTACCCTGCATCTCCGTTGAGTTGGTTAATGACTACATATATGAATGCATCATTAACTCTTCTAAATTGAGTCTCAGCAACCTATAGAGACAGCTAGTTATAATGCTCCCACACCTTCTTCTATCCATCCAATACTCCCATTATCCCTACTTTGTTCAAACCTGGGAAGATACCCCACCTTGTTGCTGCATACACAATGTAAGAATTCATAAAGAAGCATTTAGTCTCCCTAATGCTGGTCAGTTGATCATGAATAGCATTTGATAGAATCATCGGCCAATCAAACTAATAGGTGCCATGTAAAATTGTCTAGATGAAAGGAAACATCCACTCCTTGAAATGAAATGTATCTCTCTTCCCAAAATCCCTAGACAACATCAATATTAAATCTAATACCTCCTTATAGAAATCTGCCCTCTTTGGCTGGTCTACAAGCTTGGTTAGAAACTTCTTCTTTGTCTTCAGCCATTTTTTATTCAAGTGATAATTATTGGACTCTTTATACTTACTATATTTCTCCAAGGCCTCTGCCTCATCCAACTGCACCAAGTTCTTAGGATCCAAGACATTAAACATACATTGAAACATATGAGGAGTAAGATCAATGATTACATTATCCTGGGAATCCATGCATTGCTGGGTAGTTGGATTGTAAGCTCCTGTAGCTGTCAAGATCAACTTTAGGCATTGGATTGATAAAGGAAACACAGTGATATGGGCCAAGCCGGAATAAAAAAATCTTTCTATTCTTCTCGTTATATCTTCAACAAAGGTTTCTAAATATAGCTCCTCAAAATTGTATTGGCCCAAATTTGTGTCAGTGATGTCTGACCAAACTGATTCTACTTTTCTTACTTTCACAACAAGACTCTTGTGATTATACCTCAAGGTATAAGGCAACTATTCTAGCTTGATCTTATTTGGTTTAGGTTCTGCCTTGGATGTTCTTGTAGGCTAGTTTCTTTGGGAGGCTTCTCATGATGTCCCCGACATCCTCTTAGCTTTCCTGCAACAAAAACTCTAATTATATTCTTCAATAAACATCTCAAAATGTGTCTTTAAACTCATACCTTTCAAACATCTTAAATAATCCTCTTTTATCATACTATCAGGCTCAGAGCAAAAAATATTATTCACATTCTACTAACTAGAAGCGGGCTCGGAGTCAGAAGTGAAATAGTGACCAGAACCGAAACCGAAATGGAAATTGATTCGGTTTCCTTCATATTTTCTATTTTCATATTCTGTTTCGGTTCCACTTCCACTTCCACTTCCGCTCTGGTTAACATTTTTATGAAGTAAAGCTTCTTACTATATGTCTGACATGATGGAAAATGGAATTGTTATTAAACATAAAACACATCCAACAAAACCTCAATCAATTCTGATCCTGCTTCCGGCTATGTTGACCATGACATCATCAACGATTTTATCAATTTAATGCATAACTCCATGATTAAAGACTAAGGTCATATTAAAAGAAATAAGGCTTTAAAATATAGCATAAAAGGACCATGCCCATATGACTGTGGGGACGACTATATTTTAGGGCATCATATTTAATTATTTTAAACGTGATCATAGAAACACATAAAACCGTACCCTAGAAAATGTGATATAAAACTAGGGCACAAATTTAACCCTTCCTAATTTAACCAAACGAATGCGTAATAAAATCCTAAGTAAAAACCAAATTCTACCAACCCTAACTCACTGTGAAAACCTAGATTTAATCTACCTCACTATGAAAACCCTAATTAAATCTACACATTTAAAACCTAACACAACATGATGTGATCACGACAAAACGTGAAAATGACTGTGCCCTAACTCACTATAAAACTAGAAACGCAAGCATAAAACAAAATGAAGAACAACAAACAAACATACCCTCCTACTGAGATGGTGAACTTGCCCAAAGATCTAAATCAAACAACATGAACAAAGAATATGAAAGAAAATAAATAAAAATGAGAATAGGAACCCTACCTCGAATGCAAAACCTAGCTAACCTTCTGAATTGATTTGCAAGCAACTATCTCCTCCTCCTTCAATCGATTCACTCAGATGGACTCCACAGCTTCTCTATTTCACTCTTTTATGTCTTAACAATGATAATAATAACACGTTTAATCCCTAATGAAGGTAAAAATCAGAGTTTCTACCTACGCATGGTAGCTGTCATTAATGCATTAAATGCAGTTAAGTGGGGTTGGAACTGGAGAAGAACAAACACTTCACTACAGTGCGACTTCAGTAAAAAGTCAATGACCAAGAAATGGCAGGAGCAGAATCAGAATGTCAAACTGATTCAAAAACTTAAGGAATTTCCCAACTTCATTCCCGTTCTGAGTCTAGGTCTACCAACAAAACACAAAATGAAACCAAACACAAAAAGTCAAATAAAAAGACCGACACAATAAAACATAACACAAGGAATTAATCTAAAACCAAAGTTCAAAAAGCAGAGGCAGAGATGGGATGGATTTTGATTTTTGCAATTTTCAATAAACACCAACTTAACGTCCACTCCGGTTTCGGCTCCAATAAAGACAAAACAAAAGGCCAAAAACATAGACTGTCGGGATGGGGATCAGAACGAGTTTTGGAAGAAGTTTCAGAACCCGATTTGGTTCCGGCTTTGATTTTGACAGACTAAACCAAAGAAAAACAAAGTGTTGGAAACATAAGACTCCAAACTTTGTTTGAAAAACAACAAAAGATAAAAAAACAAAGGGGGACCCATTTTGACCAAGGAAAAAGAAGGGGGGGGGGGGTATGCAAGGCATAACACCTAGTAGTTTAGAAACTACATTCAATTTTCTACAGATCTATTCTTACATATTTTTAAAATAATATAGACAAATTATTCAAATTTTTACATCAAGTTGCCTAACTCTGATTTTCTGAATTTTCATCGCCACTTAAGGGCCTATTTTTTCCACGATGATCCTACACATACCCTGACAAAGAAGTTAGATTGAATTAGATACCTACCAAAGAGAAAATTGTAGATATCTTTACCAAGTAGTTGCCTAATGATAATTTTGAGTACCTCAGTGGAAAGTTAGGGGTGATTTCCCCTCCTAATCAGAACTAAGATGCATGTATTTGCATCAGTACATGAATTTATAGCCATATCTCATTTCAGATTGATGTTGTAGTGGATCCTACTTAGGTGGAGTAGTCAGACGATTCAAATTTGTGATTAGAGCATGTGTACCTTTTCCATTGATGTCAAAGGCAGAGAGAAACAATGTGAAAAATGTGGGAAAGAAAAGCATTGAAGGAAACATGAAAGAGTGCACAATCTCAAGGGGAGATTGTTGAAGAAGAGTTAGTTGGGTTGATGGTATTATTTTTCACATCATGTGTTGCCATCAATGCCAAAGGGGGAGATTGTTAGATGTTGTGGTTATGTTGTTGATATGTGGTTGTCATTGATTTCAACACTATAAGAATTACATCTTCTTAAGGTTGTATATGTTGAGGAGATTGAGAAAATTGTAAAAGATATAGTATAAGCAACCAGTGGAGTTGAGAAGGTCAGAATGTTGTAAAGCTCTATGTGTTGAACATCTAAAGGTGCACTTCAAAGGGTTTGTTTCTAAAGCTTTCTAGTATGTTTTCTTAAAGTTTCAAAGGTTTGTATAAATATTTGTGGAAGTTATCAAGATCTGTGTGCCTACAATTACTCAATTTCTGTAGATGGTGTTCTTGGCTGAAGCGGATAAAATTCTTGTAATTTCCTATGTTACTATGTGTGTGAATATGTGGAACAATTAGAAAGTTAAAAAAACACACAAATGAAACATTAAATCAAAGGAAACTAATTAAAAATATAAAACAAACTCTAAATAATAGCAGTTCCTTCAAATGTGTTCCATTCTCCTCTATCTCCAAGGATTTGATGCAAGTTACTGGCTCTCAGTTGGTTTAAGTAGTAGCTTGTTGGAATGACAACTTAGAAGAACAAGATTATGCAACATGTATGTCCATTGCTAAATGATTTAAGCTATGCTATGAACTTGAAAATTCCAAAATGTTGATTCGAATGCAACTATAGTAATTGCGCACAAATCTAGGATGAAATCTACTCACAAAAGGGTTGTATTTATAGATTTTTGGAAGGAAAAAATATAGTTGGCAAAGATCAACGGTCAAATTCAAACCTGTCAAGATGAATGGTGAGAGATTTTGGAAGTTGAGAGAAAGATGGAGAATGTTTTCAACCCACGAAACCATCTTCATTCAAAAATGGAGACAAGCATGCCATTTGTCTTTTCATTTATGAAAATTTGGTTGAAGATTGAGGATAACTCCTAATTAAATAAATAAATTTATTTAATTAAATGTGACTTGTATTTTGGAAACTTCCATAATTAAATAATAATATTTAATTATGTAAGAGGTGAAAAGGGTGTGTAATTAAATATTTACAATATTTAATTATGTGATATGAAAAAGATATTCAATATATAATATTTAATTTAAATGTGAAGTGAAAGATGAATTAGAGGAATATTCCATTATTCGAATTTAAATATTCAAACTTAGAATAAAATGATAATTAAATAAATAAACTATGAAATTTATTTAATTTAATTAAGAGGAAGATAGCAATAATTAAATAAACTTATTTATTTAATTAAACTCGAAGAATTTAGAACAATGAATGATATAATTAAATAACTAAATTTATTTATATGTAGCTGACTTTAAAATATTAATTAAATAACTCATATTTAATTAATTAATAGGTTTAATTAACTATGACCATTTTTTAATGTATATAGTTACACATGTACCTGTGACATTCATGGATGAGTCTAGATCATTCTCTATCCTTATTGTACGTCCACATTGATTGAAGTGTTTGTCAATGGAGATTCTTCTGATGTGTGCCCGATTTTTCATGTTCTTCGTCAACATGATGATATTAGCGTGTTGCAGATCCATGAGGATTAATATTTTATTCTTTGGCATGTTTGAAGGTGTTTGTTTGGGTCCTCACTATGTTATGATTGACTTGTGTTTGTGCGCATTGTAATTTATTCATGTATCAAGGCCGACAGTTGTAATTCATTCTATTTTTGTGGCTGACTGAATAGTGATTGTAAATCTGTGTAGCGGATATATATATATATATGACATTGTTTTCCTCATTTAGAGTGAAGTGATCAAGTGTAAAAGTGATGTACAAGTGTGAATAAAGGCCAAATCATTAAAAGCAGAGTGTGGAAGAGTTTGAGAAAAGGGTGGAAGAGTTTAAGAAGTTTTTGTGCACCTAACTGGAATTGTGATCAGGCTTTTGTAGAAGCTAATTTCTTAGTTCAACTTCATCAAATGGATTTAATCTGATTGTTGTATGTAAGGCAGTGAGTCTTCCCTTTGAGCAGTGTGCTCTAGGTAGTGCACTTGAATGCAAGTGCATTCCATTTTTATTCTTTATTATACTTCTAACAGGGTATAATTTTGTGGACTAACATCCACCATGGTTTTTCCCTTAACAGGGTTTCCACATATAAAATCTTGGTGTTCATGTGTCTCTGATGTGTTGTTGATTTAATGCTTGCACTACTAATTGTTAGATCTGTGATATAAGGTTGATTAATGTTGTATAAGTTTTATTTTGGTAACAACTGATTCACCCCCCCCTCTCAGTTGTGTATCCTTGTTTTTCCATCAAGCAGGTCATGAAAAATGTTATAAAAAATTTATAGTTCTATGGTTGGAAAAACATAGGAAGAGCTGCAGGTACACATAGCAAAGGATGTGTAAAAAAAGTAGTGGAAAAACATGGAGAAAAACATTGTAGCAAGTTGTAGTGGTTGTTGCAAGGTTTGTAAAGGTTATTTAATGGAATTTTAATATATATTGCACCCTGTGTTTGTGGATGTAGCGCAATTTTTGGTGAACCACGTTAAATATTTGTGTTGTCTTATTGCTGCTATAATTTTCTATGTATTTTATTTCTCTATTTTATTGACCAAATAGGCATTTAACTAATAGAAATCTACCTTCTAACCCTAACAAGTGGTATCAAAGTGGATTTTGTTCAATTATCCTCTGTAGGAAGGTCTCACGATCAATGATAACTTTAAGAAACCCCCCTCAATAAAAGAGAAAATAATTATTGCGAATATTTCATTTTTTTAGGGAAAAATATTAATTTCTATTGGCGAATCTTTCCTTTCTTTCAAAAAATCACTATTGATGATTTCTTCAAATCACTAAATTTTTTTCAAATCTTAAAAAATAATAGGAAAATGTATTAATTATGATGGAAAATCCATCTAATAAAAAAATAATTCTCATAGAAAAGTGGGGGCTTGAGGGTGGAAATTATTGATGGGTTTAAGGTGTAGACTATAATATTTACTTGTCATCATTGTTTTAAAATATAATATAATATCCCTCATTGTATTTTGCAAGGAAAAATTATGTACCCACGATCTTTAATTCTCATGGGGCTCAAAATTTTATTTTTGATCATTAATCTAACGATCCTCATTGTCCTTTGTGAGCTAAAATGTATCCACAATCTATAATGCTCATAAGACCCAAAATTGTGAGAACCATGAGCATTACAGATTATGGGTACATTTTACCTCATGGAATACAGCAAGGGCCATTAGATTATATTATAAATCAATGGTGGAAATTAAATATTAGAAATATGGTTCTAAATAAATTAATACTTATGATATAGTATTGACAAATTAATATAGATTTCTACTATAATTTATTAAATTGAGGTGAATATGATCTAATCATGTATCGAATATTGTGGTGAATTTTTGAGCTATTTTTTTGAAATAAAATAAATTCTTCGGCGATTTAAATAATACTATAATAAAATTTTGTAAAAATGTGGTGATTCAATCATGTTATAGCTCAAACTATTAGCCAATTGGTGAATATTAGCCACTAAAAAAATCACTACTCACGATTGAGTGGGAGTTATGGTAGATGAGAGTAAGTTGAAGGTAGCCAAATTTACTGGGTAGAACTATCAGTTATGTAAGATGTAGATGGAGTATTATATTTATTAGAAGGATTTATGTTGGCCATTGGAAGGGAAAGCCAAGAAACCACCAACAATGTCTGATAAGGATTGGGATATTCTAGATATAAGGCACTTAGAAGTATTCATTTATGTTTGGCACAATCAGTGGCATTTAATATTTCAACAATGAATACAAATGAAGATTTGATACAAACCTTGGAAAAAGTATATGAAAATCCTTTCACTTTGAATAAGACATTTCTTATGAAGCATTTATTTAATATGGAAATGGTAGAAGGTGGATCGGTTGTTGATCATTTAAATGTTTAATATAGTTACGAGTCAATTAACTTATGTAAAGATGAAGAAGTTAGGTCTCTTTTGATTCTATGTTCTTTTCTTGAAAATTGGAATAGTTTGGTAATTATAGTTAGTAATTCTATTTCTAGTTTCAATACACTGAAATTTGATGATGTTGTTGGTGTTATTTTGAGTGAGAAAATTCGTAGGAAAAGCGCAGGTGGTACATCCACATCAGGAAGTGTTTTGAATGCAGAAAGTAGGGGTAGAACAAGGAAGAGAGGAAATAATTCTAGAGGTTGTGCTAAGTCATGAAGAAAATCAAAGGACAAGAGGTCCAAATCCAGAGACAAGAAGGATTGTTGGTACTATGATAAGCCAGGTCATTTAAAGAAAGATTGTTTTGGGAAATTATGCCTCAATGTTCTGGCTTGTTCCTTTCTGACTTGGCATTTTCCTTCTTTTTCTGGCCTTTATCATGGTGGTCTGGCTTGGTCTTGGAAGTTTCTATTTGGTTGTTATCACCTTACAACGTGCGGTGAGTTCTCTCACTGTGGTGGTGCGTTGAGGTCACCTGCAGCCTGCATTGGTGGCTACCACCTTACCACGCACTGTGAGTTCTCTCACTATGGTAGCGCAGTAAGGCTGCCAGTGGCCTGGCTTGATGGTTACCACCATATCGCTGATGGTGGTTCCTCTCACTGTGGTGTCCTCCATGAGACCACCAGCGGTGGACTCGGAAGTTATCGCCATACCGTAGGCGGTGGGTCCTCTCACCGTGGTGGTTGCGGTGAGACCGCCAATAGTCAACCTTAGTAGTTACCGCCACACCACAGGGGGGCTCAGGAAGGTTAGTGGTAGCGTGGTGGAGATGGTAGTCAATGCAGGACGTTACAGCCATATCATGGGGTGGCCATTTGAGCTCGATGGTAGCATGGTGTAGTCAGATTTTGGGCTCGATGATGACCTGGGTGAGCTCGAGTGAGCTCACCGCCATACTAGGAGGCAAGATGAATAGGGCAGCGATAGCGAGGTAGATGGTTGGGTGAGCTTGGGTGAGCTCACCACCATACTGTGAGGTGACTCAGACAGGGGCATGGTAGTGTGGTGGAGTTAGTGTGCGAGCCCAGATGGCTTATCGCCATACCACGAGGCGAGTCCTATAGGGCAGCAGTGGCAAGGTAGAAGGCAGGGTGAGCTCACCGATGTACCATGGTTGGGTCATGTGGGCTCAGTGGTAACACGGTAGGAGCTCGAATGAGCTCGATACTTGGTTGACCAAGTTGGACCATTTTGATTAACTGTCAAAAGTGATAGATGAATGAGAAGGTGACACGTGGAAGTTCTTTATGATCTGATTGGCTGAAGCTTTATTTTCTTATTGTGATTGGGCTGCATTATTATAGTAAGGTTCACAGATGCATCTGAAGCTGATTTAATGTTGTGTGTGGCTCGATGCATTTGCAAGGTTGGTGCACATTATCAGAGATGGTTAAATCTTGCAGGTGGTATATTGATTATGAGGATGACCATTGAATGTTGGACAAGTATGCACATAGTATAAGGATTGGGTGTGCAGTTCGATAGAAAATGATGAGCAATAATAGAAAGAGGCTAAGAGTGTTCAACTGGTTAAACTATGAACACTTAGAGTCTCAGATCTATTAAGATGTGAACCTGATTTTCCTTGAGGCTGGGTTGGTCGAGAGGCTGGCTTAGACAGTCATTTGTGAGGAGCTGAAGGGAATCTACATAGTATGTCATGAGGACATTGTAACTGTGTGAAGATTCTATTTTGTATTGCATGTTATCTTTCTCCTGATGAACAAGATGTAATATCCTGAAGAGAATACCTCTATTTTTGTATTGTAACCGTATTAGTTACTGAATAATACAAGTGAGTTGGATGTTTTGGAGGTGGGGTTTTTTACCTAAAAAGGTTTTCCTAACGTATATCTATGTGTTCATTGTTTTGTCTTTCATGGTTGTCTGATTCAATTTCTTGAATATGTGCTTGTGTTGAATCTGTTATCTTGTTAAGCATTTACTTCTCTTAGAGGATCAATGGGGGATCAATTGTACCTGTTTCCACTTTATGGCATAGTTGTTTAGTGTCTTTGTTGTGATTTGAATGAAAATCAGTAAGGCACTGTTGTCTTAGATGCTGATCTGTGATGACATAACTGATCTTGTATCCCCAACAAGTGGTATCAGAGATGGTTGAAGGAGGTCGAGACTTGTTGATACCAATAAGTGGTGTCAAATCCTTCTCTTGGTTATTGGAGTTTTGGGTATTTCTTCTCTATTGATTTCTTAGCCTGGAAAGCTTGAGGAAATCAAGAGAAATCAGTTGGTGATTGATCCTTCGATGAGTGGAAGTTTTTGCATCTTTGAGTCAACACAATTTTTGAAAGACACTGGATTTTACTAGAGTTGATCATATTGTGGCGATGTGGTCTGAGGCTCCTAGCTCGCAACAAATTTTCTTGATGCAAAGGGCGTGAGATGTGCTTGTGGTTGTGTTGCAGCAAAGCATGGTTTCATACTAGGTGTTTGTGTGAGAGGCTCTCTGGTCGTATGGAGTTGCTTATGTTGCTATTCAGCCATGGATTATTTATCTTGTGTTGGGTGTTCTGACTTAGCACTAAAGGTGGTTTCTTTGTTGCTCTGACTGCATGGAGGCTATGAAGTTGATCATGGTGGTTTGCAACTTCTCAATAGCCCGGCTCTCTCGTATGCTTGTGCATTGATGTGGCTTTGGAATTGGTCTGAAATGGACCTATTTTTATTTCTTACCTATTTCTTGCACTCGCATGGTTTAGATTCATGTGTTTGGCTCTGGAGGTTTTCTGTAGATTTTTCTAAAAATTCCATCATGTTTTTTCATGCTTTTTTTCATTGTTCTGGTTAACTATGATGGTTTTGTGCAGATTCTTGAGTCATCCAGATGAGAAGTGAATATGGAGATGCATGGGTGTTTTATAAACACTGTGGTTTTGTAGGTTTTGCATGGTCAAGAAAAACTTGTGGTTTGTGGAGCTGTTGTTTAGCTATTTTCTAGACCCTGGCTTCTAGGGTGTGACTGGATGAATAGTTACAATTCAACATGGTTAGAGGAGGTGTGATGTCTTCTCTACATGGGAATGTTGGTATGAGTTTCTCTTTCAACATTCTTGTGGTATGTTTTTTTGTTTTGTAGACTATGGTGCATGAGTTGTGGACATGAGTGGAAAATCGGATCTGTTGTTGATCTAGTGTTTGAGTCATGCTTATTTGCTTTGGATGTTCTCTTTGATGATCTCAGTTTTGTAATTTCTAGTGTGATGATAGATTTGTAGGTTTTCATTTGGTTGCATCCATGAGTTATGCAATGTTGTGGGTTGTCCTTACCTACATGTTTGTTCTGAGACAACTCGGAAGTAGAGTGTCTATATCCACGAGGTTGTAACTGCATGGTGTAGATCTGTTAGCTGACCTTGTTTGTGGTCACTTGTGCATTGGCATGGCTATTTTGAGATGAGAGGAGGAATGGCATTTGAGTACCTAAATTTTTGGTTATGGTCCAGTAGCATGTGTGTATGACGATGTCATGGAGAGCTGGATACACTGTTTTGTGTAAGCTTTTGACAATGATGGTGTGGTCTGCGTGATCTGGTGATCTTGGTGCTTTTTGATGTTGATGTCTGATTGACATGTTGTCATTTGTACTTGGAGGTTCTCAGATCATCAGATGGTTGGTCATGATGCTTGGAGAGCTTGGTATCACATTTCAATGGGAGCTTTAGCAGTGATTGTGGATTCATCACTTGGTGGTGAATGATCTTCTTTGGTGTTGCAGATGCTTCTTGAGGACTCTTAGATCCTGTTGTTGTAGAAGAGCTTTCTCATATCTGCATGGTCATTATTTAAAGATGTGCAACATCTTAGAGCCATGAAAGACCTTGGTAGTCTTTGGTTGAGATGCTGGTAGTGCTTGAAAGGTGATGTTGGTTTAGAGTTTGTTTGATTTATGTCATGTATACTCTTTCTTGTGCATTAGAGTTTTGGCATGTTGCTTTTCTCTTGAGACCATGGATAGTTCACTTGAAGCATGGTATCTCCTAATGGTGATGTGTAGATCATGGTGTCCTGATAAGTTCCTATTCAGCTAGTTTGGAGCTTTGATAGTGGTCTAGTGTTTCTTTATGTTCTGAGTACTATGGTCATATGTTGGAGGACTTCATGTTTATTCCAGTGATGTAGTTTGGAGTTAGCATGAGATGACAGGTTGCTAGTACTCATGGATGCATGGAGAATAAGGTGAGGCTAGAATTATTTTTGAGAATTTTGTTGTTACAGCTGAAAATCCGAGTAGCCTGCACCTTGGTTGAATGTGAGTTCAATAGAGACCATGAAGGAAATTTCTCTTGGGTAAGTCACGATGACTTGTATATCTTTGAGGAGCATTTTTCTTTTCTTCTTGGTCTACTCGGAAGTGAAGTTTATTTGAAAGATGTTCACCCATTATATCTTTCATATGTGTGTTATGCTTGCTTTCATGATATGAATATTGAGTTGTTTTGAGATTCTAGAGGATTATAATGAAAGGTGGACAACATTGTGTAGCTCCTTGTGTTTTTGAGGACTGATAGGAGATGGTTAGATGGGTTAGTCTGATCTTCTTTAAGGTGCTTACATCTGTTGGATGTTGTTAAGGGTTTTCCCTTGGGATGTGAAGAAGATCTTTCTTGACATAGCTAGCATTTAGAAGTGTATGTAGAAGGATGCTAGATGTTTTGATTTGTAGTTTATCTCTAATTGGTCTTGTTCTTCCTGAATGTTCTTTTGACTTTAGATGTTTGTGGAGCCATGGTGTTCCCTTCTTCAATAAGATATGGAACCTTGGAAGAATGTGGAAGACTATTGAGAGAAATGTTTCTTGCAACAGGAGGTTGCAGGTTGTGCATATATGTGTAGGTGCTCCTTGTAACTACATGGTTACTCATTTCTATGTGCAGGGATTGGTGGACTTGGTATGCTTGGATCACGTGTGATGGTGCTTTTTTTTGCATTCATCTGGATAGTACCTTTATAGTGGGAGTACCTGGATGTGTTTGGTCATTTGACAGGTTGGCACATGGTGCTTATCTTTCTGTTGATGGGTTGGTTGTGTGATGGCCTGAATTTATTGATGGTCATACCTTTGAGGTATGGGTAGTTGAATGGTTTCAGCACAAGCTGTGGGTAATGGTTTTCAATCGTGTGGGTTTGATTAGTTGGATGGAGTGAAGTCAGTTTTATGGTTGTTATTCTAGCTGGTTGGTTTCTTGTTTTGGAGAATGGTTTTCTATGTTTGCATTGTGCTTCATTTGTTGCTGCTATTTTGGTGCCTTTGCTGCCTAAAGGACCATATGTTTGTGTTCCTGAGACTAGTGATTTTTCACCTTGGCATGTTCCTGTGTTTGGAGCTATTGCTTGAGATGGTGGAAATTTTTTATGTCATTGTAGGGGTCTTGGTTGGAGCATGGAAGCATGGTTTTGGTCCTTGTTCAGGTGTTTGAACAAAGCCAAAAATTCTTCAGCAAGTGGGAGATTGTTTGGAAATTATGCCTCAATGTTCTGGCTTGTTCCTTTCAAACTTGGCATTTTCCTTCTTGTTTTGGCCTTTACCACGGTGGTCTAGCTTGGTCTTGATAGGTTTTGTCTGGTGGTTACTGCCTTATCATGCATGGTGAGTTCTCTCACTGCGGTGGCATGGTAAGGCCACCTATAGCCTACGTTGGAAGTTACTACCTTATTTTGCGCAGTGAGTTCTCTCACTGCGGTGGTGCGGTAAGGCCGTTAGCGGCCTAGCTTGATAGTTACCACCATACAGCTAATGGTAGTTCCTCTCACTACGGTGTTCACAGTGAGACCGCTAGGGATGGGCTCAATAGTTACTACCATACCTTAGGTGGTGGGTCCTTTTACTATGGTGGCTGTAGTGAGACCTCCAGCAGTCGGCCTTGGAATTTACCACCACACCGCAGGGAGGCTTAGGAAGGTCAGCGGTAGCATGGTGGAGATGGCAGTTAGTGCAGGTCATTACTGCCATACTGCGGGGTGGCCAATTGAGCTCAGTGATAGCATGGTGTAGTCAGAGTTTGGGCTCGATGATGACTTGGGTGAGCTCGGTTGAGCTCATTGCCATACCATAAGGTGAGATAAAAAAGGCAATGATAGTGAGGTAGATGGTTGGATGAGGTCACCGCCATATCGCGAGGCAACTCAGACAGGGGTGCAGTAGTGCGATGGAGTCAGGGTGCAAGCCTTGATGGCGTATCGCCATATCACGAGGTGAGTCCGATAGGGCAGCGGTAGTGAGGTAGAAGGCAGGGTGAGCTCGGGCAAGCTCACCACTGTACCGTGGCTAGGTCATGTGGGCTTAGCAGTAATGCAGTAGGAGCTCAGATGAGCTCAGTACTCGGTTGATTGAGTTGGACCGGTTTGACCGACTATTAGAAGTGATAGATGAATGAGATGGTGACACGTGGAAGTACTTTATGATCTGATTGGTCAAAGTTTTATTTTCTTATTGTGATTGGGATACATTATTATAGTAAGGTTGATGGATGCGTATGAAGCCAATTTAATGCTATGTGTGGCTCGATGCATTTTCAAGGTTGGCGTACATTATTAGAGATGGTTAAAGCTTGCAGGTGGGATATTGATTATTAGGATGATTGTTGAATGTTGGACTGGCAGGATAGGTATGCACATGGTATAGGGATCAAGTGTGCAGTTCGATAGAAAATGATGAGCGATAACAAAGAGAGGCTGAGAGTGTTTGAGTAGTTAAACCGTGAACACTTAGACTCTCAGATCTGTTAATATGTGAACCTGATTTGCCTTGAGGCTGGATTGGCTGAGAGGCTAGCTGAGACAATAATTTGTGAGGAACTGAAGGGAATATACATAGTATGTCATGATGACATTGTAACTATGTGAAGATTCTATTTTGTGTTGCCTATTATATTTCTCCAGATCAACAAGATGTAATATCCTTAAGAGCATAGCTATCTATTTGTATTGTAACTATATTAGTTACTGAATAATACAAGTGAGCTGGATGTTTTGGAGGTGGGGTTTTTTACCTAAAAAGGTTTTCCCCACGTATATTTGTGTGTTCATTGTTTTGTCTTTCATGGTTAATGGATTCAATTTCTTGAATCTATGCTTGTGTTGAATTTTCTATCTTGTTAAGCATTTACTTCTCTCAGAGGATCAATGGGGGATCAACTATGCCTATTTCCACTTTATAGCATAGTTGTTTAGTGTCTTTTTTGTGATCTAAATAAAAATCACTAAGTCACTATTGTCTTAGATGCTGATCTATGATGATAGACCAATCTCGTATCCCCAACATATTGCTAGTCTCAGAAGAATAAGGAAGAAGACAAAAATGAAGGAAATAAAGAGAAAAATATGGTGGGTAATAAATTTGATGAGGATGCTCTGATTCTTTCGCTTGATAATGTTGATTATTCTTGGGTGTTAGATTTAGGGGCTTCATTTCATGCTACACCCCATAGAAGTTATTTTCTTGATTATGCCCAAGGGGATTTGAGGATGGTTTATTTGGGAGATAATGAACCTTGTCAGATTTTTGGAAAATGAAGAATCAAGATTAAGTTTCATAATGGGAATCATTAGATACTACAAGAGGTAAGGCATTTTCCAAGGTTAAAAAAAAAATTAATTTTAGCAAGGAAACTAGATGATGAAGTTTGTGTTGTTACATTTAGTGATAAAAATTGGAATCTCACAAAAGGTGCCTTAGTGGTAGTAAAAGGTGTGAAATTAGGAACCTTATATCTTTGTATAGGTCATACTATTCCTTCTACTTTAGCTATTGCAAATAAAAATAAAAAAGGGAAGTTACTAGAAAAAATAGCTACAACAGTTGTTGTGGGTTCAACAACAAATGTTGTGGGTTCTGTAATAGTTTCAGGAACAGTTGTTGTGGGTCAACAGGTAGAAAATCAGAAAGTTGTTGTAGGAGAAACAATACTGTGGAATAATAGATCTGGGCACATGAGTGAAAAATGTATGCAAGTGCTTCATTCAAAACAAAAATTATCAGGTCTAAAATGTGTTAATATGGATTTATATGAAAATTGTGTGTATGGAAAACAAAAGAGAGTTAGTATTCTCAAGGATGGGAAGCAAAAGAAAGATGAGAAATTGGATCTTGTGCATATGATTGTATGCGGAGCAACTCAAGTATCTTCTCTCTGTGGCTCTTGGAATTATGTCACTTTTATTGATGATGCAACAAGGAAGGTATGGATTTATTTCCTTAGGAAGAAATCTGATGTATTTGAAAATTTTATAAAATGGAGAAGCTTGGTTGAGGATGAGATGGTAAAAATTTGAAATGTATCAAGTCTAATAATGATGGTGAGTATTGCAGAAAAGAGTTTGAATATTATTTTTCCTCTAATGGTATTCATAGGTATAAAACAATTCTAAGCACTCCACAATAAAATGGAGTGGCTAAGCACATCAATAGGATAATAATGGAGCATGCAAGGAGTATGATATTACATGTTGGTCTTCCTTTAAACATGTGGGAAGAGGCTGTAAACTCTGTTGTTTATTTAATTAATAGAAGCTCCTCCAATCCTTTGGGTTGTGGCACTCCAGAGGAAGCATGAACAGATAAGAAGGTGAGTTATTCTTTTCTCAACACCTTCAGTTGTGAAGCATTTGCTCATGTAGATTCTAAAAATACAACCAAGCTTGATACTAAGTCAAAAATGTATATTTGTTGGATATAGCATTGATGAATTTGGTTATAGACTTTAGGATTTTGAAAATCAAAAAATTATAACAAACATGGTGTCATATTCAATGAGAAGGTGTTGTACAAAGATTAGTTGCAATAGCATGAGAAGAAAAAAAATGATTATGTAGTGTTGGAAGATACTCCAAACAACAATGTTCCAATGGTTCCTCATGCTCCATAACAATAGCAACAATAAATACCAAAAACTCTAGTGAATGTTAGACTATCTTCAAGGATAAGTAGACCTTCAGAAAGATTTTCTCCCTCTTTATATTCTATTCTATTGACTGATGCCAGTGAATCAGAATTTTATGATAAAGCTATGCAGGTGGATGCCAAGGTTTAGTGGGAGCATGTAATGGAAGAAGAAATGAATTCCTTTCTAAAAAAATAGACTTGGGAATTATGCAAGTTGCCTACAGGTAAAAAGGCTTTACCAAAAAAATGGGTTTATAGACTGAAAGAGGAAAATGGAGGTAATAAAATATTTAAAGCTGGGTTAGTTGTAGAAGGATTTGCACAGAAAAAAGGCATTGATTTTGATGAAATCTTTTCTCCGGTTGTTAAAATGACTTCTATTCGTATTGTTTTAAGTATTCTGTTTGTTGAAGATTTGAATTTAGAATAGCTTGATGTTAAAACCACCTTTATCCATGGTGATTTGGAAGAGGAAATATATGGAACAACCACAAGGATTTGATGTCAAATATAAGGAGAAACTAGTGTGCAGATTGAAGAAAACTCTATGTGGCTTGAAGCAAGCACCTCAAAAATGGTTATTAAATTTGATGAATTTATGACTAAGCATGGCTACAACCAGTGTAATTTAGACCATTTTGTTTACTTTAAGAGGTTAGATGATGATAACTACATTATTTTATGATGATAACATTTAGCAAATTCATTTGATATGAAGGATTTGGGGGTAGCAGAACAAATCCTTAGTATGAAGATTATTAGAGATAGAAAAAAAAGAAAATTGTTTTTATCTCAGGTTAATTATATTGAAAAGGTGTTGTAGAGATTTCATATGGAGAATGCAAAAGTTGTTAGCACACCTTTTCCCATTTATGTCAAACTGACTAAGGATATGTGTCCACAGACACAAGAGGAGGAAGTCAAAATTTCCAAGGTACCATATGCTTTAGCTAAAGGTAGTTTAATGTACACCATGGTATGTGCAAGTTGGATATTGCACATGTCATAGGAGTTGTTAGTAGGTATATGAGTAATCTTAGAGTTCAACATTGGAATGTTGTAAAATAGATTCCTAGGTATTTGAGAGGTACATCTAATAATTTTTTATGTTTTTCAGGCTCTAATACTGATTTAAAAGGATATATTGACTCAAATTTGGCAAGGGATATAGATACCAAGTAGAGTACCATAGGTTATGTATTTACAGTTGGTGGGACAACAATGAGTTGGAGTTCTTAGTTGCAAAAGGTGGTTGCTTTATCCACAATAAAGTAAAAGTATGTAGTTGCAACAGAAGCAAGTAAAGAGATGGTATGGTTTCAACTATTCATGGAAGAGTTGGGAAAACAACAAGTTGAAAGCTACTTGTTTACAGATATTCAAAGTGTTATACATCTTGCAAAGAATTTTGTCTTGCACTCAAAAATAAAACACAACCCTGTGTTGGTGGATGTGGCCCATTTTTGGGTGAACCATGTTAAATAAAATAAATTTATAGTTCTATGATTGGAAAAAAGAAATAAGAGCCATAGGTACATGCAACAAAGGTTTTGTAAACATAGCAGTGAAAAAATGCTGAGAAAAATGTTGTTGAAGGTTGCAGTGGTTACTACAAGATTTTTAAAGGTTATTTATTGGAAATTTAATATATATTGGAACCTATGTTGGTGGATGTAGCCTAATTTTGGGTGAACCATGTTAAATCTTTGTGTTGTCTTATTGTTGCTGTAATTTTCTAAGTGTTTATTTTTTTGTTTTATTGATCAAATTTTCATTTAACTGATAGAAATCTACCTTCAGGCCCTAATAGAAACCTTATGGATCATGGTTCCTAGCTCTACAATTCTTCATTTTCAAATGTGTAATATTTGGAAGGATATTTGTCCAACCATTCCTAATCATAACAAATTATGAGAACATAGTATAGTTAGTGAAAAGAGTTCCCTTCTTTTGACCTTCTAGATGATTGTCCTCAACATTTTTTAATTTCCACTTGACCTCCAGAAAACAACTTCGTAGTGGCACAATTCTTGTAAATACATGTGGGGTTAAATTTGTGTCATACACTCTAAGAATTATAGTACTTTCATAAGGGATGACATCCCCCCAGTTGTGGTCTATGCCCAAATCAAGTATCCTTTCCTTGGACCTCAAAAATTCATGTAACTCCTTAGGGATCCTTGGTATATCCCTCACCAAAAACCCTTCAACTTAGTAGAAAATAGATTAGAGAAACTAACAAAACTTGAAGTCTAGAAATGCATGTCTAGGTGATGAGTCCAACATTGTACAAGAATTCACTCACCATTTTCATCCTTCAAATCTAGATGTATATCCTAGCCAAACTCATTAATTCCTCTTGCCAAAAAAATATGACACAACAAAGAATACTACCAACATCTCACCCTAAATTCACCATTCTTGATGGCTACCAGTGCCTTATGGATGGAATCAGAAAACTAAGTAGCAAAATCATATTCTTTATTTACCATAGGATTTTGAATATTGGGAGCCATATACAAGAAAGCTAAAGGAATACTCTGATGAGGATCAAACCCTATAATTTGACACAAAGTGTGATATTTCCTAACAAAGTAGAAATCAAACATATTTATTGGGAGAGGTTCCTTATCATAAGCTGTGAGTTTCATTTTAATTCCCCTTTTTCCCTTCACCATAAACATGGGCAAGATTAGCACCCTATATGTGCTCCTATTGTTTTCATATGGTTTCTTCAATGCCTCCAGGTTGATTGGTTTAGTGGCATCAGGATTTAATGTAAAAACATCAATTATCACCTCTTGAGTCAAATTAATCATCACAACACCAACTACTGATCTCACAACCCTAATATTAGGATCATAGTTTGCAATTGTGGCCTTCAAAATGTCAAAATCTAGGTAGACATTAAGAGCTACTAGTTTCCCCATATCCAATATCCAACCATTACAACTCGAAATACTAGCATTTTTTTTCCTAAACCAATACTTAAAAAATTCCCATTCTGAGATTTTTTTTATCTCTACATCTCTAACAATATGGTGCTTTTTGAAAATTCCTTTATTTGTTCCCTGGCCTTGAAATATAATTTTACCCAATTTTTTTCATTGGTAGAATCAAGAAATTGCACAAGAAAATCTTCATGGAGGCCTCTTTTTGGGGTGGAGCTAGAAGTTTGGGCCTTTGGTGGTACCATTTTAGTAGCAAGATACACAACTAGGGTTTCTTCTAAGGTGACTAGGTGTTCTACAATAGACACACAAAAACTAGGGCAACTTCAAAATAATTTGACAACAACTATGAATGTAAAACCTTAAAAGAAATTATATTAAGCAATTTAAGACACTCGTGGAAATTACACTCAAATTCACTAGAAATTTCATATAGAGAAGGTAAACTTTATTTACAGATGTTCAAATAATGGAAACCCTAATTTGAAGTGTAGAAAGCTTGAAATTGTTTTGCAATTGATCTTTGGATGCTTACAAATGCTTTGGTAATTCATAATTATGCTTTTATCCTTACTTTTATAGAAAAAATCCTTTAACTCAATGATAAAGAATCATGTCTATCATTACTTCTCACTCACATGAACCAGAATGACTCAATCTACCCAGGCTCATAATTTTGAATCTTTTTCATTGATCTTGAGATGACCTAGATCATTAGATGGCTCAGATGGAGTTCATAAATTTTGAGAAACTTAACTCAATTTTACCACCACATCGAGCCAATGAGAATCAACCATATGGAAAGCTCCTGCTTCATCATCACAAGCCCTACCTTCTTTGGAAAGTGCCAAGATAGATGATGTCCCACTACCCTGTAAACCCACATGCATCTTCTAGGAAGCAGATCAAGGGTTGTGAGATAGCAAGGAGCGCTACCATATTTCTCCATGTCTCCTAACCCGTGCACCCTTTAAGATTTTATGTGATCGCCCACACTTAGGTGAAACTTACCATGCGCTTAAACCTTTGAAATTCGAATGGTCAAGATTAAGACATCTCTAACACCATTTTACCAATAGAGGCCATGTGTACCAAAATTTATACCATTTAAGCCTCCATATTCTACCTTAATATTTCAATGAAATATTTCTATTGCTTCCATAGTCCTTTAGATGATCCATATGTTACCACATGATAACCTCCTGCTATCCCGCATCAAGACAATATCTCCTTAAGGACCCCCTGTGAGATGGCAGGGAACTATTTAGATTATGTCCATGCAACTCCACTTTAGCCACTGGATTAAGGGCCAACCATTATTTCCTTTTAGAAGACTATAGGCCCCATTGTGAAGGTTGGACACATGACACTCTCCCACTATCCCACATTGGATTATCTATAAATATTGCAATCATGCAGTATTGGTGGGGAACCAATGAATATCAAACACCTGTAATGCGTGGGGTGAGGTTGAGCCTTTTTAAGAGATTTTATGCATGTACTTCAAGTTTACAACTTAAAGCAAGGCCATTCACTAAGTTATCATACTTTGACTTAAAATATATTTTCGATCCTAGGACGTAAACATAAGAAACAATCTATCAATTTTTCTAGGGACCTAACATTTTGACAAAATATTTTTGAAAGGAAATCACCAGTATTGCTAGGATAAAGGGGTCGATCGATAAACAACATCAATGAAAAATTTTGTTACTTAACTAACTTGAAATGGGTAATAGCAATTCAATGAATAATTAAAATAAAAGGTTGAGGTTTAGTCAATAAAAAACCTTATAGAAAATGCAAATGAGACCAAGAGCTTTGAACCATAGAATGCAAACTTAAACTATGATGAGAAATATTTATGAAATTGTTCTTTATAGAATAAAGAACCATGATTCTTATGACTCTGACACTATAATATCTCAAACTAAATATTTTAAACAAGTTTTTACCCAGTAGAGTCACCAATTTGTTGGTGTTTTTCAAATACCAAGATGATCTCACATATAATCTATGGTTTTTTCCATTACCAATGTTCAACTATCTAGAAGGATTAGCCAACGAACAACTGAAAGTTACAACTTTCCCTCTACACATTGGGCTTTGTAAAACTTGGGAGGGTGATCCAATGCAATATTCTCAAGACCTCTAGTTTTAATTTATCCTAAACATTGCAAACAACATATATGTTCTATACATAATTGCTTGAAAATTAGAGGAATGCAAATATCTAGCAATGTCTTTGAACATTTAATATTATGCAACAATAGAACATTTTACTTCATGAAACCCTTCAACAAAAAATAAAATTGAACTTCAATATTTATAATGTTTGTGTGTGTGAAAGACCCCCAAAATGTAATATAAGCAAAGATTTAATGATCAGTTCCTTAATCTAGGGTATGGAGTCATAACAAATGACATTGAAAGTTCATAATAGTGTTCACTCTATCATAAAAAATCTATTCAATGATGCATTACACCATTAAACTCAGAAAATCTAACTAGTAATACTTATCAAATCCCTGCATATGTTCAATGATTCTTACAACTTTGACTCTATAAGATGTCGAACTAAATTTTTTAAACAAGTTTTTTCCTAGTAGAGTCACCAATATATTGGTGTTTTTTAAATTCCAAGCTAATCTCACATATAATCTATGGTTTTCTCCATTAACAATGTTCAATTATCTAGAGGGATTGGCCAATGAATAGGTGAAATTTACAACTTTCCCACTACACTTTGGGCTCTACAAAACCTAGGAGGGTGATCCAATAAAGTATTCTCAAGACCTCTAGTGCCAATTTATCCTAAACACTACAAACACCATATATGTTCTATACATAATTGCTTGAAAATTATAGAAATGGAAATATCTAGCAATATCTTTAAATTTTTAACATTATGAAACAATAGAACATGTTACTTCATGAAACCATTTAACAACAAACAAAATTGAATTTAAAGAAAAAATTAATGTTTGTGTCTATGAAAGACCTTAGAGATGTAACATAAACAAAGATTTAATGATCAATGCCTTAATCTATGGTATGGATTCATAACAAATGAAATTTAAAGTGCATAATAGTGTTCCCTCTATCATAACAAAGCTATTCAATAATGCATTACACTGTTAGAATTAGAAAAATAACTAGTAATACTTATCAAATCCCTATATATGTTCACACAAATCTTTATCTCCATTAAACAATTTAACTTATTCTTTGAATAAGAGCATCAAGAAAAGATAAACATTCAAAGGAAAGATAATGGAGATAAATTGAAAGATCTTTGATTCATTTCATTCATAACCAGTGTGAAATATACAAAAGGAGAACAGTGGCTTCAAAATTATCCCATTGTATTCAGAAATGATAGTACTATCATAAAATATTTTCAAAATTGATAAAAGATAGACTCAACAACCTAGAACATGACTCAAATTAAATTTATTTGCATTGTATTACAAAAAATCAACAAAATTGATCTATCATCCTATGAAAATGACCTTGAATTCTCTTTCTATAAAACAAGGGAGAAACAAGCTTCAGGTCATTACACATGTCACATTTTCATTTGGCATTCATTTACATTTCAATCTGTGATCTCATTTACAAACTCGTGGGTGGAATACACCTAGGATAAAAATGGTTATATTTACTCTTTAGTAATCAATTGTTCCTCCAAAAGTGACTTTGATGTGGATTGTAGTTATTTGCCTCTCCTTTTCTTCATTCTTCATAATGTGGACCTAGGAAAGCTAAGATGGAAATTCAATGAAAAAAAACTTGTTGTACAAGAAAAAATATCTCCTTTGTTGTCGTTGTTGAAGACCTTTGAACTATTCATTGCTCAAAAATTCAAAAATATTTTCACCTCACCAAGATACACTAATAGTTAGGTATTTAATTATATTTTGGTCCTAAGCCTCATAATCCTCTTCAGATCTCTAGTTGAATGTCATGAATTCATCCAATTTAGTTTTGTATGGTCCATACTTCTTCAAAAATACACTAGAAATGGACAATTTATCCATGTTATTCTTCAACATGTCTATCTTGACATCTCCTCCCTCACAAATCAAAGAAACTTTTGCAGCAATAAAATTGTCCATTTGAGCTCTCCACTTTTCATATGTTTTAACAAATTCATTGCTATCTAAAATGTATGGCAAGAGGCCAAGATTATTCTCATCAAATTGTTGGAGAAATTCTCTAATTCTCTTCTCAAGTGGATCCACTAACCCCTGGTAATCAATAATTCCTTTCACTATCTTGTATGTGGGGAAATTTGTACTGAATTATTAGGCTCATGAGTTGACCCTACAACCATGTTCTTCAATACACTAAGCCTAAGTACCCATATCTACATTAGTGGGATAGCTATTGATCTATCACCTTCAAACATCCTTATTGAATAAAACATTAAAGAATAGTTTGAGTGAACACTATTCACTCTTTTTATTTATTTTCCTAAATAATGCTCAAGAACATTAGAAATAATAAGTATATTATTTTCATCATATATTACAAATAGCTCCTCATATGCCCTTAGTAGCTGAATTAGTTCTCCTCTACTCACTATTGCCCTAGGATGAGGTGAAATTGATGTACTTGGGGTAATATTTGTAACTGGTGTATCCTCATTATATACAAACATTTCCATGGATAGTGGAGGAGGTGAATGAACTGGAGGAAGTGGTGGAGAAGATGAAGATTGAGTAGTGACTTGAACAGAGAGCATTGGATGCACTAGTTGTTGAATTAGTAACATCTCATTCTACAATTCCAACTTTTCTATCCTCTCCTTATCCTTGTGTGAAATCAACAAATCATTATACTTCTTTGTTTTTGCATCACATTTTTCTTGTAGTGACTTCATAGTTTCCTTGGTAAAATGTGCCACATTAACTACCAATGTAACTGCCTCTATAGCTAGTGTATTTTAAACTCACTTAATTATAAGGCCTCCCCTATAGACCCCTACAAGTTCTAGAACTTCAAACTTATTTCTATTAGGGGCCAATTTCCAAATGGCTAATGTATCCCATTGTGTGTTTAATTTTGACCATTGCAGTGCACATACAACCTCTTCATTAGTTGCATACAATTGTGTATTCTACCTCCTTATAGTGTCAAAGTAAATGGTTGATGCCAAGTCCCATTCTGATAAGAGAACTATATCACTTTCTCTTACAAGCTTCCTTCCCTCCTCAAGGGCCATCTCTCTATTATTTCTTTCATTTCTATTAACACCCTTTCAGATATAACTACTCTAGGCAGTTAATGGGACTAATCCATTTCATCTTTCATCTTGTTTAAAAACTCATCTTTCCTATTTATCCACACATATTCATCTTTCCTATTTCTCCACACATATTCATCGAATGCATCTATCTTCATAAATGCATCATCAATCATTAAGTCTATGTAGTATTTCTCTCTAACATCATCTGCATTGTTCAATCCAGTCAACAATTATTTTGTAGCCCTTCCCTATGGAGCTAATAAATCTACCTCCCTTGTAGGTAATGGAATGTTATAGATTATATCATCAAAGCTTACAATAACCTCATCATCTAAACCTATTGGATAGTCCACAAGCCTTGTAGCCTCAACCTTCCTCTTATTTGGAGATGGCTCCCTAGGGAGTGAATTCTCAACATCTCATCCTCAATGTACATCAAGGTACCCTAAAACTTGGGATCCTTTTCCTTCTTTTCTTTTTCCAATTTTGTAAAGGCCAACCATTTGACCTTTCTATCTTTATCCCATTATAAATCAAATACATTCCTAATGAAATCTTTAGGGAAGTTAAATTTATGCTATAATTTTCCTCCTATGATCCTTACTTTTAATTCTACCATGAAACCTTCTAGATAATGGTTCCTTTCTCTATAATTCTTCATTTTCAAAGGTGTAATATTTGGAAGGATATTATTCCATCCATCCCTAATAATAACAATGTTTAAGAACACAGTATAGTTAGGGAAAAGAGTTCCCTTCTTCTAAATTTCCAAATGATTATCCTCAACTTTTCCCAATTGTCACATGACCTCTGGAAAAACCAATTCTTAGTGGTAAAATTATTTGTAATACATCTAGGATTACATCTATGCCATACACTCTAAGAATTGTAGTACTTTCATAAGGGATGGCATCCCCCTAGTTGTGGTCTATGCCCAGATCATGTATCCTTTTCTTGGGCTTGAAAAAGTCATGTAGCTCCTTAGGGATGCTTGGTAAATCGCCCACCAAAAACCATTTCAACTTAGTACCAATTATATTAGAGAAAGTAACAAAACTTAAAGTCTGATAGTGCATGTCTAGGTGATGAGTCCAACATTATATAGAAATATGTTCACCATTTTCACCCTTCAAACCCAGTTGTATATCCTAGAAAAACTCCTTAACTCCTCTAGCCAAAAACATATGAGACAAAAAATAATACGACCAACATCTCATCCTAGTTTCACCATTCTTGATGGCTACCAGTGCCTTATTGATGAAATCTGTAGACACGTAAAAAGTGCAAATTCATTTTGGCACACCTGATCCCAATTTACTAACAACATTCCCTCCTAAATCACATTCTCAGCATTTCATTCTATCCATTAATTTAATAAATCATTATTTATTGAATTAAGACTTCCCCTTTCAATGATTAAATTAATCAATTAATCAACCATTGCATTCCTTCTTAATTAAATAAATCATTTTATTTAATTAAATTCTGTAAGTCCACATATTAAATTAAATAAATTAAACCTTATTTGATTTAATCTAACATTTCCCTCCTTCATTAAATAAATCAAATCATTTATTTGATAAATCATTCCCTCTCAATTATTGACTTAAATCAATTCACAAACCTAAGTCTAAATTGTCACATCACCTAATTTTTCATTAAGTTAATCAAATCCTTGATTAAATTAATCTAAATCCCTAAAATCCTCTAGAGAATGCAACTTGCACAATAAATCAATTACTTTGATTTATTAATTCTCCTATTTTCCCTCACAAGGCATCAAAAAGGGAATATTCCTCTTTTTGAATTCAAAAAGGCCAAGTGGACTTGGTCCTTCCAACAAAGAATTTAAAGCCTCTTACATGTCCTTGAGCTTGAGCCAAGTGACATTAACTTCATTCCTTTTCCCTCTTCAACATGTCATTTCTCAAATTTGAAATGCCACCTAATTGCATTTATTGGCACATTGGCCAAAACTTGCACATTCCTCATCCAATCACATGTGGACAAGTGGCACAATTCCATTGGATTATCTTTTGTCCCACATTGCTTAATCTTACTCACTTCTTCCAAATAGAAGTCTATAAATTGGAGACTCTTCTCCTCAATCTTCATCCACAATTCACATGCAAAGTTACTCTCTTCAATTGAGAACTAATTTTGCTCATTTCTTCCAATCATCCATCATTTTTTATATTTTGCACCAAGATTATGCTCAAATCTCTTTGGAGATTTGACCATTTCATCATCAAATCACATTGCAATATAGGAATTGGGAAAGGGAAAATTGCAACACATCATTGGCACCAATTCCCCGATAAGATCATCATTTTATTGGCTTAATTAGGATTTAGTTTAAGTTTCTTATTTCATGTTCTTCATTTTTCCTAAATTTAACTTTAATAAATGGATTTTGTGGGGAATCTCTCTCTTTGCATGCATTTAGATCTAACTCTAACCATGTTTGTCATCTTTGTGCTTTTGTAGGTTTAGGGGTTCACATTTTGGCACTAGAAGGAGGGCAATCTCACATTTAACACATTTTTCTTTCAAAATTCTGTGGTTTTTCATGTTTTTTGTTCATATACAGGAAACTGCACCGCGGACCAGACACGCAGCACTGTATTGCACTGCGGACGCATATGCAGTGCTGTATTGCATTGCACCCCCAGGAACCCGTGGCACCATATAGCACCGCAATTGCCTCTTGCTTAACACTGCCACTTCCAAACTCCACTGCGTGTAAAACTCCGCCGCACCTGAGGTCTCTTTTTTTGTAGAGCACCACATACAGTCAACTATGTGGCGCTGTATAGCACCGCCTATTTTTTTAAGAAGCACCACACCTACTAAACAAGACTGCACTTGCTAAACTCTGTTGCAGGAATAGTCTGGTTTTAAAATTTGAATAAATTTTGAAACTTTTTAGCATTAACTTGGTTTGTTATATTTTTTGCTCTCTATTTTTTTGTTATTTTGCAGGATGGAAGCAAAAGGAGAAGTTCATCATGATGTTATCTTCACAAAACCAAAGTGTTTCTAAACACTAAAAGTGTTCTTTAACACTACTTGAGAAAATTTGTTAAAATCTTTGGCCTTAGGAAAAATAAATTTATTTTGGGTTTAAAAAGAACAAGTAATTTCATTTTTATGGCACCATGCCTTTTATGTGTACAAAGTGTTTTTAAACACTAAATTTTTTTTAAGCACTCTATAAAGGATTTGATAAGTTCATTGACCATAGGACACTAAATTTCCATTGGGTTCTAAAATAAACAAAATCAAATTTCTTTCAAAAGTTGCCAAGGGGCTAAAAAGAACTTTAGGCAAACAAACTAATTTGGTTTGAAAGGTAACAATTGAACAAGGAAAATTCACACTTCTATTTGGTGCTTAAAAAGAAGTCATTATTGCTTTGAGGTTTAAAATGAACAAGTGTCTTTCATGTTTTGCAAACTTTTTTACAAATTAACATCATTAAAATGCCTATGCGCTTCTCTCGTGCTTTATAGCAATCTTGAGAATCAAAAGCATTTTGGTGATATTAACTTGTCAAAAAGATTGCCTCCACATTTCAATTTGGGCACTTAAAATTGAACTAAACAAGTGAGTGTGAATAAAACTTATTGCGAGTGTTCTCCTTTCATTTTTAAACAAAACTCAATTGAACTACGAATAATATTTGTTCGCTATTGTTTATCTTAGAGGGCCTGCCTTGTGGGAAAAAGTAATCACCCAAGGGAACGACCCAATCGGGAACACGCTAAAGCCAAGCAACTTCCACCTGGGATATAAGTGTGGATATTGGAACAAAGGCCAATATCACAAGGATTATTCCGACGAGATGGACAACAATGGACTCTTGCCGATGTTGGATAATCCCCCATGAATGGAATGCCTGAATTAGAACCCCTTGTCTAGAAAAAGGCCAAAACCTTGTCTATCTTGTTGGTGCAAAAGGTCATGTCTTTTGAAGCCACCCCACATTATACATGTGGTCTTGTTGTGGAAATGGAAATCATGCCATGGGAGATTCATGGGTACTAATGCTTGGCTGACCCGAATAAGTGAGTGCCGTGGAGGGGAGCCAGTGTGGTCAAGCATTAGGCCATTCACACAAGATATGCACAACTCGATTTATCCAAGTGGGAACCCAACAAGATATTGCCTCATCAACCTAGGAGTGTAAAGGTGCTTGAAAGAAATACATTGCTTTATCTTGAAAACATTTGAAAAACAAACATCCACAAAGACCTTCAGATTTCAAACACCTTGTGGGAAAAAAATACCTCTTGAATAGTTTGGACACTCTTACTTTCCCTAGGAATCATATTCCTAGAGGTTTCTAAGTGAAAAAATTCTACCATCATTTGTTTTCAACAAGGATAAACATAAGGAACTTTTTCCCTATTTTCCTCGATTTCCACACAAAGGACCTTGTGGGATGAGAAAGAAAGTGGGACACTAGACATATAGTTTGAAACCTAAGCAAGCAAGTGTCTTGGGTAAAAAGAATCTCATTAAACCAAGATAAAGAGACAAATTGAACTACATATGTGATGTTTCCAATGATTTCCCACAAGATCAAAATCCCAAAGCCAAAGTTCAAGAAAGTAAGTCTAAAAATCCGTGAGCAATGCCTTGAGATGCTCCTTGAAGTAAGGGAGAGATTTGTGTACAAATTTTATAGGAAAGCTTCAAGGAATAATCCCACATTGTATGCATTTTATTGTCAACAAAATCCTGAATTTTTTGAAAGGTTTGCTTTTCTCCCATAGGATGTCTAGCATGTTCTTCAATACCGAGGTTTTGTAGAGAGAGTCATGTCTAGGATAAGGTTCAAGATCAAAGTTGTCATTCTCATTCATTCCTCCATCAACCAAATCCCATTTCATCATCAAAACCTTTTGTGAACTCTAGAATCAATCATCACGCTAAACTTAGAGGGCTAAATCAATATTACCCTATCTTGGCTTAACACACCTAGCCAACATAATCCCAACCATTGGACAAATTTTCTTTGGGATAACGGAACTTCCCAAAGTTTATTAGTTCACATTTACATTGGCTCAATGCAATTAGTCAATTCACCCATTTATGCAAGTTCCCCTAGGATAACACAACTTCCTAGGGAATACAACTTCACAACAAATCCTGTTTGACTTAATGCATCTAGTCAAATTACCACAATCAATCAATTCAAAAGCCCTTGGAAAGTTTAGCATATACCTTCAAAATTCCTTCAAAAAGGTTTTCATTCACTCATCGTCATCCATTTAACCCATCATCATTACCACCATCTTTGATCTTTTAGCTTCCCTAGTTCTTCCCTTTTGGGCCTAAAAGGTTAGGATCAAACAAATAACTATTTTTTTGTGGTCCAAACAAGATCTCAATACAAGAAGAACATGGAGAATGTCATGGAAATACCAGCTTCTGTGGAAATGAGTCAATTAAACCCTAAAGTAAACCTAGTGGGATCAAGCGATCCCCCAAGCAACTCTCCCTTATCATCACAAAATCCTCAAGAGGAGAGTCATCAAAAGGACATCACAAATGAGGACATGGGGATGACACAAACCGAAATCATGGAGGTGGTTCAAAATCCAGAAAACCACAAAATTGTCACTGCTATGTTCAAATACCTAAAAACAATAGCAAGAGGAGGGGTCCTGCCCCCTCCTGACCTTGAAACAAGCACTAGTACAGATGTGCCCATTCCAAGTGCATCCCCAATACCAAATGTCAATCAAGAGGTACTTTGCACCACATCATCCTCGCCGAACATGAACAAGGGGAGTGCCATGTTCCAAGAATTACAAAGGCATCACCTTGTGGCTAACAAAGAAGTAGTCGTCACCACCACTCCAGCCACATCAATTCCGAAAAACACATCCCACCCATACGTCCCGCTCACCTTCCACAACCACGTGGGCTCATCTTCCTTCCATGCAACACCAACTTGCCAAATAAACGTAGAAACTCCTCTACCACTTGAAGAGGGAGACTTGTTTTAGACAACTGACATTGTAAATCCTTTTTTTCAAGGTAACCTTCCACCTCTTCCCCCATTTTCATTTACCACTTCTTCACCTCTTGGATTGGGTTTTCCTCCTCTCAACATTGATGGGTTCTCGGAACCTAGCAATCTAAGCATGACACCCAATTCCCTTTTCTCACCCACATCACAACAACAAGTGGCAACTATTCAAGGCACCACCATAATTGGTCCTCAAATATCCCAAAGCATGCCATCTCAAGGACCAATCATCTCGACCACCCGTCCAACAACCCAAGTCCCAATCACCGCCACCATTCCCCCACCTGTCACAATGATTGGCATGATTCCTGTGCCACCACCAATTCCACCAAAAGCCAATATGGCAAACTCATTCATCACACTAATTGAAACCCTTCAAAAGGCCAATCAGCAGAGAGTACTCCAGCAAAAGCAACAAGCACAAGCTCTAGCCCAAGCACAAGCTCAAGCGCAAGCTTTAGCACAAGCCCAAGCTCAAGCACAAGCTCAAGCCCAAGCTCAAGCCCAAGCCCAAGCCCAAGCCCAAGCACAAGCTCAAGCCCAAGCCCAAGCGCAAGCTCTAGCACAAGCCCAAGCCCAAGTACAAATGCAAGCACAAGCACAAACACAGTACCAAGTGCAATTGCAAGCGATTCATCTGTAAGCCTACCAACAAGCCCTACAAGAATTTCAAGTGCAGCAACAAGCTAAACAAAAAACCTTGTTGGCACAACAGCAGCTTGACCAACAACAAGCATTGTTGGCACAATAGTAGCTAGACCAACAACAAGCATTAATAGCTCAACAATAGATTGACCAACAAAAGGCTTCATGGGAATAACAGTAGATGGACCAACAACAAGTGTTGTTGATGCAAATGCAGGCATACCATCATGCTTTGAACGCACAACCAAGCTCATAGAAAATGCCGACTAGTACTCTTCCCACCCATCAAACACCTCCAACACCTCACCGCTCATTCATCCCACCTCTCGATCCAAGCAAGGATGTCGTAACATAGATCAAATTACTCTCATAGCAAGTGTTGGACCTGCAAGCAGGAAAAACCACAAGGACACTAGGGAATTTATGCCCTTATCCATTCGATAGAAGTCTCACCATGGTACCATTCCCAAAGGGATTTGAGATCCCCAAATTTGATAAATACAATGGAACGGGAAACCCTAAAAACCACGTCAGGGAATTTCAGGTGCACTACATGGAGGTCACATATGATGACACATACCTAATGCAACTCTTTCCCTAAAGCTTGACTGGTCCAGCTATGGAATGGTTTTCTCGCCTACCCATAGGCATTAAGACATTCGAGGAAATTGTGGAGGCTTTCCTTAAGAATTACACTTTCAATATGGGTGTAGATGTTAGTTTGGAAGAACTATTTGCACTCAAACAAGGAAAAGGAGAGTTATTCGCATCCTTCTTGCAAAGATGGCGATCCAAGGCCAATCAGAGCAAGTGGACCATACCGAAAGAACAACAAGTTTGCACCATCATAGCCAGTCTAGATCAAAACTTGGTGTTCTACCTAAAAATGCAGTGTATCACATCTTACGATCAACTAATTCCAAAGGTGCTCAACATCGAAAGAGCCCTTACCACACGGGGAGGCACACCAACATTCACTCCACCGCAGGATAACCGCCCGTCTAACAACTACAATGATAAACCTCAAACATGGTCGAGGAATAAAAATATCATGAATGATGGCATGGTCAACACTAAGGTGGTCATCAGTGCCCCTAAGAAAAATACTCAAAACTATCATCAACCACAAAATCAAAATCACAATAATGTGCAAACTAATGCGGTAGTAGCATAGCCACAACCACCTTCCACCAATCAAGTCAACAATTTGGGTAATCAAAGAGGACAACCTCCCTGAAAAAAGTTTCCTCCCAAGAGGAAATTCATAGCTCTTGGTGAATCAGTTGAGTCCATAATGAAAAAATTGGTCAAAGAGAACCTCATCAAAATCTCTAACTCTGAACAGTACACCGAACCCATGACCAAGCCTCCATGGTACAATGAGAACCTCCTTTGTGACTTTCACAAAGTCAAAGGACACACCACTGCTAATTGCATGAGACTCAAAAACATCATCCAAGACCTCATTGAGGATAAAACCATCAACATTGAGCAGCCAGCCGAAAACCAAGACCTAAAAATATACACGAATCCGATGCTGAATCATAATCAAGGGAACAATTAGGGAAATAACCAAGGAAATAATAAAGGAAAGCAAAAGTATGCTAGCACTAATCTAGTGTATGAGGAAATATTCGGATGCGTCAACGAAAAGGTCACTGTCATAAATGTCAAGGGAGCCAACAATGATTATGGAGTCACCACATGAGGTAGAAAGGTTACCATTGCTGGGGCACCTGCTAAGACCCCCATTTCCAATACAAAAGCCATCCCCTATGATTATAATGTCATAGACCAGCTAAAAAGAACACCTGCCCAAATCTCCATCATGGACCTACTGAAAATCTCAATTGCTCATAGAAAGATCCTTGATGAAGCACTAGCCGCGTCTACCATTGTTGCAACCCTTGACATAGACCAATTTCAGGCTATGGTGGGTAACATCGTTACCCCAAATCTCATCACATTTTCAGATCAAGACTTCCCTCTACAGCCATCTCATAATCGTGCACTCCACCTCAAGTTCTAATCCACAAAAAGAAAGTCAAAAGAGTCCTAGTAGATGGAGGTGCAGGCCTTAATATTTGTTCTTTGGAACTCATAAAGAAATTGGGATTTGTTGAGGATTCCATCAATAAGAACAAAAGCATCACAATAAGGGCATATGATGACCAAGAAAGAGTATCTCAGGGTACTATCAAAATCCCCATTCAAGTGGGGCCGACAACCATGGAAACCACCTATTAGGTCCTTGACTATGACCTGCCATACAACATCCTCTTGGGACACCCATGGATCCATGGAATGAAGGCAGTGGCCTTGACTTATCACCAGTACATTAAATTCTCACATCAGAATGAGGAAGTCACTATATATGGGGATCCTAAACCTTTTTCCTACTTCAAAAACTTGGAAGCCAAGTTTTATAAGATTCCCCAAGTTCCCAAAAATGATGAAGGACCATCTACTTCATACATAGACCTAGCCAATCTCGCCTCCACTTCTGTGACAGAGACACCCGCCATCCCTAACATATCCTAAATCAAAGGCATGATCAAAGACAATGGATGTGGTGACTATAGAATGAAGAGAAATGCATTTGTTGTAGGAGAGTTACCACAATCTCCTAGGTCACATGGACAACCCCAACCAGTTCAAACACCTGTCCGCACTATTAGAACCGAACCCTCTAGATTCCACCGCTGGGGGGATCTCAATCGAGAGAATGTGGATGAGGAGGACATCTCAAACACGCTATACCAAGATGAAAGACCCACTCCCACCTTGCCCATGGAGGAAACTAACAGAGGGTTACAAATGATGCTTGGTATGGGCTATAACAGGAATGAGAGCTTGGGAAGAAATAGTGATGGACGGTTAGAGCCCATTATTGTAGAAAGAAGAATGTGGAACCTTGGCCTTGGCTATACTCCTTTGAGTATAACTGTACATGGCAGAGGTACTCCTAGAAGAGCAGTCAGGTCCTCTCCTCAGGTAACAATGACTACTCCTAGAACACCCATTTGCCTAGGTATCCTGCTTGATAATTACACCTTCGACATCACAAATGTCCCTAGTAGTGACGATGATGATACTATAGTAGGTCTCCCTAGGCTTTTCAAAGATTCCACCTTGTTAATGATAAGTGCATCCATAGTTGAGTCAAACCAACCAACCCACCGAATTACCTTAGTACACCCCCAACTCATCGATCATGACCAACGGGGACCACCGATTCTAGACTCGTTCGAAAATGATAAGGCCCTCTAAGAATTCATGGGAATAAGGGATACAGTTCAATGCGGGGATCACAAGGCTAGATTCAACATCACATTGAACACACAAGCATACTATGGGGAGATGATTGAGTCCTTCAGTCGCAAAAGAAAAATATCAAGAATAAGCTCAGAGTTATTAAGTGAAAACCACACTGTGGCACTCTCTAACCATAAAATAGTAAAAATAAAGGACGCACCCAATGGTGAAAACCTCTCTGAGTCACCAGAGGATGAAGAATTCAATCTCCCCCCTACTACTCTACATCAGGAGAAATCAGCAGTATTGGCAAAAAAGTGCAACCCTATCAACTTGGGAACAAAAATAGAGCCGCAAATCACATTCTACTCTCAAACACTTCAAACAGAAGAACAAGAATTGTTGGCAACATTCCTAAAAGAAAGAAAGGTAAATTTTGCATGGACTTATGCTGACATGCCAGGTCTGGACCCTGAAGTGGTAGTTCATCATTTGGCCATATACCCCAGAGCAAAACTAGTCAGACAAAAGCTAAGGAAGATGCACCCACAAATAGCCTTGCTCGTCAAAATTGAGCTAAAAAAACTTTTGGATGTTGGCTTCATATGCCCGATTGACTATCCAGAATGGGTATCAAATCTTGTACCTGTCTCAAAACCAAAAGGGGGCATTCGTATCTGCATTGATTTCAGAGACCTAAACAAAGCATGTCTTAAGGATGATTTTCCACTACCCAACATTGACATGATAGTGGATATGACGGTCGGACATGAGATGCTATCCCTAATGGATGGCTTCTCAAGGTATAATCAGATAATGATAGTGAAGGAAGACCAACATAAGACAACCTTTACATGTCCTTGGGGTACCTACTGTTGGAATGTGATGTCGTTTGGGTTAACAAATGTAGGAGCTACATACCAAAGAGCCATGACATTGATCTTCCACGACATAATCCATAAAATAGTCGAAGACTATGTAGATGACATACTGGCTAAATCAAAAAAGAGACAGGATCATGTAGCAACTATAAAAGCTATATTTCACAGACTAGAACAATACAAGGTTAGGCTCAACCTGAAGAAGTGTGTCTTTGGGGTACAATTGGGAAATTTGTTGGGATACATAGTTTCAATGAGAGGGATAGAGGTGGACCCCACAAAGGTAAAAACAATCCTTGAAATGGAAGCACCAAGAGAGTTAAAACAACTAAGAGGATTACAAGGTAGACTCCAGTCCATCCGGAGATTCATAGCACAACTAGCAAATAAGCAGATTGCCTATTCACGCCTACTCCACAAGGGTGTCGCTTTCAGGTGGGACGAAAAATGCGAGCAAGCATTCAGTAAAATCAAATAATACCTACTTATGCCACCTGTGTTGATGCCACCAATTATCGAGAAACCACTAATCTTATACATATCAGCAACAACAGTCACCCTTGGTGCCCTCTTAGCCCAGCATGATGAAAAGGGAACCGAGCGGGCTATCTACTACATCAGTAGAACAATGGTAGGGCACGAGCTCAATTACACATCGATAGAAAAGGCTTGCCTAGCACTACTATTTGCAGCTTAGAAATTCAGACACTACATGCTAGCTCACCAAATCAAGCTGATTGCCAAGATAGACCCTCTAAAATACCTATTGTCAAAAGCAATTCTTACAAGTAGAAAGGCTAAGTGGGTAATGATATTGTCCGAGCATGATATCGAGTATGTAGAATAAAAAGCCATAAAAGGACAAGTCATTGCGGATCAGCTCGCAGAAGCTCCTATCTACGCAGATAACCCACTCATATCAGAATTCCCAGATGAGTCCCTTTTTAACCTCGATGCAGCTGACCACTGGAAATTGTACTTCGATGGCTCCCACACACAACATGGATCAGGAGCTAGTGTGTTCTTCATCACCCCGTAAGGAGATTGTATACCTAGATCATATAAGCTAGCATTCCCATGCACCAACAATATTGTAGAATACAAGGCTTTGACCATAGGCCTCAAGATTATGGCACAGTGGCAAATCATGGCGCTAAAGGTCTACGGGGACTCACAACTTATCATCAACCAAGTCAACAGTGAATACCAAACCAAGGATGATAAGCTCGCACCATACAAGAAGGTGGTAGAAAGCCTCAAGGAATTTTTCATCGACATCACCTTTGAGAAAATACCAAGGATAAACAATAGAGCAGCCGATGCAATGGTGACAATTGGATCCTTACTAGACATCCCTCGTAACATTTCGAAACATGAATTCCTCATAGAGCAGCTTCGCGTACCCACGTTTGAGGTATCAGAGTTAGAATACGCATGTGAACTCGTTGCTCCCAATGATCTTTGGTATCATGGCATATACACCTACCTAAAGTTAGGAATCCTCCCCACTGACATCACCTCGAACCTAAAATGCATGTTTTTTAAAAGGACTTCATGATTTGTCATCCTAGGAGAGACCCTCTTCCGTAGAAGTACTGACGGAACCTTGCTACATTGTTTAAAACCCGAGGAAGCCTTGACTGCTCTAACTGAGGTACACAATGGCACGTGCGGGTCACACTCAAGTGGTATGACCTTGGCTAAAAAGTTGCTGAGAACCGAGTACTACTGGCTGACAATGGAGAGAGAGGCACACAACTTTGTCAAAAAATGCCTGCAATGCCAACAACATGGAGACCTTATTCATGCACTAGCTTAAGAACTACATCCCATTGTTACACCTTGGCCCTTTTCACAATGGGGGCTCGATCTCATTTTTAAAATCTCACCCACCTCATCCAATGGTCACAAGTTCATCATCACTACCACTGAATATTTCATAAAGTGGGTCGAAGCAATTCCCATGACCTACATCACGGGAAAACAAATATCCAAGTTCATCCTGAATTACCTCACTTGTCGATACGGTGTTCCCCAATCCATTATCTCTGATAATGGGACACCCTTCAAAAATAAGGATGTCCATGATTTATGTGAAAATTTCAAAATCCAACACCATTTTTCCAGCCCATACTATCCACAAGGCAATGGCCAAGCAGAAGATATAAATAAAACCATTCTGAAAATCCTCAAGAAAATAGTCAATGACTCTGGTCGTGACTAGTATCTGCAGCTAAATCCTACCTTATGGGCCTACTGTACCAGCATCCACATGCCAATAGGTGCCACCCCTTTCTCTGTGGTCTACGGATCAGAAGCCATCCTCCCTATTGAGATCGAGCTCCCGTCACTGAGGATATCATTGCAGAATCTCATCACCGATGAGGAATACAGGGTTACAAGACTGAATGAGCTGGAATTACTAGATGAAAGGTGCATGGATGCCCTTAATCATCTACAAGTGTACCAGAATCACCTAAAAAGGAACTACAACAAGAAGATCAGACAACATACTTTCCAAGTTGGTGACCTCGTACTGAAAGAAAACCAAAAGAATGTGCCAAACTCGGATACAAAGGGAAAGTTTGGGCCTAACTGGCTGGAAACCTTTGTTATCATGACAAGTTACAAATTAGGGGCATATCAGTTATTGACACTAGAAGGCAAGCCACTGTAGGAGCCCATGAATAGCTCTCACCTCAAAAAGTTTTATGCCTAAATCTTGCAAGGTATAGAACCAAAAAATACAAAAACAATCAGAAAAAGTCCTGAAAAAATGGTTACCTTGATGAAAACCTGGCAAACAGGCGTCTTGGCGACAACAAAAAAAAAAAATCAAAAAATGAAAAAATAGTAAAAAGAAAAAACTTCGTCCTCTAGTGAAAACCATTTCGGTGGCGCTTTGGGCAAGTACCTTGGTGAAAACTTGGCAAATAGGTATCAAGCGTAAATAAAGTACCCCCCCCATCTACCAGGATTTGCATGACTCATTCCATTGCATCTCAAATCATCCATCCACTCATCTGTTCGCATCCCATACCATAGCCTGCATTGGTGTCCATACCATATTCCACCAGGGAACTACTCGGCATTCCTAAGGTCAGTTTGTCCTACCTTTATCGAAGTAGTCTATCGCACCACACTGGGGGCACGTTCTCACAAACATCGGATCAGATTCATGTATATTCTAGTGATCTTTTTCCAAATCATTCAAACATCCAAAAAACATCCAAATCATTCAAAAAGCCAAAAAACATCCAAATCATTCAAAAATCCAAAACATGTCAAAAATCATTCAAAATCAAAAATAGAGTCACCTTGTCGAACTACGTCGTCTCTGAGCTTGAACATAGGCAAGGTTGATCTTTGATCATCCCCCGAGACATTTAGGTTAGTCCTTTAGGTGTCCGTCGCATTGGCAATCCATTTGCCCATCTCTTTTACATTTAGGTCAGTCCTTTAGGTGTTCATCGCATTGGCAATCCGTTTGCCCATCTATTTTACATTTAGATCAGTCCTTTAGGCATCCGGCACATTGGCAATCTGTTTGCCCATCCATCTTTTCATTCAGTCAAGTTTATCGTCAGTCGAGCTACGTGGTCTCTGCGTGTATAACATAGGCAAGGCTAATCTATGGATCAGTTCCCGAGACCCCTAGGATAGGTCTTTAAGTTAGTCTGTTTGTCTTAAATCTCGAAAATACCAAAAACATTGAAAAATCTCAAAAATCTCAAAAAACAGCCTCAAAACATTTGAAAAACCCAAAATGGTGCATCCATGTCATCTCGCTTTCACCTGTAATTATCATCACTGATAATAAAATCAATCGTCACCTTCACCCATTGGTGAGTCGGTCAAAAGCAAGTTTAGCAGATTCTAAAGTGAACAACTAATCATCAAAAGTCTTGGAAGTCTAAGTCAGTAAGCAAGCAAGTTGGTCAACTTGGAGTATCAATAGCTTATCACCCAATCAGTCCCATCAAACCCTGGTCACGACATGTACTAGGATGAAGCTTTAATACAATGGACATAAGCATCAGGTAACCCCTCACAGTAGTTTAGCCTTGGCTAGCGGTATGAAGAACATTGGCTTTTTTGTTTACTTTATCTTGGCCTTTTGAGGACTTATCTTATCTTGCGCTCATTCCAAGGACCTCTCGATGATGCCTAAACAAAACAGGTTTAGAGAGAAAGGAATGGGTCAATGATCATTATCTTGTTATCTATTATGCTTGTGGGATATGCATACAAAATAACTTAGTGGTGCATGTTTTGTTTGGTTTGTAGAGAGGATATTTTAGGTATCTTGTTGACCACATAGGAAAGCTTGCTTTTCTGTGTTTTGGTCTGAGATGTTTAGAATGTCTGAACTACACCCTGAATGAAGTATGTATGTTAAGTGTGAGCAAGAATATTCCTATTTGATTGTCGAATCAAAGTCCATCACACTAGGTACAAACACCATCCTGGTTCTTTATACCTCGATGCATCGTACCTATGTGTGTTATCAAACATAACGTAATTGACCCTTTGAAAATCCTAATTCCTAGCAATGCAAATCATCATCATGACTAACTCATCAACTCTGCAATTCATCTATCTTTTTTCCACACTAACATAGTATCATAACAGTAATCAAAAGCATCGCCCATGTATACACCCTGCATCCACACAATCATTAGCAATAAAAAACACATACCATCATATCATTATCTTAAGATACGAAGAATAAAATAAAGTTGTTATTTTGAAAGATCTTAAGCATAACATTACATCATACATCATCATTTACATCCATTTCCATTTGCATATCATTACACCATCATACACTACATCCATAAAACATGAAAAATATACACAGAAAGAAATACATCCATTACATACCTCATATCACATAAGCATAAAAATAGAAACATCTCATAGCATAATACATTTGCATAAACATACATCTGCATACCATACATATGCACCATACATATCATAAAAGGGGTGAATCATCTCATGTATATCATCAAAAAATCACTGTTATGATACAAAATCGGATCAGGTGTCCATCGGATACATAATACAATAAGGCAAAAATATTGCAGCCCGTATATAAAAAATGAAGCAAAACTATCCTATGATCAAAAGGGGGGCGGGCCCTACTAGCTACTGCCCTCCCCATCCTATCTCTCACCATGTGCCTCTGATGGTCGCCTCCCTGTCTACTAGGAAAAGTCTGGCACTCTGCGGTCTAATGGCACTACATGTTGATAATGATGCCGATAGTACTCAGCCTCTCTGATAGCCTCCCTATAATCTCGAATATTAATTGATCAGGCTCCAGATGAGGATGCTACACTCTCTAACTACCACAACTGACCTATCTCTTGATCCCTCTCAGATCATGCCTGGTCTCTCTCCGTAGTCAGAACCTGTACCTGCCCCTGTAGCTATTGAATCAGTACATCTTTGTGATCGGGCTGTCATGCTAGCTGCCCTGCTGGCTGCTGTTAAGGATCTACCCTCCACTGACCATCTTGATCCCCTACTTAGATAGGTGACTATTGTGCCTTGTCCCTGGGAGGTGTCTGATGAGGAGGTGGCCCATCTCGTCCTCTACCCCACCCCTGCATCTTCACTGTGGAACAACCACACCTGGAACTATCAATCTGAGGGGAGGTTTGAACCTGTAGACATGCAAAAATAACAATCATGCATCATACAAATTAACATTCATTTCTTCTATTAATCAATTAAAATATTTATTGATTAATTTCCTAAGGTTCATTAAATAAATCAAATTATTTAATCAAATCCTTAAAGTTCTTCTCATTTGATTTATCAAATGTCAAATCCCTAAAATCCCCTAAGTTAATTAATCTAAATTAATTAACTTCTAATCATGATTATCATTCTCTAGCTTTTGACTCAACTAGAGTCAAATCCAAACTCCTAACTAACCCACCCACTTGCACCAATAAATAATTTATTTGATTTATAATTCCTCTAATTACATTCAAAAGGGCATCAAAATGGAATATTCTTCCAATTTGAATCTTCCCCCCAAAAGGGACTTGTCCCTTCCAACAAGGTTTTAAATGCTATTTGCACAAGTCAACATAGCATTTATTACACCTTTCATCCCCCCAAAACATGTCAAGTCATGCAAAATTCAAATTCAAATTGGCACATTGGCCAAGACTTGCACATTCCTCACCCTCTCACAACTTGACAAGTGGCACCTTGTCATTGGCTTGTGAATTATCCCACATTCATCTAAAATCACTCAATCTCCTACTCTTGAATCTATAAAATGCAAAGCATTTCAACACAAATCCACAACACACAACTCATGCTCATTGTAAGGTCACTCTCCACTTGTGAGAACTGATCTTGCTCATCATTTGGCATTTTTGCTTATCAAGGGGGTGGGAAAGGGATTTTCTTTCCACATTTCAAAAGGCACCACTCCCACTATGGGATAGATATGGATACTATTTTAATATGCTTTCAAGTTTTCTTATTTGGTCTTTTAGAATTTTGTTTAGCATGCTAGATATGATTCATTATCTCATAGGGATTACTATAATTTGCTAACAATGTTATTCTATGTCAATGAATCACCATTTTGCAGATTTTTAGTGTCCACAAAATGGCGCTAGAAGGAGGGAATTTTTTGTGTTTTGTTTTGGATAAAAAATGGAGTTACTTTTCTGACTATCTAATTTGGTTATCTAGCTTATGAATTCCTCTTTCTAAGAGTGATTCTCTACTTACTATTATGGACAGCCCGCTTGTTTAGGTGCATTTTTTAATTTCTCCTTACTCTCACCAATCTATTCAGAAATACTAAGAGCTATTGAGGGCCAGTTCGATTTAAGTGCATTAAGGTGAAGATTTTAAACATGTACATTATTCTGACTGTGCAATGCACACAAAGTTCTGATTACGATATTTAATAGCTTACTAACTATTTGAATAGCAAAGAATAAATCATTGTATATGTTCAAAAGATATATGTCTGTTTTTTTTTTTTTTTTTAAGATTTTGGGTCATCTGACAAGTAGGAGAAAAGAGTAAAATACGTTTGCAGTACTTTTTTTTTGTTTTGCTCTTTAAATTGAACCCTCCAAACCAACTAATAGTCTTCATTTAATACTGGTTGGGATCGTAGACCTTGTATTTGTGTAAAATTTTCAAGCAGTTTAAATCCCCTAATCTGAACTGAATCGACATTGGATATGTTTGTTCCTCTATCTTAAATGATAAATGTGTGAATCCTCTAAGAGTATGTCAATTTTTGCATGGCATTGAATGATACATCAAATACTGGAAAGAACACATTCAGTATTGGAAATCATGACTGATCTTTGTGCCTTTTCTGCATGAGTTGAACTCGCCATTCTATTGTTTATCCACATGCTTTGTAGCTAAACTGATACTCTTGCCAACGATGGCCCCCACAACTAGAGCACAAGAACATTGCATAGAGTATTTTGAGGGTTCCATATCACCGCAGCAGAGAAACACATAGTTGTTGTGAATAACCATATGATGGCTGCCTGATGGCGTCACTACAGTGCCATCATTGCTAAACCCGCCACTGCCTCCCTTGTCTTGTTGCCTTGCAGATATAGATGATGCAATGACCATTGTTGTAGTTTTCATTCATGCATTTTAATGCCTTATGACTGATGTATTGTCTTCCGTTTATGGGATTGTTTCTTATTTTCCATGGGGCGTTTGACTGGGTATAACGGCTTAAAAGAGGGTGTTCTGTCAAGCAGTTCACGCATCATGTCTATGCTTTTGCATTTAACACTCGTAACTGTTGTGGGATGAGGGAAAGTTCACGCGTTCTGTCTATGCTTTGGCATTTAACACTCGTAGCTGTTGTGGGATGAGGGAAAGTTCACGCGTTCTGTCTATGCTTTGGCATTTAACACTCGTAGCTGTTGTGGGATGTAGGAGAGTTTACGCGTTTTGTCTATGCTTCCGCATTTAGCATTCCCAATTGCTGTGGGATGTGGGAATCTGGCTTTACTGATGCCTGCCAACTGGTCACTTCATTTCCTTATAAATGGCTTCTCATATTTGTATCACTTCATTGTCTGGGTCTTGATTGTGAGAACAGTAAGATGTCGGATGGGTGGTGCACATGATATTTCTTGGAGTCTCAGTTGATGTTATCTGCTTTGATTATAGCCTTCCATTCCCATCTGCCAGATACGCATTTGTACACAAATATCTGTGCTATCTATTGGTCATTGACATTTGATCAGTTGATGTTATCTGCTTTGATTATAGCCTTCCATTCCCATCTGCCATATACGCATTTGTACACAAATATCTGTGCTGTCTATTGGTCATTGACATTTGATATTTATACGCTGTCTTTTAATGTGTTTAGATTTGAGTTATTGACCATATACACTTAACATGCAGTACAGCTATAGGAAAGTGTAGAAATAAATAAATGGTGACGATGGTGACTGGGTAGGTTGGTGGAAAGAAAAATCGAAGTGTTTAAATACTTGAAGTAAAAAACTATTCTGAATACTGAAACACTTGCTCAAAATTGGTAGTTGACATGATAAGAAAAGTAGCTGAGTGTATCTATTGTGTTTTGGTACTTTATTGAAGTCACTTGCACGTTATTCTCATTAGTTGTTGCTTTGCAAAGCAAAATGACTTTAATATATTGAGAATCGATCCTTTCATTTATTGCTTGATGCAAAGTTCAGAATATTGATTGATCAAGGATTTCGATAAAAGATATCAGGCTGGGTACTTATTTGATAGAAATTTAAGATATCCTTTGCATCTTCATAGTGCTTTGTTATTAGATCTCATTTAATGCAGACGAAGTCTTTATACAAATAAAATGCAAAGCATCACGCATCCTGTCTTGTCTAAAAGATTGTGAAAAATTTGATGGATAGTTAGATATGGATTTTTATTCTTATGAGAGTTGTTATCAATTGCAGCACTGTTGACATGCAATCTGACATGATATCTCTATGTTGCTGTGATAAGAGGATAAACACAACATGATTTGGTGGAATAATAGTTATAGACTAGGGTTTTGATGGAGTGAACTTTGAAGTCTTTTTCTATATAATCATTTATTTATTGTCAATTTGAAGTTGATTTTTTTTTAACAAGTACAAAAAAAAAACCTTGGAGAACAAATGTGATTATTTTTATATTTCATTTTTGTTTAGCTAATCTTGTTTCTTAAGATTTGGACTTTAAACTTTTTATAGGTTGAAATCAAGGTGTTGACAAGAAAGTTGAAAGCAAGGTGTTAAAGGTTGACATTGGAGATTGAAGTTGAAGGTTGACATCAAACAAAAAACAAAGGCGAAGTGGAGTTAGAGATTTATTTTAAAATCAAAACTTGAAAAAGCATTTTTTAATGCTTGTTTTAAATAATCTTGGAGCTTCCACTTACTACCCTTTTTTTTTCTATTTTTAGCTAACTCATCTTTCAATTTGGGCTTAAAATCAATCAATGACTTCATCTTTTCAAAGTTGGTTAAAATTGAATCTTAGATACTTACTAGATTTCAATTTGGGATTAAAATTGAACAAGGCAACTTCACATTTCAATTGGTGCTTTTAAAATGAACTCATCATTGCTTTGAGGAATTTAAAATTGAACATGTGTACTTTGTGTTTTGTAAAATTTTTTGCAAAGTAGTGTCATTTAAAAGGGCGTATGCGCTTCTCTCACGCTTCACGACGATCTTGAGAATCAAAAGTCTTTTTGATGACCCTAAGTTGCATAAAAGATTGCCTCCACACTTCGATTTGGGATTTAAAATTGAACAAAACATGCGAGTGTGAGCACGATATATTGCGGAGGTTCTCCCCTTTATTTTTCAACAAGGGTTGTGTGAACAACGGGATATGTTAGCTTGCTATTGTTTATCTTAGAGGGCCTGCCTTGTGGGAAAAAGTAATCACCCAAGGGAACGACCCAACCGGGAACACGCTAAAGCCAAGCGACTTCCACCTGGGATATAAGTGTGGATATTGGAACAAAGGCCAATATCACGAGGATTATTCCGACGAGATGGACAGCAATGGACTCTCGCCGACGTTGGATAATCCCCCACGAACGGAATGCCCGAATTAGAACCCTTGTTTAGAAATTGGCCAAAACCTTATCTATCTTGTTGGTGCAAGAGGTCATGTCCTCTGAAGCCGCCCCACATAACATGTGGTCTTGTTGTGGAAATGGAAAGTATGCCATGGGAGATTCATGGGTACTAATGCTTGGCTGACCCGAATAAGTGAGTGTCGTGGAGGGGAGCCAGTGTGGTCAAGCATTTAGCCATTCGCACAAGATATGCGTAGCTAGATTTATCCAAGTGGGAACCCAACAAGGTATTGTCTCATCAACCTAGGAATGTGAAAGTGCTTGAAAAAAAAAAACACATTGCTTGATCTTGAAAACATTTGGAAAACAAACATACACAAAAACCTTGAAATTTCAAACACCTTGTGGGGAACAAATACCTATTGACGAACTTGCCCACTCTTGCTTTCCCTAGGAATCACATTCCTAGAGGTTTCTAAGTGTGCAAATTCTATCATCATTTATTTCCAATAAGGATAAACATAAGGAACTTTTGCCCTATTTTCCTCGATTTCCACACAAAGGACATTGTGGGATGAGAAAGAGAATGGGACACTAGACATATAGTGTGAAAACATAAGCAAGCAAGTGTCTTGGATAAAAAGAACCTCATTTAACCAAGATAAAGAGACAAATTGGATTACACGTGTTTTCTAACATGATTTCCCACAAGATCAAAATCCCAAAGCCAAAGTTCAAGAAGCTTAGTCTAAAAGCTCGTGAGGAACGTCTTGAGAGACTTTTCGAATTCAGGGAAAGATTGGTTTATAACTTTTACAGAAAAGCCTCAAGGAACAATCCAGCAATTTATGCATTTTATTGTCAACAAAATCCTGAATTGTTTCAAAGATTTGCATTTCCCCCATAGGAAGTCAAGCGTGTTCTTCAACACCGAGGTTTTGTAGAAAGAGAGTCACATCTAGGTTAAGGTTCAAGATCAAAGTTGTCATTCCCATTCATTCATCCATCAAATAAACACCAGTCCCATTCCACCACCACCGCCAAAACACAGCACAACCAATTCATTCTCCTTCATGTTGCAAGCTGCACAAGAAGCCTCCCGCAAAAAGGCACTCCAAGCCCAACAAGCTACACAGCTAGTTGCTCAACAAGCACAAGCAGCTCAAGTAGCCCAACAAGCACAAGCGCAAGCAGAATTCTACGCACTATTGCAATCAATCCAAGAAGAAGTAGCACAACAAAGAGCCCAACAAAAAGCTTTGTTGGCACAAAAACAACATGACGAACAACAAGCGTTGTTGGCTCAGCAGAAAACGCAGGCCTTACTTTCCCAACAAAGCTTGCAACAAATTCCCACCACAATTGTTGAAAACAATGATCAAGACCTATCCATCAATGAACACATTGAAGATGTTCCCATCTCATTCAATGATCAAATCATCACACACCAAGAGTCACTTTCCAATCACGATCAAAACTCACTGACGATACCCAACAATGATCCAATCCAAGAAACATTAACATCATTTGATCCTATGTTGGAGAACATTGACAATCCCTCCACCAAAATTGTTGAAAAAAATGATCAAAATCAATCCATCAATGAGCACATTGAAGATATGTCTACCCCATCCATTGATCAAATCATCGTTCATCAAGAGCCACTTTTTAGTGATCTATTTCAAGATGTGTTAACATTATTTGATCCCATTGACATAAACCAAGATCCATCCACCAATGATCATGTTAACAATGTCTCTACATCACCTAACGAGTCAAAGGACATATTTCAAGAACTTATTCCAAAGCATGATCAAAATCTTCCATCAAGGTCTAGCAATGGCCCTTCCAACAACATATTGACATCCTTTGACCCCATGGTTAAAGATATTGAAGGAATCCCTATCTCAACATTTGATTCAAATCCTCTCAAAGTTCAAGAGAATATTGAGCCACTTCCTAATGAAGATATCCAAGAAAGAAGTCCATCCTTTGAAATCGACCCATGTCAAGAACTTGATCAAAAGCATGGCGAAAGCAATTCCAGAATTAGTCAAAATCAAGAATTTGTATCTCCGAGATACTACAATGATTTAATGGGCACTCTTTTATCTATACAAGATGCCACAAATAATGACCACATCCACATAGAACATACTCCTCCATCTACCCATGAGATGCTTTCTTTGGATGGACACGTGGATGATCTTCAAAAACAAGAGTCTCATACTCTTGAAATCATTACTGGGAAACAAGAGTCTCCTACTCTTAACATTGGTACACAGGATCAAGATACAGAGAAATCCAGAGACATGTCAAAAATGGGTCATGAAGAAGGCTCCTACAGAAGTTGTGAATCGGAAACATCCTATGAAGTGAATCATGAGGAAGACTTTTGTGTGGACATTGAAGCATCAACACCTCTTGAAGAAGAACTACAATCTGATATCTCACAAGATCAAGCCAAAGAGATCAATCAGGAGTTTATCCCACATGTGGAGGATCCTATCGCTTATAAAGTTGGATCACTCACCTTTCTTAGAGCAAGCTATCTCATCAATAAAGAAGATGACACTTTTGAAGATCCACGATAGAGCAGAGAGGGAGCAACACCTTGTTTCCAAGGTAAATCATATCCTATGGCAAATAAATTTTTTCAGCAGATGAATTATCAAGGCAGAGGATTAGGCCTACATGAACAGGGTATCCTAGAACCAGTGCAGATTTTTGGCAATCCTAAGCATCAAGGCCTTGGTTACTCAACAATCAAGGGATCTTAACATATCAGTAATACTATCACCATACTGGGGGCAACTTCGTCTCGAGCAAACGTCAACATAGGGAGCATGAAGGATCCTTATGATGAAACCAATGCCAATACTACAACTCGCCATATCATGAATCTCCATCCGCCCATCACCCCATTCACGAATTGGGACCAACAACGAAAGAAATATTTGAACCAAAGCATGAAGAACTTTATCAAATTAGAAGAAGCTAAGAAGCACGAAGGACAAATCAAGTATATATGGATACAAAAAAATACAAAGAAAGATTATCCCTATCAAACTCCACTAGTCAAAGAAACTATGGGGCAAAATCAAAAAGGGAAAAGTATCCATCAAAGATTTCCACAAAGGAAAAAGCAGGCTTCTCAAGCAACGTACAAAGTGTATCAAGCAGTTGGTCCAAATTCCATGCACACTTCCATATCCACCCATTATTGCTCATCTTCCCAAGTTTGGAGAGTCAAAGGTTCCAAACCATCAACCAATCCATATTTTATCCCTAAACACACTCCATCCACGCCTCCATGTATGATATCCAATTCTCACATTGACCATGTGTTGACAACGACCCTTCATCATAAGGATTCAGAAGGCACCCTATCGCGATGTGTGCACAAAGACAAAGTTAACTTCGGTATCAGCAAAGCAAATCAAGAATCTCAAAAATTGCATTCAAGTGCATGTATCTTGGCAAGACAACTTCTACAAGCAAGATATCGATGGAACATTATGATAGAAGCATCAACATCAGCACCACCAGGTGGTTCAGCATCAGCTTAAAATCTCTCAGAAAATACAAAAACAATCAGAAAATGTCCTGAAAAAATGGTTACCCTGATGAAAACCTGGCAAACAGGCATCTTGGTGACAACACAAAAAAATCAGAAAAAGGATTGAAAACAGTAAAGAAAAAATTGTCCTCTAGTGAAAACCATTTCGGTGGCGCTTTGGACAAGTACCATGATGAAAACCTGGCAAACAAGTGTCTTGGTGACAACACAAAAAAATCAGAAAAAGGATTGAAAACAGTAAAGAAAAAATTGTCCTCCAGTGAAAACCATTTCGGTGGCGCTTTGGACAAGTACCATGATGAAAACCTGGCAAACAGGTGTCATGTGTAGAATCAAGCATCTATGTGTGCCAGTTCACAAGAAAGCATCTTATCACATCCATAATGAAGCCAACATTCCATCCATATCATCCGTTCATCCATGAACTGTTTATCCAATCCATTTTACATCTGCATCCATACTCCAAGTTATCTTGATCTTGGAAAATTTTGGTGCACACTTTACAGTTGCTTATGGTAGACATCTTGACATGGGTCATTTTCACTGATCCCATCCTATCCAACGCTATCTGAGCCTTGAAGCATTATCCGAATGAACGTTCCTCTATTCTGAGCACCCTTATCTTATTGCAAGATAATCCATATCCATTCGTATCCAAGAATCTACCCATGGTCGTTCAAACATTGCTAGACACTGGGGGAAAATATTTACAACTTGCTTTGAGAATAAATCCTGATCTATATCATCTAACTTATGTGGTGATCCGAACATTGGAAAATGTGAAATCAAATTGGTCAAAGTACTTGTGATCCAAAATCCAAGTCACTAGCCCATGGCATATTTTGACAAGAAGACATTCTTTATCATCCTCTATCTTTTGTCGAACATCAATCCAAACAATCCATATCAGTCTCATCTAGTGCACACATTAGCGTCACATCAAATCATCAAAGCAATTTTGTTCCAAATCAAGCTTCATCAATCTTGATCAATCGAATCCAATCAATCATCATCTTGTTTGACTTAACACACTTAGTCAAACTATCATCTTGTGCACGAGCTTACTCTAGGATAACACAACTTCCTTGGGTTTACAAGTTCATTATCATCACTCTATTTGGCTTAACACACTTAGCCAAATTATCAAATCCATAATCACCTCGTTTGGCTTAACACAACTAGCCAAATTATCCTTTTGTACGAGTTTACTCTGGGATAACACAACTTCCTGGAACTTACGAGTGCATTATCATTTTTCTTTGACTTAACACACTTAGTCAAACTATCAATCCATCAATCTGATTGATCAACATTAAAGCTTGGTTTTCAACAAAATCCTAAAACAAAGCACTGATATCATATCATGTCCATATCCAAATCATCAAAATCATGCGAAAAAACTCAAAAACATTCAAAAAATTCATCAAAAAAATCCAAAAACATCAAAATCATGCGAAAAATTCAAAAAACATTCAAAATCTCATCATTCAAAAATCCAAAAAAATCCAAATCATATCAAAAATCCAAAACATGTCAAAAATCTGAAAAAATAAAATAAAAAATAGAGTCACCTAGTCGAACTACGTCGTCTCTGAGCTTGAACGTAGGCAAGGTTGATCTTTGATCATCCCCCGAGACGGTTGGGTCAGTCCTTTAGGCGTCCATCGCATTGGCATCCGTTTGCCCATCTAGTTAGGCGTCTGTCGCATTGGCATTCGTTTACTTATCTTTTCTTTTACAATCAAGTCCGTCCTTTATGCGTCCGTCGCATTGGCAATCCGTTTGCCCATTCATTTATGCGTCCGTCGCATTGGCAATCCGTTTGCCCATTCATTTATGCGTTCGTCGCATTGGCAATCCGTTTGCCCATTCATTTATGTGTTCGTCGCATTGGCATCCATTTGCCCATCTATCTCATCCGCAGTCAAGTCAATTGACACAAAATCCAAAAACATTCATAAAATCTTGAAAATACCAAAAACATTGGAAAATCTTGAAAATACCAAAAACATTCATAAAAACATCTCAAAATTCCAGAAACAGCCTCAAAACATTTGAAAAAACCAAAATGGTGCATCCATTTCATCTCCCTTTCACTCGTGATTGTCATCACTCATAATAAATCATCGTCATTTTCACCCTTTGGTGAGTTAGTCAGAAGCAAGTTTAGCATGTTCCAAAGTGAACACCTAATCGTCAAGGTTTCAAGTGTAGATTCATAAGTCAGCAAGTTGGTCAATTCGGAGTATCAATAGCTTATCACCCAGATCAGTCCTACCAAAACCCTGATCACTACATGTCCTAGGATGAAGCTTTCCCACGATGGACATAAGCATCAGGTACCCCACATTAGTTTAGCCTGGCTAGCGATACGAAGAACATTAGCTTGTTTATTTACTTTATCTTGGTCTTTTTGACTTATCTTATTTTGCGCTCATTCCAAGGACCTCTCGATGATGCCTAAACAAAACAGGTTTAGAGAGAAAGGAATGGGGCAACGATCATTATCTTTTTATCTACTGTGCTTGTTGGATGTTCTTGTAAAATAACTTGGCGAATACTTTCTTTGTTGGATCCATCCTAGCAGGGTTTCCGTATGTCAAGTGTGAACAAGAGCTCTCCTATCTGATTGTCGAGTCAGAGTCCATCACACTAGGCGCAACGCCATCCTGGTTCTTAATACCTTGATGCATCGCCCCTATGTGTGTTATCAAACATAAAGAAAGTTACGCTCTTTACCTCCCATTCCTGGATAAGCAATACATCATCATCTTTCATCATCATCTCTAATAAAGTTGGCTTGTTGAAATTCTGCATCTTCTTGGATTCAAGGGTTGATCCCTCTCATCCTTCTATCCTATCTCATTCTTCTATCCTCTTTCACGCTAACAATGCATCCATCTTGCATCCGTATTCTCATTCTACATAATCATGTCATACCATCATATCAGGACAACATCATCCATCTCATCCATCTCACATGCATTGCATAATCATTATTCTAAGCATCTTCTGAACATCTCATTTACATCATCATTATCATATAGTCTAACCATCCATACATCAATTTTGAACCTCTTTGTCGCGAGATCCACCTCAAATTGTATCTTTTCGCTCGATCTCTCGAGGGGGCAATGTACTAACGTACTTATTTCCATTGGGGCATCCCAAAAAACCAAAGAATTTTTTAATTTCGATGCCGGCAACATCATTCTTTGAACCAATGCAACGAGTACATTGCTTCAAAGAGGGGAAAAATGTAGACATGCAAAAATAACAATCATGCATCATACAAATTAACATTCATTTCTTTTATTAATCAATTAAAATATTTATTGATTAATTTCCTAAGGTTCATTAAATAAATCAAATTATTTAATCAAATCCTTAAAGTTCTTCTCATTTGATTTATCAAATGTCAAATCCCTAAAATCCCCTAAGTTAATTAATCTAAATTAATTAACTTCTAATCATGATTATCATTCTCCAGCTTTTGACTCAACTAGAGTCAAATCCAAACTCCTAACTAACCCACCCACTTGCACCAATAAATCATTTATTTGATTTATAATTCCTCTAATTACATTCAAAAGGGCATCAAAATGGAATATTCTTCCAATTTTGAATCTTCCCCCCAAAAGGGACTTGTCCCTTCCAACAAGGTTTTAAATGCTATTTGCACAAGTCAACATAGCATTTATTACACCTTTCATCCCCCCAAAACATGTCAAGTCATGCAAAATTCAAATTCAAATTGGCACATTGGCCAAGACTTGCACATTCCTCACCCTCTCACAACTTGACAAGTGGCACCTTGTCATTGGTTTGTGAATTATCCCACATTCATCTAAAATCACTCAATCTCCTACTCTTGAATCTATAAAATGCAAAGCATTTCAACACAAATCCACAACACACAACTCATGCTCATTGTAAGGTCACTCTCCACTTGTGAGAACTGATCTTGCTCATCATTTGGCATTTTTGCTTATCAAGGGGGTGGGAAAGGGCTTTTCTTTCCACATTTCAAAAGGCACCACTCCCACTATGGGATAGATATGGATACTATTTTAATATGCTTTCAAGTTTTCTTATTTGGTCTTTTAGAATTTTGTTTAGCATGCTAGATATGATTCATTATCTCATAGGGATTACTATAATTTGCTAACAATGTTATTCTATGTCAATGAATCACCATTTTGCAGATTTTTAGTGTCCACAGAACCATACCCTATAAGCTACGGTGACCCCTAAATCTATTGGCCCCTAATCATATGGCCACGGTAGAGCCACTAACTGCCTAAACAAGGACACCACCTCGACTGTCAGGATGGGTTGGCCCCATGCTGTCTCCCTAGTAGTACGTGCAAAAATGGCCACATACTGGTCATCGGGCCTGTCTTATACCTCCTTGAATTGACGAGCAACCCTGTCCGAAAGATATCTCTCGATCATGGTATACTCTCACCCCTACATCAATCTGTCCTATCGAGTGAAGAAGAGCTGCTGGACATCATCTCCCCATGGACCAACATCCATCCATGGTCTCTAGACGAACTCTCTCATATCATCGAGAACTCACCGCCAATGCGGAATACCACCTACGATAGTGAAGGAAAAGTACATCAATTCCCTACCATACCGCCAAACCAAGGGATCATCTATCTCCAAGAGAACTGGTGTGATATCTGGATGAAGCATCGGGATCTTCTCCCATCTCCAAACATGCAATAGGGTACCTCCTGCCCTAATGGACTTGCTGTCAAAATAGACAAACTCATGAAGGTCCCTATAAAGGGACGCTAGTAGTATCGGTCCCCAAGCAAAGCACTCTCTCTAGTGAACCATCTGATCCCATGCTAGTCCCCATCTTGGACTGAAGTATCAGCCCCGTCGATCAGGTACTACAAGGCCTGAGATAATAGCAGTGATAATCAGTCAGTACATGTGTATGCAGTCGCGATATAGCTCCAGGTCGATCTGACCATAGCAAAACTCAATAACATCCATCTGCATCACCTCATAGCAAGCCTCTCTACCAGCATCCAGATCATAGATGACTCAAGTCCCGTGAATGGGCAATCGGAGAATGCGCCATACATCATCAAGAGTAATAGTGGCCTAGCCAGTAGGAAGATGGAAGGAGGAGGTCTCACTGTGCCATCGCTCTGCCAGAGTTGTAAGCATGCCTAGGTGAGCCTGAATAGGAGGGGCATATGCAACATACCAAAGATCAATGGCACCAAGATGCTCCTAAACCAACTCAGGCATAGCCCCTAATTTGCTAAGCACTGGCCATCGATGCTCCTACGAATAAAGTACACCGAGCTCCTCCTGCACAGGGAAGATCATTGCATCAAAAGAAAATAAAGTTTCAAAGTTAAAATTTGCCTTAACTGGCAAATACGGTGCTGTTTGTGGGTGCGGCATAGTTTGGAAAGTTCCAAATTGCACCACCACGATGGAATTTGCCATTTTGGCAGTCGCAAAATGCCCCGCACGGTGCACTTTTCATATGCGGTCCTTCTTGGCACAAACCCTATTTCCCTAACTATGTCGCGCGGTGAAGTATGGACATGCGGTAGACTTTTGACCAACTAAAAGCTAAATTGCAAACTGGCCCGTGCGGTGCACTTCGCATATGCGGTGCAATATAGGATTGTGCGGTTGCAATAAGACACTTTCTACAGTGCCATATGGCACTGTGCAGTTTGTGCAAAGTCTTAACCCTATTTAATGCATGTAAAATAATAAAATTAAAAGACGGATAGGGGTACATACCACGGGTCCTACACCGACTGGCCGCTGATATGTTCGAACCCTCTCCTTCACATGCCTGGGAAGCTGTTGTTGCAGCATTTCCACCAAAACTCAGAGCTAAAAATTAAAATTTTCTAAAGGCTAAGATTGCAAAATGATTTGAAAATGACCCCTCGAGGTCTATTTAAGCCTAAAAATTAGGGTTTTTTGACCTAATTTGACCTGCCAGCTAGAGTTTTGGTACCCCGAGCTTGTTTTTGTCCAACTGAGAGTCGTTTTGCATCCTTTCTGACATTTTAATGCTCTTTTCTGACATTCTAGGGCATTTTTGGCCTAGTAGGCACCTTGTCATCTTTTTCGCAAGATCATCCAAAAAATCAAAAAAATTCGTCTGATCTCACAAGGGGACAACATCCAGCAATATCCTTCCGTTGGGGCAGTAGTGGGGCATCTGAAAATCAATAAATTTTTGAACTTTTGATCATAGCAGTTTATTCTTTGAACCAATGCAATAGGTACATTGCTTCAAAGAGGGGCAAAATGTAGACATGGAAAAAGTGCAAATTCATTTTGGCACACCTGATCCCGATTTACTAACAACATTCCCTCCTAAATCACATTCTCAGCATTTCATTCTATCCATTAATTTAATAAATCATTATTTATTGAATTAAGACTTCCCCTTTCAATGATTAAATTAATCAATTAATCAACCATTGCATTCCTGCTTAATTAAATAAATCATTTTATTTAATTAAATTTTGTAAGTCCACATATTAAATTAAATAAATTAAACCTTATTTGATTTAATCTAACATTTCCCTCCTTCATTAAATAAATCAAATCATTTATTGACTTAAATCAATTCACAAACCTAAGTCTAAATTGTCACATCACCTAATTTTTCATTAAGTTAATCAAATCCTTGATTAAATTAATCTAAATCCCTAAAATCCTGTAGAGAATGCAACTTGCACAATAAATCAATTACTTTGATTTATTAATTCTCCTATTTTCCCTCACAAGGCATCAAAAAGGGAATATTCCTCTTTTGAATTCAAAAAGGCCAAGTGGACTTGGTCCTTCCAACAAAGAATTTAAAGCCTCTTACATGTCCTTGAGCTTGAGCCAAGTGACATTAACTTCATTCCTTTTCCCTCTTCAACATGTCATTTCTCAAATTTGAAATGCCACCTAATTGCATTTATTGGCACATTGGCCAAAACTTGCACATTCCTCATCCAATCACATGTGGACAAGTGGCACAATGCCATTGGATTATCTTTTGTCCCACATTGCTTAATCTTGCTCACTTTTTCCAAATAGAAGTCTATAAATTGGAGACTCTTCTCCTCAATCTTCATCCACAATTCACATGCAAAGTTACTCTCTTCAATTGAGAACTAATTTTGCTCATTTCTTCCAATCATCCATCATTTTTTATATTTTGTACCAAGATTATCCTCAAATATCTTTGGAGATTTGACCATTACATCATCAACTCACATTGCAATATAGGAATTGGGAAAGGGCCAATTGCAACACATCATTGGCACCAATTCCCCCATAAGATCATCATTTTATTGGCTTAATTAGGATTTAGTTTAAGTTTCTTATTTCATGTTCTTCATTTTTCCTAAATTTAGCTTTAATAAATGGATTTTCTAGGGAATCTCTCACTTTTTGCATGCATTTAGATCTAACACTAACCATGTTTGTCGTCTTTGTGGTTTTGCAGGTTTAGGGGTTCGCAGAATCATACAAGTCAACAACAAAATCATATTCTTTATTTACCATATAATTCTAAATATTGGCAGCCATATACATGAAATCTACAAGAATCCTTTGAGGAGGATCAAACCCTATTATTTGACAATTTTTTTGATATTTCCTAACAAAGTAGAAATCAAACATATCAATTGGGAGAGGTTCCTTATCAGTAGCTATGAGTTTCATTTTAATTCCCCCCTTTCCCTTCACCATAAACATGGGAACGATTGTCACCCTGTGTGTGCTATTGTTTACATACTCTTTCTTCAATTCCTTTAGGTTGATTGGTTTAGTTGCATCAAGGTTTAACCTAAAAACATCAATTATCCCCTCTTGAGTCAAATTAATCATCACAATGCCAGCTAGTGATCTCACAACCCTAATATTGGGATCATAGTTTGCAGCTATGGCCTTCAAAAGTTCAACATCGGGGTAGACATTAGGAACTGCTAGTTTCCCCATATCCAATATCCAACCATTACAACTTGATATACTAGCATTTCATTTCCCAAACCAATAGTTAAAAAGCTCCCATCCTAAGATTTATTTTATCTCTACATCTCTAATATCCTGATGCTTGTCAATAATTCTTTTATCTATTCCCTAGCCTTAAAATATTTTTACCCACATTTTTTTATCATTGGTAGAGTTGAGCAATCAGATAAACAAATCTTCATGAAGGCCTCTTTTTGGGGTGAAGCTAAAAGTTTGGGCCTTTGGTGGTTCCATTTTAGTAATAGGTTATGCAATTAGGTTTTTCTATAATGCATCCTAGGGTTTCTTGCAAGGTGGCTAGGTTTTCTAGAATAAACACACAAAAACTAGGGCAACTTCAAAATAATTCGACGACAACTATGAATGTCAAACACTCAGGTGGAAACTAACTCAAATTCACTAAAAATCTGATAAAAACAAGGAAAAATTTACTTATAGGTGTTTGAATGTTGGAAACCCTAATTTGGAGTGCAAGAATCTTGAAAAATTGTTGCAATTGATCTTTAGATGCTTAGAAATACTTTTTTAATTTAGAGTTATGCTTTTATCCTTGCTTTTATGGTGAAAAATCATTTAATTTGATTAGAAAGCATTACATTTCCCATTACTCACTCACACGAACCAAAAAGACTCAATCTACCTAGGTTCATAATTTTAAATCTTAGTCGTTGATCTTGAGATGACCTAGATCATTGGATGACTTAGATAGAGTCAATCAAGTTTGAAAAACTGGCTTGATTTTATTACCCCATCGAGCCAATGAGAATTAACTATATGGAAAAGCTCTTGCTCCATCATCATGGAACTGACCTCCTTTAGAAAGCATCAAGAAAGTTGACATGTCACTTCCCTACAATCCCACATGCATCTATTGGGAAGAATATGAAGGGTTGTGGGATAGTGGGGAGAGCTACCAGATTGCTCCATGTGTCCTAACTTATACACCCTTTAATCTTTTATGTGCTCGCCCACACTTCAGAAATTTTTGCCATGTGCCTAAACCTCTGAAATTTGAATGGTCATGTTTAAGAAATCTACACCGCTTTACCAATAGATGCCACAAGTACCCAAATTTATACCATTTAACCCTCCATATTTTTCCTTCATATTTCAATGAAATATTTTTGTCGCTTCCATAGTCCTTTGGATACTCTAGGTGCTGCCACATGACAGCCTCCCACTATCCTGCATCGAGCCAAGATCTCCTTAAGGACCCCCCATGGGATGGTGAAGAACAATCCAGATTGTGTCCACACAGCTCCAATTTAGCCCCTGGATTAAGGGCCTACCATTGTTTCCTTTAAGAAGACTGTAGGACCCATCATGAAGACTGGACATGCGACACTCTCTTTCTATCTCGCATTGCCTTTTCTATGAATATTTTAATCATGTGGGATGGTAGGGAACAAATGAATATGAAACACTTGTAATATGTGGGGCCAGACCGATCCATTTAAAGATATTATATGCACATGCTTCAAGTTTACAACTTAAAGCGGGGCCATTGGCTAAGTTATTAGACTTAGACATAAAATATATTTTCAAACCTAGGACATAAACATAAGACATAATATATATCTATTTTTCATGACCCAGAGGACCTAAAGTTTTAACAAATTATTTTCAAAAGGCAATGACCGGTACTACTATGATAAGGGGGCTAGTTGACAAACAACATCAATGACTCAAGTTGTTACTTAAGTAACTAGAAACAGGTAATAGCAAGTTAATTAATGATTAAAAGAAAAGGCTTAGGTTTATCACTATTAGGGTTTAAGAGAGGATTTAGCCCTATAGGTGAACCCAAATGAATGAAACCTAAACCTTAGCCCATAGATAACAAAAAAAACCCATTTTTTTAAAATTTAACTTAGGGAACTAGGAAAAAATTCACATTCCTATTAGTGGATCTAGTTGGCAACGTTTGTTCCTTTAAAAACAAGTGAGATCCTAAGAATCTCATGGGAGAGAAAACCAAACAAATGCAAAGAGACTAAGACCGGGGAAAAACTTCCTAGACAAGACAAATAGACCAAAGAAAACATATTTAAAAACCTATACATAAAATACATTATACATGGAAAAAGGCATACCTTATGAAAAGTATGATTTCAGGAATTGTCCATGTACTAGCAATTCTTGGAGTTTCCAATCAAATTATGCAAAAAATAAGAATCTTCCCTATAGGTGTTGCTAATCATGTATAGTCCTAGCTAGAGAGCATTAAATTTTCCATGTCTACCTATCTCCTAAGCATTGCCATTCCACATTAACACCATATCTCCAACTTCAAACTTCTTAAAGAATATTTCTTATCATACAAAATTTTAACTTGTAGCTGCATCTTCAAAAAATTTGTTGTGCTTCTCTCCTTTTTTCATCAAGTTCAACTAGATAAATTATTCTTTGTTTTATTTCATCTATACTATGATCCTCATACTCCTTGATGAGTTTGTATACCTGAAATAAATTATTCATAGGTGTCCTAGCCTTAATTCCATAGACCAAGTCATAAGGTGACTGCCTTGTTGCCTTTTTGATGGTGACTTTGTCAGCCCATAAGGATTGTCTGAGTTTAGAGTCACAGGCCTTTTTATTCTTTTCTATCACCCTTTGAACAATTTTCATCAAGCTCTTATTAATAGACTTAGCTTGTCAATTTCCCTGTGGGTGATAAGGGGATGCATATGAGATTGAAATCCTATATTTATTGTAGAATTCTACAAATTCCTCTGACCTAAAACACCTAGCATTATCAAATACTATTTTTTTTGGCACACCAAACTTGGTCAGAATATTATTCATTAAAAAAATTGTAACCACCTGACTAGTGTTCATCTTGGTAGGAATGTCCTCAATCCACTTAGAAAATTAATCTATAGCCACCAATATCCATGAATGCTTGCCACTAGACTTCTCTATAATCTCATCAATAAAATCAATCCCCCATTATTGGAATGGTGCCTATAGTGTAACTAGCTTGAGGGGTAAGTTTCCTGAAAACTTTAACTTACTAGAAAACCATTGGCATGCATCACATTCTCTTACCATATTTTTTGCATCTTTGAAAAGTGTTGGCCACCAAAAGCCTACTCTCAAAAGTTTATGAGCAATGGTTCTAGCCATATAGTGACCACCACATACACTATTATGCATCTCATTTAAAATTTATAAGGCCTATTTTCCATCGACACATTTGAGAAAAAATCCATCCATGTTCTTCCACTATAATTCAGTATCAATAATGACATACTTAATGGCCTAGAGCTTCATTTTCCTCTTTTCATGATCAATCATCCCTTTAGGGCATGAAAAATTCTACAAGTAATGTATAATTTTTCTATATCATCCAATAGTTTTCATATCACAAATGGGATATACATCTATAACATTAACATTGTTTATTTTATTAGTTTCTAGGTTTGATTTTTTCATCAACTTAGCTAATCATTTTCCTCTTACTAGTTGTGCAATATGAATATTAATATTAAATTATTTTATCATATTTATCCATCTACACCTCCTACTTGCAACCTCTTGTTGTGTGAAGATGTATTTTACATAAGTAGTGGGTACATATGCAACAATTGTTGCACCAACGAGATAAGTCTTGAAGTTCTTTACTGCCTTCACCAAAGCATATGCTTGTTTTTCATTTATGTCATACTTCAACTCAATGGCCTATAAGAACTTACTAAATAATGCTATGAGTTGTTCATACCCTTCATTGTTCTTCTATAAAAGCACAGTAGCAATAGTATGGAATGAGGCAAAAGAGAAAAGTTGAAAGGGCTTGGAAAAGTTTGGAGACTTCAAAATAGGTTCCTCCTTTATAACTTTCTTGATATTCCTAAAAGCCTTGCTAGGTTATTCACCCCATGCTATATTCTCTCCCTTTTTCAACATTTTTGAAATGGACTTGGTAGTTTTTGCAAAATTTGTTACCAATTTCCTCTAGACATTTACCTATCCAAAAAATGAATGAATACCCTTTACACTCTTTAGTTGTAGTATCTTATCAATTGTAGCCACTCTCTCTGGGTCTATCCTCACTCCTTTTGAAACTATGTTCCCTAATAACTTTCCTTCTATTACTCCAAGAGCACTTTTTTTGGGATTAAGAGAAATCTCATACTCCAATGCTCTAATGAAAATCTTCTCTTGATGCATACAATGAGAGACACCTAAAAATGTCTCGATGGATCACATTGGCTAAATAGAATCATTTCATCCTAAAACCCATCCTCTTTTTGCTTAATTTATTAAATTATCCTAGCTATTTAATTAATTGCATCATTTACATATATTAACCTAATTCATCAAATGGGTTAATTCACCCCCTTTCACGCTAACATTTCATCTCATTAAATTAAATAAATCAAACTATTTAATTCAACTCCCTAAGTCATCCTATTTAATTAAATAACCCTATGTTGTTTAATTAAATGTCATTTCACCTTTCCCCTTTCATTAAATCATTTAATTTAATGAAAATCACTTTATTCATCCAAATCCCCTAATTATGTAATTAAAATTTGTTTAATTAACAATTAATCTAGTTTTCCTCTACAAGAGGAATATTCCAAATGAATATTCTTATTCCTCCATCATTTGAAAAAGGGATATTTTCACTTAGCTTCCTATGAAAGTTTTAAACTTTAACCTCTTGAACAAGTCACCTTTGACCTCTATGTGTAGGTCAAAAATGTGTTTGTTTGAAGAAAATGTGAACCCTTGATTAAATCCCATCATGCATTCTCATCCATTGATGAGAATCCATGATCCATGCCTCTTCTTCCTTTCATATTTGATCGTTGATTAATATTTTTGATCTAAACCTTCCATTTCTCATTTGCTCTTCTATAAATAGAACCCTATTTAGAGACAAATGGATCCATTTTTTTGAGAGAAAACTGATGATGTTGAACCTCATCCATCTTTCAATTGCAAGCTTATGCTATTGAATTAACTTTCATCCACACTCATATTTTACTCATTTTTAACTTGTTTTAGTTCATTTTAGTTGCATAAATAGCTTAAGGAATCCATTAATGGCTTCCATGCATCCATCTTAGCTTGTTTATTAATTAGGGTTTTCATCTTGTAGCTTATAATTAGCTTAGATTAGCTTATAAATTGCATACTTAGTTCATTTACAACATAATATCATGTTAATATAGCTTACATCATGTTCATTTTAGCATAAATCAAGTTTTCGTCCATTTATCACAATGATTTCATCAATTCTCTTCCATAGAATCAATTGAAACAGGCTCACTGATCACGAGATTGGGAAAGGGTCATTGTTCCACATCAACATGACACCAATCTCACAACGAGATAAGTTTCAGATGGATTAGAATAGACATTTAAATGCTTTCATAGTTTAGAATGCTTTGCTTTGATAAAATATTTAGTTTAAATTTTGTTTGAATGATCTTGTTCATATTCGATTATTAGTGGCATGAATATGCTTTGATTCTTCATGGATCAAGTGTAGTCAACCCATGCTAATATCCTCATCTCACATTCTGGCGCTAGGAGGGAAAATCAATAATTTAATCAAATTTTAGCTCGAATTCCATTCATTTTTTTTGTTGTAGGTTATAGCAACTCCCAAATCACAAACAACAATGATCTTTGAAGAGCATCACCATATAGCGACACTATTGCAATTTGAAACATTGATGCCAATTAAATGCATTGCCACTGATTTAAATCTGGCGACGTCGATTTAATATAAAGGTATCAAAAATTTCAAATGGTGATGCTCAACTTCACCAGAGTGATGCTGAGAAATTTCAAAACATGACACTACTGTGAGAAGTGACATCAGGTCAAATCCCAACACTATCATACTCTCTATTTCTACTGCAGAGCAACGCCCATACTTCAAATTGTGACGCTATCATGTTTAGTGATGCCCAACTCTAGTAAGAAGTTTTATGATGCATTTTTAGCATGTTCTTTAATATTTTGACTTTATTTGAATGCTAACATGTCATTGACTCCTCATTTTTTCTTTTTAGACTAACTGTCTTTGTAGATTTGACGAAAAACTAGGAAACGTTTTACCCTAACTTGTTGGGGTCATAACTTTCTACTCGGTGCTTGAAATTTGAATCCGTTTACACCATTAGAAATATTTTCAAAGTACTAATTCAATCCCTAAAAATTAAGAGCCTTAAATAGTCATTTTTAGGGACTGCTGCACATTTTGACCCTAAATTCTGCTCTGAAGGCCTTCAAAAATGTAATTTACTACAACATAGAAAAAATCAAAAGAATTTAAAAATTTTAATTTTCAATTTTTCTTAGTTGTAGTTATTGCAATAGTGTTATGACTCTAATGGGGCAATTATAACCCATCATATGCTGCTTTGGTTTATGTTTTAGGACCACTAAATTTCCATTGGGTTTTAAAACTTACAATCTTAGGACCAACTAGCTTTCAATTGGGCTTAAAATTCACTTTCAAAGTTGGCTAAAATTGAACCCTCATCTCATCAATATGTGAGCTAGCACAAAAAAAATCCCTCTTCCGCTAGGGAACAATGGGGGCATCTATATCATCTTCAATTCAACAATCTAAAAATTTGCAGCTCTTTGATTCAAAAGCAACTTGAAATCTCAAGAATCTCAAGCATAAGTCTGATTTTCACCTATCGTGAGCCCAATCGAAACAATTTATTCTCCAATTGATCTCTCGAGGGGGAAACCAACCATCATTCGATCAAATCGATATCAAATCATCTAACAAATTTTGTTCCTAGCCTTGCTAGCAAATCTTGATCAAATTATCAAATCAATCATCATTGGGATATATCGTTCCCTATCAACCCTCGCATTATTCAACACAATCCTCACACTGTTGTGAATCCTCAATAATGTTATCGATCAATCAATCAGATCAATCAAATTTTATCTTTTCTATCAACATCTTAGAAGAGATCATCGATATCGATTTATACATCGTCATCAATATCAAAATCAACATCAGTCTTTGAACCAATGCAACGAGTGCATTGTTTCAAAGAGGGGAAAAATGTAGACACCTAAAAATGTCTCGATGGATCACATTGGCTAAATAAGATCATTTCATCCTACAACCCATCTTTTTTTTTCTTAATTAATTAAATTAGCCTAGCTATTTAATTAATTGCATCATTTGCATCTACTAATCTAATTCATCAAATTGAGTTAATTCACCCCCTTTCACGCTAACATTTCATCTCATTAAATTAAATAAATTAAACTATTTAATTTAAGTCCCTAAGTCATATTATTTAATTAAATAACCCTAAGTTGTTTAATTAAATGTCATTTCACCTTTCCCCTTTCATTAAATCATTTAATTTAATGAAAATCACTTTATTCCTCCAAATCCCCTAATTGTGTGATTAAACTTATTTTAATTAACAATTAATATAATTTTTCTCTAAAAGAGGAATATTCCCATGAAATATTCCTTATCCCTTTTTTGCACAATTAAGAATTTATTTCAATTTGCAAAATTCCTTTTATCCTCACCCATGGGAATATTTCAAAAAAATATTCTTATTCCTCCATCATCTGAAAAGGGGATATTTTCACTTAGCTTCTTATTCAAGTTTTAAACTTTAACCTTTTGAACAAGTCACCTTTGACTTGTGTGTGTAGGTCAAAAGTGTGTTTGTTTGAAGAAAATGTGAACCCTTGATTAAATCCCATCATTCATTCTCATCCATTGATGAGAATCCATGATCCATGCCTCTTCTTCATTTCACCCTTGATCGTTGATTAATTTTTTCGATCTCAACCCTCCATTTCTCATTTGCTCTTCGATAAATGGAACCCTATTTAGAGACAAATGGATCCATCTTTAAATTGCAAGCTTATGTTGTTGAATTAACTTGCATCCACACTCATATTTTACTCATTTTTAACTTGTTTTAGTTCATTTTAGTTGCATAAATAACTTAATGAATCTATTAATGGCTTCCATGCATCCATCTTAGCTTGTTTATAAATTAGGGTTTTCATTTTGTAGCTTAGAATTAGCTTAGATTAGCTTAGCAATTGCATACTTAGTTCATTTACAACATAATATCATGCTAATATAGTTTAAATCATGTTTATTTTAGCATAAATAAAGTTTTCATCCATTTATCACAAAGGTTTCATCGATTCTATTCCATAGAATCGATTGAAATAGGCTCATTGATCATGAGATTGGAAAAGGGTTGTTGTTCCACATCAACACGACACCAATCTCACAATAGAATAAGTTTCAGATAGATTAGAGTAGACATTTAAATGCTTTCATTGTTTAGAATGCTTTGCTTTGATAAAAAAATTAGTTTAACTTTCATTTGAATGGTCTTGTTCATATTTGAGTATTAGTGGCATGAGTATGTTTTAATTCTTCATGGATCAAGTGTAATCAGCCCATGCTAATATTCTCATCTCACACAATGGTCTTCCTCTTTCTTTGAGTATGCAATTAATTCATCCTGGTCAACTACCATGAAGATATCTATGAAATTAAATAAAGCTACTGTAGACACCTAAATTTGACCACTTACCTTTGTTCAAATTTTCCCCTTTTCATCTAAATATCCTCTTTTTTTTCAAATTAATTAAGTAATATTAACATTATTTAATTAATATCCCTAAATTCCTCTAAATCCCTAAGGTATTTTGTTAAATAATTAAATACTTTACCTTTTATTCCTTTCCTCCAAGGAATTAAATAAATAATCCATTTATTAAATTCCCTTTATCTCCAATCTCCCATAATCTACACCCAATCGTAATCCACCTCCCAATCCCATCATTAGGGATGTGCACATTCCTAATCCATGATTAAGATGAGTTGGATCATAATCCTCATTACCCACCTAACCTTCCTCTAATCCTTCATCAATTAGCCTAATCAAATCCTTAGTCAACTCTCCCCATCCCCCAACGAATTTTTAATTTTATTTTGTCTTCCCAAAGTCCTTTTGAGGAATTTTTAATTCCTCTCTCATCCCTTAAGGAATATTAAATTCCTCTTCTCTTTCCCAAGGAATATTTAATTCCTTTTATCATTCACGTGCACATTAAAAAGTAATTTTTAATTGCTTTGGTCAACTCTTGATCTCAACCCTTGATCCTCTTTCAAGAATCAATCTTGGCCATCCATTTCAATCTCCCTTAATAAATGACTAACACTTAGCCATTTTTTGCATTTGAACCATTCTAACCATATGCAACCATATTTTATCACATTCATCTCAAAGGCTTCAATCACCATAGCCAAATCAAGTAGAAATCAAGTTGTTATGCTACCAAAATCATTCTAGGAGCACACATATCAAGCCATCAAAAGGGGAAAACAAACTCATCAAGCTCAAACAAGGTAATATTTTGGTATTTTATTTACAAGTTTGAGTTTCAACTTTAGCCAAATCTTGAGTATTGTATTTGGTTTTTATCTATTGCTTGAGTTTATTTCTTGCATTTTAGATGGGGTAAAAAGACTGCACCACATTTTGGCATGCTCGGTGGGACCCACGTCACGGGTATGTTTTATGTTTGTTGATGTTTGAAGTTTTATTGGTTCAAATTTTATGTGCAGGGACGAATCTACCCACAAATAGGTGAACTAGCCTAATGTAGGGGCGTACTCGAACTAAACCAAGGCAAACACGTTATCGCCCTTTTGTATAAAGGGTGAATTTGCAATCATAAATCTAGATTGACAAAATTCAGAGGCGAACACATGTGGACATCCAGACTTGCTTAGAATAGAGTCAAACTTACAATAGTTATAGATTTGAAGGCATATACACCTCTCCGTACAACAAGAAAAAGCGAATCTGCCTATTTCAATAGACATGTGATCCTGCTTCATAGACAAGGGTGAAATCATCTCACCTAGAGGCGAATTGGTAAAAATATAGAACCTTTCAATTTTCAATATGAGTAACAATTTCAAATCAGTTTTGGGTACTAACTAGCTAACTTGTTTGTCAATGATTTTTGGCATTTAACTAACAGTTTGTGTAGCTTGTCCCTTCATGTTTGACAAAGATCGATGATGAAAAATAATGACTCATCTTCTGCAAGATGATCGGTTGAAGACCCTAGTTTAGCTCTGTTTGTGTTTCTTTTTCCCATACTAACCTAGGCACATGTAGATTAATTAAAGGGTCAATTACCTTGTTTGTTGTGCTTGGGAGTGAATTATTGATGTATCCACTCCCCTTGCACCTTTTGGTGATCCTACGTGATGAGAAATCACAATTCATTCCAATCCAATCTAGTTTACTCAGGAAGTGCTAGTGCATCTAAGCTCTCCCCTTGTGCTACGTGCGAGCCTAGGGACCAGTCGAAGCATCTAGTATTTCCTTCCTTTAGAGGGACCTTCCTGGGATTTCATCACTCGGGGGATGATTCCAACTACATGTTATCGGTGGGGTATATAAAGGGGGGAGAGCTAAAGTTGTACCCAAATCTAGTCACGTCATGTCTAGCGAAACACCAAATCTAGGGTGATACCTAGATAAGACGTGCAGGGTTGGTCTGAATTTCTAGTACCTCATTTGGGATCCCAATCCATGCTTATGACGGGCTAGTATTCATGGTTTTGCCTCATGTACCTAGTGTATATCAAGGATGCATGAGATAGCCTGTTTATCCTAGATAGAGATTTGTGTTTTAGCCATGACTTGGTGTAGTGTAGGGGATGCACACCATACTCCAAAGTTACTCACCACATACTCCCTTGGGTTGAGATAGAAATCCTCATTGTGGACTACGATAGTCCTTGAGTGAGAGAGAGAGAAGGTGAGCTCGTGGCGTCTATTGATGAACCTGTGCCACTGGATCTCTAGCTATCCACCTTTGCAAGAAAGGGTGATCCAAAGAACCACCCTGGTATCATGGAGTATTAACCTTGGGGTGTCCCCTCAAGCTGGTGGACCTACATCAAGTTTTAAAACCCTTTATCACTAATTCTAGGATTGTGTTGCCTATTGTGTCTTCTTGTGTGATACTAGTGCTTGTCGCCAGTCTGAGTCGGTCTAGCCTTCTATTTATTATTTTCTATGTTTTTGTCCTTTTCCATAGTCTACTCCTACCCTCAATGAAGAATTTTCATTGTGGATAGGCGATCTTGCCCTGAATAGGGGCGATTCTATGTCTTGACTCCAATCTAGGTCAACCTTTAACCAATTTCATCGTTGTCAGGGGTGATTTTTTTGGTGGGTCCCTTAGTTAGGTGACCCCGCATCTGCCTGTTCCCCAAACAAGTGATCCTACCTAGCCCATAGGTGATTCTATGTCCAATTTGTGTCATACAAGTTCACCTATTTCTTCATAATAGGTAATCCTACTACCCTTTTGGGCGATCCTATGTCCAGTCTACATCATCCCTGCCTGTCTATTCCCTTAATAGGCAATCCTATTGTCTCTAGGGGTGATCCTCTGTCTCATCCGTGTTTCCCCATTTGTACATCCCTTAGAATAGGCGAGCCTGTTGTCGACAGGGGTGATTCCATGTCCATCCATACCACCCTCATCCATACAGTCCAAAGCATAGGCGATCTTATTTTTCTGATAGGTAATCTTGTCATAAGCATATCTGCTCCCCATCCGTACAGTCTAAGAAATAGGTGATCTCATTACCTTCATAGGAATTTTTTCCTATGTCTATATATCTTGAGATAGAGACAATCATGATCCCTACATAGATGATTTTTCATCCCGTGTTTTCCCATTTCCTTTTGGTTCCCAAAGATTTAGAAGATCCTACGCACTAGATAGGTGAACCCATGGCCCAAATAAGTGAATGTGTTATACATAGACGCAGATATGCTTCCCATACAAAATCCAAAGAGTTAGCCCTTTGTTTCATGATTAGCCTATATATTTCTCATTCTGAAACCATATTCCTATCAATTTTCCTATGTATATCCATCTCTAAATGATCACTTTCATCTCATCAACCCTCATCAATCTATCTAAACATCATCCCTTTTGATCTCATCATTTTGGCAGTATCCTTGAACATAGGGATCTATCCTATCACATCCTCTAATAATCCTAATCTGATCTTAAATCCCATATTAATCTAAACCTCGATCCAATCCTAATCTGAGCTTAACTTAAATCCCAAGCTGAGCTTAATTCACATCCAAGGTCTTCTGATATCAAAAAAAATCTTAAGATCCCTTCACCCATTTTCTTCTAATCCATTCTATTTATATTCTCATCATCTCTCCTTCTCTTCTAATAATCTATTCCCATATTTTCAATCCTTATCCAACATCACGAATCCTTATCCTCCTCCTACACAACCAATAATAGTAGTCAAGGGAAATCCCAACTATGTTGATGATGATAATGAAAGTCTTGTTGATCAAGATGAGTATGATATAGATCCCTTTGATGCTATCATTTCTAGTAAGCTTTCCCCAAAAATCATCCAAAATTCAATCAATAATCCAAGTCATACCATCACACCTTCATCCACACCTAATATCACTATTTATGCTACCTCTAACAAGGGATATCCATTATCTTCCCCATCCACATATTCATCATATCCTTCATCTACATCTCCTATCTATCACCCACGTACCCATCTCATTCCACATCCATGTCTCCATGTTCTTCTCCATCCATATCCTCCTATGTCCCTCCATCTTCACACAACAACACCATCACCTTCACCCCTAGTCCAAATCCTCCATCCTATTATCCTCCAATGCCTGATCCTTATCCATCATTCCAATATTCCTATCTTAATCCACCATCCCAATCTTCCTATCTTAATCCACCATCCCAATCTTCCTACCTTAATTCCACGTCCACTTTCTCCAACATCAATTCACCATCCACATCCTCCTATCCAAATCCACCATTTGTGTCCTCCTATGTCACTGCATCATTCACCCCATCATATCATAATCCTCCCTCCAATCCATCCTACCTTGATCCTCCATCTAATCTTGATCCCACCACCAATCCTATTCCTTTGCCTACTCTTAGTCCTCCATCAAGTCCCATCCATCCATCTAATCCTAATCCTCCACCCATTCATAATCCTTCATTTATTCCCATCACCCTAGGTAAGCCTAGAATATGCAAGTATCTCACTCTAGATGTCATCCAAGGACTCATGACAAAGAATACATCTCCAAATCCACATCTTGAAGTCACCAAACCCTGCAGCCCCACTCCATCATGTATGGTCACTAGTGATGAGGCCCTTCTCCATCCTACACCTATCACCCCTATTACCACTCCTAACACATCCAAACTGTTGAAACCATCAAACCCACTGAATCCAATGAATCCCAATCTCCTACTCCTAGCGCCACCCAATCCATTGAAGACACCAAAATCCAATCTTCTCCTCCTAGTCCTTGTATCACCAAAATCCAATCCCATTACCTTCATTAATCCTCCATCCTTCCATCTCCCCCACTTAGGGAGTCCCTCCAACAATCCTCCCTTATCATTTCACCCACATGAGATGAGTCATACCAAGAGCTTGATCCAAAGCATACCAAGTATCCCCTCCTCCACATCAAGATCCTACCATCCTATCTACCCCATATCAAGAGCATAGTCCCTCATCCACATCATCCCATGATCCCCTTGTCACTCAAGATCCAACCACTCCATCTTGTGATCTCTTATCACCCACTACCAAAAATCCAAATCCTATCATATTACCTAATCCCTTTCCTAATCCCTTATCACTCACTCCTCTAGATCAATATGTTGACATCCCATCATCTCCATCTCATGATCCTTCATCGCCACCTAACCCCACCATCCCGACACCACTTTTATATCACCTTGGTACCCTTACACTCATCCATGGTGGTTTTCTTGTAGAAGAAAAACAAAGCATATACACCACCTATCCTCCTCCACCTAATAATGGAGTCACATCATGTTTCTGGAAGAGCAAGCATCCTACCATAGATTGAATTTTCAAGATCATGAACTATCAAGGAAAAGGTTTAGGCCTTCATGAGCAAGGTATTTTAGAGCTTATCTAGGTCAAAGAGAATCCATGTGCACAAGGCCTTGGATATATCCTTCAAGGCTCATGATCCAAAAAATTTGGTACAACCTTTGTACATCCTAAGCGAGCCTCTTCCAAAATAATAATAGGCTCTTCCCATCACTCCACCAAACCATTTGTCGTGATCCCCCCTCCTTCATCTTATCACTTCAAAATAACCACCCATATTCCTCCTTCATCCTCCAAGTCCATTTTGGGTCCTTATGTCCCTCCATCCACCATCACACATAATCCATTTACTAAGTCCATTTTGGGCCCTTAAATCCCAAAATCACCTCCTCCATCTCATCCTGCTCGTCCTCTCATCCATCCATCACCTATCACTAGCACACATCATAAAAATCCTAAATTCATAATCCCTTATCAAGATCAACAAAGGCACCCTTCCATGCATCCTATCTCACATCCCCCATCCACACACCATCTCCAAAATCCTACCTCTATCACTTCATTCATGTTTCCTCCACATCATCCATCTCCTCATACCCATCTCATTGCTATTAAAATCACTTTGGATGCCAACGTAAAAATGAATAAGTCAAAACATGCACATGAATTTAAAATCCCTCATGTCCTCTCCAAAAGACATGCTGAAGAAAAGAAACATCCAATCCAAAATCCAAATCAATCCCAAAGGTGACAAAGGTCCACTAAATCAAAAATCAAAAGCATGAGGATCCCAAAGAAAAAAGATGTAATGCCTTCAAATGAAAAATACATAACGACATCCAAAGCTGCTAATCCATTAAAAAATAATGTGCATCCTCCATATCCTAAATCTATTTTGGCTCCTTATGTCCCAAAATTCACTATCCCAACTCCTCCATTATCCCCACACTCTCCATCCATTCATCCTCTTATCCTTTCACATCCACCACCATATGTGCCAATGTTGGTCCTGAAAACATTCCCCCATCACACATCCACTCCATCATTCCATCTATACACTTTCCAATACCCCATCCATTATCCCACATATCTACCCCATCAAATCCCTTTAATCCTTTCTCTTGCATAATCCACCCATTCTAATAAGGTTGTACCAACATACAATAGTCATTTCACACATGGGCTCTTCTCACCTCGTATAGAGCTTGATGCATGAGTCATTCATATATATTCTTATCACATGTCTTCCAAATCCATTTATCCACATCCCTCTCCTTACCCATCTCCATCTGCATAAAATCCAAAAAAGTCAAAAAAAGTCAAAAAATTCTAAAAAAGAAAACAAGAAAAACAAAAAAAAAATAGTAAAGAGAAATAATTCATCCAATGGGGAAAACTTGGCAAAAAATCACCTTGCATAAGTACCATGATGAAAACCTAGCAAATAGATGCTATGTGTAAATCCCCCATCTAGTTTACTTCCACCCTTGGAGCCAATGTCATCCCATTCCTCCATCTCCACCATCCCACCTATCTTCCACATACTACCCATCATATACCATTTACCCCAACCCCTCCATCCTCCTTATGATATTGATAAAGATAGGGGCACCTATATATACATTCTTTGGAAACATCTTGGTATACATCCCCCTTGTCCATTCACTACCATATTCCTTATCCTCCCCCATCCACTTTCCTTATCCATGCATCTTATGCACATCCAACTGCCTTCCTTTTCGACCCATCATGCTACAACCCATCTCCATTCCTTATCTACCCATCCTTCTATCTTCCATCCCTCCTACCTCATCATACATGACATATCTATAATTGCGAATGTTCTTATTACTTTGTGACATAGTCCTTAGATACATCATTCATCTAACCTATCATCCCTTCCATCTCCCTATCATTATCTCTACATCCTTCTTCCATTTATCCCTCCAAAACCTTTATCCCTTCATACCATGATCCTTTCATATCCTCATCCTTGTCTTCCCATCCATCCATCCAAAAAAAAAAATCCCTTCCATCTTCCCAATCCTTATGTTCCTCCATCCATCCATCCCCTAATCCCTTCCATCTTTCCAAATCCTTATCCCTCTATCCATCCCTCCTAGCATCTTTCCATCTCCCTATCTTTATCTATCCATCCATTTATCTCTATTTTCATTTCATCTCATAATCCCTTGTCATTGGTATCTAGATATAGGCTACCCCATACCCTCCAATGCCATGTATCTCACTATCATCACTCCTATCTATTTCCTACATCTTCCCAATCTCCTATCACTTTTCATCACTCATCTATCCATCGTTTCATCCTCCTAATTTATATTTTGACGATTTGGATAACTATCCCATTTTTGAGCCTCGCATAATCCACATCCAACTTATCAATCATCCTATCCACAAGGTATGTCTTGTGTCATCATATCAATGCCATCATTGTATCTACTTATCATGGTCATCTCATCATCCCTTATTCATTATCTGTCATTTATCTTTTGGTCAAACTACGTTGCCCTTATGCTTTCATGTAGGCAAGGCTAATCATTTGATCATCCCCCGAGGCATTTGTCCGTATAGCCTTTTCTGTCCATCGATGTCTCCATTGTCCTCTTTCTGCCTCTATCTATGGTTAGTCATCAATTTTTTATCAAACTACGAGGGCTCTATGCTTTCACGTAGGCAAGGCTAATCTTTGATCACCCCCTGAGCCGCTAGGTATTTAGGGTGTGTTTCAATGTCATGTCGCATCATCAAGTATGTCCCTATTTAGCTAGTACCTAATACAAAGGTCATTAGTATCATGAGGTTCAATCAGTTTTGAGTATCCTAAGTCATGTTCATCACCTAATCTATCATCCATCTTTCGGTCTTAACAAGATGTATCCTTCCTAAATTAGATCACATCAATCCCATCTACTTTTTGATCATACGACAAAGGACATTTGAAATATATTGTGTTCTTTTAATGCTTTTGATGTTTTTTTTATCATTTGAGCTTCCTATTATACTATGTTAGGGTCGCCACAATCCATCATATCATAGTGTGCTTTGACAAGCAAACATACGGGCATATCTTGATCTTTTGTTTAATATTGTCTTCTTGGTTGTCCCATGTAGTACCCACCAAGATCCTTTTTGGTCTTGTGTTATGTTGGGGCATCCTTTATGTTTGTGGTTTTCCAACATTGGCCCTACCAAATCCCTCATGACTTTGGGATGTTGGGCTAACCTTTTTCTTGTTGTGTTAGTTGTATGCATGCAATACGACATCACCTTGGTTCCTCATACCCTAGTGCATAGTATCTCATGATATATCAAAGTAAGTGCTCATTACATGGCAACATAACGTATAAAAATTGACTTGCTTGCTTTGATTACTATTCATTCATCTCCCCATCTCCCATCCTCTCATCTATCAAAATCCCCCCATCCATTCACCCTAAATATTTCCAATCCATTCATCCTTCACCACTCTCCCTCATCTATTTATCCTATCCATTTTCATCCCCCCACTTTCTTCATCCTCATCATATCATCATCCCTTCAATCTTCTTAGGATAATATATATTTGTTATTCTAAGCATCATTTCATCATCTCTTCAATCTACTTAGGATAATATAGATTTGTTATTCTAAGCCTCTTTTCCTCCATCATCTTCATTCATTTCAGAAATCTCACATCTCAATCCAATCCTAATCCATTCAATCTAGCACAAAGCATTTAAACATATCCTTGGTATTGTTCTTGGCCTTGCTACAAGCCTTGATCTTATCATCATCATCATTGGGATGTATCCTTCCCTATCCTTTTGTGTTGTTTTGGGATGTATCCTTCCCTCATCAACAACACTCTCATCATCATCATCAGGATGTATCCTTCCCTATCATTGTGTCATTTTGGAATATATCATTCCTTCATCAACATCCCTCCATCCATAATAAATCAATCTTGGATTGTAGCTTTACCAAGGAAACATCACATTTGTTCTTAAATCCATTTGTGCTTGCTTGATTCTCATCTTTTACTTCTATTATCTCCTCCTCATCCCATCCCATGTTTTATCCATCACTTTGCATCATCCTCCCATGTCCATTTTGAGAGCACACCCATGTTCTCTTGAACCTGCATGTCCTCTCAAGGGGGCATCCTCAATCCCTAATCTTTATCTTCAATCCCATCATCTTTCTTCCTAGTCATGTCTTTGAATGATTGGGGCATCTTTCAAAATCCCACCATCTACTTCTAGGTGCTTCATTTTAATCTTCTTTGAAATGATGTTACTTCATAACACCATCTCAAAGAGGGGTAAAATGTAGACACCTAAATTTGACCACTTACATTTGGTCAAATTTTCCCCTTTTCATCTAAATATCCTCTTTTTTTTAGATTAATTAAGTAATATTAACACTATTTAGTTAATATCCCTAAATTCCTCTAAATCCCTAAGGTATTTAGTTAAATAATTAAATACTTTACCCTTTATTTATTTCCTCTAAGGAATTAAATAAATAATCCATTTATTTAATTATCTTTATCTCCCATCCCCCATAATCTACACCCAATACTAATCCACCTCCTAAACTCATCATTAGGGATGTGCACATTCCTAATCCATGATTAGGATGTGTCAGATCCTCCAAATTTCGCAAGTTGGCTCCTAATCCTAATTTTCCACCTAACCTTCCTCTAATCCTTCATCAATTGGCCTAATCAAATCCTTAGTCAACTCTCCCCATCCCCAAGGAATTTTTAATTCCTTTTTGTCTTCCCAAAGTCCTTTTGAGGAATTTTTAATTCCTCTCTCACCCCGCAAGGAATATTTAGCTCTTAATTCCTCTTTCATCCCCCAAGGAATATTAAATTCCTTTTTCTCTTTCCTGAGGAATATTTATTTCCTTTTATCATTCCCATGCACATTAAAAATTAATTTTTAATTCCTTTGGTCAACTCTTGATCTCAACCCTTGATCCTCTTTCAAGAATAAATCTTGGCCATCCATTTCAATCTCCCTTACTAAATGACTAACACTTAGCCATTTTTTTGCATTTGAACCATTCTAACCATACACAACCACATTCTATCACATTAATCTCAAAGCCTTCAATCACCATAGCCAAATCCACCATTGTTGCATCCAAATCAAGTCATTATGCTGCCAAAATTGATTTAGGAGCACACATATCAAGCCATCAAAAGGGGAAAACAAACTCATCAAGCTCAAAAAAGGTAATATTTTGGTATTTTATTTACAAGTTTGAGTTTTATCTTTAGCCCATTCTTGAGTGTTGTCTTTGGTTTTTATCTATTGCTTGAGTTTATTTCTTGCATTTTAGATGGGGTAAAAACACTACACCACAACTACATCCATAGCTCTTTGGAATGTAGAACTAGCATTGGTTAAGTCAAAAGTCATCCTAACATAGACATAGGTGCCCCAAGGAGTGGTAAATGCAATCTTGTACTACTCCGACTCCTTAAATTTTACCTAATTCTACCCATAAAAACCATCCATCATGGACAATAACTCATAGCCAATTACCTTTTGTAACATGGCTTCCATATTTGGTAATGGATAATTGTCTTTTAGTGATGACACATTCAGATTTTTGAAATCAATGCAAAGCCTAATGTCACCATCCTTTTTCCTTACTAGTACTAGATTTGACACCCAAGTTGAGTTTCTAATGGGGTTAATGATTCTCCCATCTCTCAATTTCATAAGCTCTTCCTACATATTTTGTGCTAAAGCTAGATTGATAGGCCTTTATTTTTTGTCTAGAATGCTTGGCATCATATTTTAGTGGTACCTCATGTTGAAAGAGTTCCTCTGTATGGGCCTTCAATTCATCATAGGACTAGGAAAACACATGACTGTATTTCCTTAATAAATCAATTATCATTTCTTTAATCTGGGGCTTCATTTTCTTGCCTCCATAAACCTTCTTTGGAGAATTTTATGGCCCAAGGTTGACCTCTTCTAGGTCATCCTAATGTGTGGAATTATTCTTAATAGTGGTTTGTTCTGGACCATCAAAAACCCTTTCAAAAGAAACTAGACCGTTAGGAATTTTATTGGTCTTCATTTGTACAAACTTATTGCCAAATACAGTCTCCTTTCCATCAATAGTTTCAACAAATGCCCCAAAATCAATCTCCTGGCTCTCATAATGATCAACACACTATAAAAAAATTAGTATATCATCATCATTAAAGACCTGATAATTTTGAATGTTTTCAGGAAAAGAAGGCCTTGTCTATACCTCAACCTTTGAGATACCAGAAAAATTTATATCATTAGGCTTTAGTGCTATATTGGCAAACAAGTCTACCACAACATTCTTATTCCTTTATAACCAATCTATACCAAAAGTATCAAACTGTTCTATGGAGTCCCAAACAAAATTCCTATAATGTTTCAATATTTTATTTTTTGATACAAATCTGGATCTTACCTAGGACACAACCAATTTTTAGTCACCAATGAATCATTTTTTTTAATTCCATTCTTTTTCAAATAATCTCAACCATAGCAGCAAAGCTTCATATTTAGCTACATTGTTTGTGCAGACAAATAATAAATAAAATGAAAACTGAAAATTTTTACCACTTGGTGAGATAAATATAATCCATTCACCAAATTCTTCTTTTGAACAAGCACCATCAAAGTACATGGTCCACAAACCATTATTATCTTCTTATCCCTTTACCTCCTTCTATAGGTAAAGGGTTATGTTCTTTTTCCTCATGTAACTCCTCAATTTTGAAAATATTAGGACCAATGCCAACAAAATGGATTCTTTCCTCATGATAAATTTCCTCAATCATATGTGGATCCCTTAGCTCCTTGAAAATATTTATGTCATTTCCATCTATAGGAATGGTAGCGAAATACATATCATATTGCATACTTCCTCCCATAGTTGCACTCCACTTTCTTAATAACAACATTTGAATAAAAGGAAAACAAGTTCCCCACCAAATATGGAAATGGTAATAAGGGGGTTATGATGGACCTATTTCTCACCAATTCATTAGAAAATGAGATCCCCACAAAGAATTGACTAAAATCCCTTAGGTGAATCAAGTCAATGTGAGAATCTTTAGATTTCCTTATGCTTTGAAGGACTAGGGTCAAGGTCAAACAACACTTTTGGGAGAAAAAATAAAAATATAAAATCAAATCCAAAATGCAATCTAACACTTGATACAAAAATATTAAAGTCAATATTAGTAGAACCAAAAAACTAAATGTAGATCTGAGAAGGGCAGAAATTTGTTTACCACTCACCAAGAGGTAGTTTCTGAAGGTTGATTGGGACTCATTCACCCATGGGAGAATGGGTCTTTTTTCAATATTTTTCTGCAACTTTTGGGAGCCTATAATGCTAATATGTAGCTTTTTATTTATCTAGGTTTCAATGTTAGAAAGTCAGAAATCAGATCTGCAAGTTAGATTCTGTGATTTGATAACTTTGACAACTTTTCAATCTTGTGTTTCAAAAGGTCTTTAATCCTTCTTCAACCTAAACCTGCAATCACACACATAAGAGATTTTTTTTGTGTTTTTTGGTGAATGTGGGTTTTCCTTGGTCAAACCCCATTTTAGTAATCAAACCTTGAAATGAAATAATGAAATGAAAGAGGGAATGAAGAATGAACAAAGCTATGTTACCACTCAACAAACCCTTGAATAAAACCTTGATAATAGAGATCTTAGGAAGTCAGAAAATTACATGAAATGGTTGAATTGGATGTGGATCTTGATGCTTGAATAAATTTTTGAATGCTTGACTTGATCTTGAACCTACATCACAATGTTAGCTCCAAAAAAATTCATGATGTAAGAAGAATTTGACATGATGAATAGAGCTTGATTGCTGCAATAAATCTTGGTTATATCTACTCTTGAATTCCCTTGATCATCAACTTTTCTATACTATTTATCTCATCAAAATTCTCATAAATTTCTAGCTTCTTCTCTTTGAAATTCTCTAGGTGAAACTTAGTGGAATAACCCTATATTTATAGATATGTATCCATAATTTCTTGAAATTAAAATATCACAAGACGACATTGAATTATGGATTCAGAAATGTTAAAATACCACCAAAAACATAATTTAAATTTATTTCCAAGGTCTAGGGAGTACCCATTCACCCATGGGCGAATGGGTCCCAGGTCCCTATTCTTGGAACACACATTGCTCAATGTAAAGTGTTATGTTTAGACATTAATTATTGTCGAGTTTCCCCTTTGGAAAATCTAATTTATTAGGCTTGTAAATTAATAAAATGGCTTATTAAGGCCTAATTAAGCTCAATTTAATTAAGAGGGCCCAAATAAGTGAAAATGTAAAGGGATACATTTATCAACACTAAATTAAGACATTATTAAGACCATCTTTTAAAGGAGAGCCCAAACAAGTGTGAAAATGTAAAGGGATACATTTTTATACACTAAACATAGTTAGGTGGAATGTCCACTGCTATGATACTCATGGTGTTCAACTCCCTATCAGGATAAGCAACATCCTTGATGATCCCAATGATAGGGACTTCCCTAGAATCCATTGCATAGAATTTTCCATATGCTCTGTTGATTTTTAGTCCCATTTCTTTCATTATATTAACAATCATGATATTTGATGAATCCCCAAAATCAGTCATACAATTCTTTACAATCTTACCATCAATGATTAAAGTTACATAAAATGGGCCCACTTGATTTTGTCAAACAATGATAGTGGCACCCAAGAAGAGTTGAGGGATATCATTGATTACCCCTTCAATCTCTTCATATCTTGAATCACTTCTACCCCTTGAGGTGGAGTAGAAACCTTCTTTTCTTCACAACCCATAGTTGCACCATTGATAAGGGAAATTGCATTTTTCTTATGTTCTTCAATTCTCATCATTTCAAGTAGTGGAATAGTAACCTTTACTTATGACAACAATTGAAACATATCTACAGAGTTTTATCTAGTTATATTATGTGCTATCATACTTTTCTTAGTAATTTTATCCTTCTTTTACTCTAATTTATCTTCATTCCTTTTCCCATCACTTTTATTTTTTTCCTCAGTTTTCTACTTTTGATCTTTTGCTTTTATTGCTAGAGAAATGATGTTCTCATCAACCTTTACTCCCTCACCTTTCTTAGCCCAAATCTTTGTAGCCTTGCTTTCTTTAGCCTTAGATTCATCTACCTTATCTTTTGATTTGGACTCCTTTTCCTTGTTTTTCTCCTTAATGAATATGCTACCATCCCTACCTAATCACTATTTACCACCCTATTCCTTAAGTTGTAAGTACTTCTAGCTTTAGCAACATTTGTAGCTGCCAATCTTTCAACTTCTTCATTAGATGGTATTTTCAAAGTTATATTAGATTGGTCTATTTATATGTTACATACATTTTAATCTCCTTGTTCATCTTCATTTGAGAAAAAATGTTGATGATAGGAGACTACCTTTCACCTTTGATTGTCCACATCAATCCCATTGTATTCTTCATCCAAACAGCATCCTTCACCAATAAAATTCAACATGTTTATTGCTACATTATCCTCTTGAGATGGATCAAAGATACTAGATGTATTCTTCTCTTCCTCCAAGATTGTGCAACCACATAGTGATGTGGAGAATGTGGTAACTAGCATGCCATACACCAAGGACTTTCATCAACCACATTGGAAAAATTCTTCTTTAAAGGATTAGGAGGATCCTTTCTTTGAACATTTTGTTTGATTTTTGAAAATTGGTTTTCCATGGCGCCAATTAGTATTGCAAGGTTGATCATGTAACCTAGGAGGCCTTTCATTTTTTTCAAAATTAGGTTTATCATTTCCTAATCCATTTTCAGATTTGGCTAATCTATAATTCAAATCTTTTGAGGTGCTCATATTTTTTTCTAGTTTATCATTAGTAGAAGATCCCTTCTTTGTAGATCCTTACTCTTGTTGTCCTTTTGGATTCTTCAAGATCTTCACATCATCTCTTTTCCCCACTTTTATAATATCTCTTTTCTTGCTTTCAATGTGCAAAGAAACCTTATAATCATCCCTCAAAGTTTGAGGATTCTTATTCATAAGGAGATATCCCATTTTTGAGTCAAAGACATTACAATATGTGACCAAACACACATATTCATTTGGCCTCAAGTAAGCAAGGATTCTATACATTTCCTTTTGAAACCTTGCATTAAATTTAGAGATTGTTTTGTTATTTCCTTTAAAAATGGTATTAAATTCATTTAGAATGAATCTAGGATCAATTTTATCGCCATATTATTCTCTGAATACTTTCTTAAATTATTCCCAGGAACCTGTTCTCTCGACAGGTAAATGGTTTCATCATCACATCCCCATTCTCAACTTAAAAATCATCCATCATGTTATTGAATGACCTTAAGTGATCTTCCCCTGATATGGAAGTATTCGCAGAGAATTTGACCGACACAATTATTATATCATTGGGAAAAGGATTTGGATAACCAGGTATCCCATTAAAGAACAATTGCCTATATCGGTATAATTGCATAGGTCTTCTGGAAAATTGGTCTCCCTAATTTAGTTGAGGTCCACCACCACCTTACCCCTGAGTGTTCTGATTTCTAGACTGTGTATTCTTTCCTCCCATATTTTGATTTCCTTGTTGATTGGAAGGAATCCCACCAGATTGAGTATTTTGTGGTTTGGAATGGGAAATGGATTGACTAGTGGTAGAAGGAATATTCATGCCAGTAGTTGGGGTAGGTTGAGGTGTAGAATGAGATGGATTTTGAGAACTAGAAGATGAAGGATCATCAATGGATGATTTTAGGAAATAAATTTTCCTCTGCATTTTTGCATTAGCAGCAAGGATTTGGATTCTTTCCAATTCTCTTTGAAATTTTTCATTTTCTAACTGCAGTTTTAGATTTGAAGGATTAGGAGCTACAGTTGTAGGAATACTACTAGATGACACATTTTATGTATGGTTGATCCCTTAGGTTGACCTATAGGTATTTTTCCTATATTCATAGGATGTGATGGTTTACTGGTGGTAGAAGGGGTTGCAACTAAACTTGTGAAAATGGAACCAGTCCATGTACTTGTGGAAGTGGTTCCTATAGAAAAATTCAGTGTAGTTTTTTCATGTGCAGGGGTAAAGATAGGCTGGTAAGATGATGTAGTAGTGGGAGTAGGTTCTTCATGGACCATTAATTTCATCCTCTCTACCCTTCTCCTCAATTGATCTCTTTCATACATAGCAACCTTCAGTTTCTCCTCATTCTCTTTTGTTTGTTTGGATCTTAACTCATCCAGCCTTTGGGCTTCCTCCTACAGTGCCATCATATCTTATATTAACTCATCCTCATCTTCTAGAGTAATCTCTAAATTTGTATGTGTAGGAGTGTAATTTGTAAGGTTTAACAACTCTCTTTGTAAAAAAGGATCAAGGGTTCTACTATGAGAACTTCTATATGGGTCAAATCCCTAAGTATTGTAAGTGGAAGTAGCTCTAGGATTTGACCTCTGAGATGCCAAGGTAGAATCAAAATTTATATCTTGGGACTTCCATGGCTCAGCTGGTTTCAAAACCAGGGGATTTGAAAGCCTATTTACTATTCGTAGTCTCTTTTGTAATGAGATTTTCCTCATTATCAAGGGCATTCCATATTCATACATATGATTGTTAGCATCTCCATTCAAATTTGTAGATCCTAAAATAAGAGGATTATCAAACTTACTTGTTTTTGCATTCTTTTGCTTCCATGATTGCTTGGTATTTTGTAGGGAAAACTTCAGTGGCGAATCTTTGCCAATTGGCGAATGATAGAAATCGGGACCTTCAAAAATGGTGAATAGTGCAAGCTAAAAAGGAGATTGAATCGCCAAGTTTTTATAAATAATTAATTTCATCTTGATCAATTCGCCATGTAAATGATGTGTCATTGGAAATTATTCACTAGTAGTTTATACCATATTTAAAAATATTAATTATATTCACCAATTTTATTATATTCCTTTGATTAATTTTGGGGTAATATCACCACTAATAATAAAATACTATTTAATTTTAGGGTTACTTTAGTGGCTTAGCCTTGAATATGCATTTCATCTCTTGCAATTGATTAGACTTTTAATCTGATGGTTGTGAGTTGATTTCGTGGCCTAATAGACATGTGCCTTTTAAAAGGCTTGAAAACAAATTTTGGGCCTTTGCAAGCCTTTTAAAAGGCACATGTGTATTAGGCCATGGAATCAACTCACAACCATCCGATTAAAAAGCTAATTGATGGTAACTTTTTTAGTTTTCCTTCAGTCTTAATTTTAAAGTGATATTTTTAAAACATGCTTAATCTGTGTGTGCTCTAATGCATTTTCAATAGTGAATTTATGCTTGGTGGCGAGGGGCTCTGCCCCTCAACCCTGCCTGTATTGCGACAGGAGCGTGTTGGGGCCACTATCCTTGGACCCCGCGAGGGGGCGTTTCCCCCTCGACCCCCACAAGGGGGCTTTTCCCTCTTGACCCCCGCAAGGGGTGCTTCCCCTTGACCCCCCCGGTGGCTGCCACCCCCAGACCCCTAATTCAATATTACAAAAAACAAAAATATATGGGGGAACTGTGTCGGTCAACTATGCAGATTTTTAAAGGAGAGATTAGCCATTGTAATTAATATTTTTAGTGATTATTCGCTAGGATTTGCCAATGTCATGATTTTTACCAATTATTCATTAAGATTCGCTAGGATTTTACACCTTTGCCAAGGGGGGGTTTTCTTAAAGTTATCCTTGGTATTCTATGGAAATTCTCCTTCCAAATTTTGCTTAGGATGCTTCTTAAGATGATTTTTGGTTCCTCATGGCTTTTGATACCTCTTAAAATTCTCTCTCTTTTGTTCTTGAAATTTATAATGCACTGGCACAAGAGACTTAGAGTCGCCACCCAATTAAGGGGAAATTGAAAAATACTTGATAGCTCTTTGAGAGATTTATAAATATAGAGAGAAATAAACACAACCTTATAGAAAATGAAAATGAGACTAAGAGCTTTGAACCACAGAATGCAAACTTAAACTACGATGGGAAATCTTTATTAAATTATTCTTTACAGAACAAAGAACAATTATTCTTACAACTTTGACTCTATAAGATCTCGAACTAAATATTTTACACAAGTTTTTCCCCAAAAGAGTTGCCAATATGTTGGTGTTTTTTAAATGCCAAGTTGATCTCACATATAATCTATGGTTTTTTCAATGAACAAGTGAAAGTTACAAATTTCCCTCTACACTTTGGGCTCTACAAAACTTGGGAGGGTGATCCCATATGGTATTCTCAAGACCTCTAGTGTCAATTTATCCTAAACACTACAAACAACATATATGTTATATACATAATTTCTTGAAAATTATAGAAATACATAGATCTAGCAATACCTTTGAACATTTAACACTATGCAACAATAGAACATGTTACTTCATGAAACCATTTAACAACAAACACAATTGAATTTTAAGATTTATAATTTTTTTGTGTGTGAAAGACCCTAGATATGTAACATAAACAAACATTTAATGATCAGTGCCTTAATCTAGGATATGGAGTCATAAAAAATAAAATTGAAAGTGCATAAAACTATTCCCTCTATCATAACAAAGCTATTCAATGATGCATTACACCCTTAAACATAGAAAACCTGACTAGTAATACTTATGAAATCCCTGTATATGTTCACACAAATCTTTATCTCCATTAAATCATTTAACTTATCGTTTGAATAATAGAATCAACAAAAGATAAACATCCAAAGGAAAGATAATGGAGATGAATTGAAAGATCTTTGATTCATTTCATTCATAACCAATGTGAAATATACAAAAGGAGAACACTGCTATCATAAGTATGCCATTGTATTAAAAAATGATATAATGGTCATACAATATTTTCAACATTGATAAAAGCTAGACTCAACAGCCTAGAACATGACTATAATTAAATCTATCTACATATGTATTACAAAAAAACTACAAAGTTGATCTATCATTCTATGCAAATGACCTTCAATTCCCTTTCTATAAAACTAGGGAGCAACAAGCTTCGGTTAATTACACATATCACATTGTCATTTGACATTCATTTACATTTCAAAATATGATCATATTTGGAAACCCGTGGATGGAATATGCCTAGGATAAAAATGGTTATATTTACTCTTTAGTAATCAATTATCCCTCCAAAATTTCCTTTGACGTGGATTGTAGTTCTTTTTCGCTCCTTTTCTTTATTCTTCATAACGTGGACCCAATAAAGTTGAGCTGGAAAGTGGAGGAAAAAATATTGTTGTGTAAGAAGACAAAATTCCTTTTTTGTCATTGTTGAAGACCTTTGAACTACTGATTGTGCAAAAATTCAAAAATATGTCCACCTCACCAATATACACTAAAACTTAGGTATTTGATTATATTTTTGGTCCCAAGCCTCATAATCCTCTTCATATGGCTAGTTGAATCCCATGAATTCATCCAATTTATTTTTGTATGGGTAATAATTTTTCATTACTTGATTTGCATTTGTATCAAATTCCTCCAAAAATGCACTAGTGATGGACAATTTATCCATGCTATTCTTCAACATGTCTATATTGACATCTCCTCCCTCACAAATCAAACTAGCTTCTATAACAATGGCAGTGTCTATTTGAGCTCTCCACTATTCATATGTTTTAATAGCTCCATTGCTATCTAGAATGTATGGCAAGAGGCCAAGATCATTCTCATAAAATTGTTGGAGCAATTCTCTAATTCTCTTATTAAGTGGGTCTACTAGCCCTTGGTAATCAACAATTTCTTTCACTATCTTGTATGTGGGGATAATTTTTAGTGGCTTATTAGGCTTACATTTTGACCCTACAACCATGTTCTTCAATACACTAAGCATAGGTACCCATATCTGCATTAATGGGATAGCTATTGATCTATCCCCTTCAAACATACTTATTGAATCAAACATTAGAGAATAGTTTGAGTGAACACCATTCACTCTTTTTATTTCTTTTCTTAAACAATGCTCAGGAACATTGGAAATAATAAGTATTATTTTCATCATATAATACAAATAGCTGCTCATATACCTTTACTGCTAAATTAGTTCTCTTCTACTCACTCTTGTCCTAGGGAGAGGTGTGGCTAATGCACTTGTAGTAAGCTTTGTAATTGGTGTATCCTCATTATATACAACCATTTCCATGGATGGTGGAGGAGGTGGTGGAGAAGAGGAAGATGGAGTAGTGACTTGAATAGATAGAAAAGGTTGCATTGGTTGCTGACTTAGCAACATCTCATTCTACAATTCTAACTCTTCTATTCTCTGCTTATCCTTGGTTTATGCAATCAAATAATAATTAAACTTCTTTTCTTCCACATCACATTTTTCCTATAGTGACTCCACAATTTCCTTTGTAAAATGTGACACATTAACTACCAATGTAGCTACCTCTACAACTAGTGTATCTGAAGCCCTCTTAATTATAAGGCCTCCCTTATAGTCCCATGTAGGTTCTACAACTTCAGGCTTATTTGTGTTAGGGTCCTGATGAGTCCAATTAATGGATCATCTTTGATAGGATTTATTATCCATCTTGTTGTTTTTACCACATACTTTGAAACTTGGTTGTTAGTACCTTCCATGTTATTTCCTCAAAACCATAGACATTGGACATAAGTTTATCTTTGTGGTTTTTAATGACATTAACATGCTATGAGAATTATCTATGTTAATTTTACATGTGGATTAATGAATTTTACTTTAAGTTATTTGTAGATATATGCAATTTTTGTACATGTTAATGTTGTAATGTAGATATAATTAAGAGCTTACAAAGTTTAGGAAGTTTCTACCAACTGGATGGTTGCCAAAGAAGTCAATGAGATTATCATTGAGAGGTCAATGGAGGGAAAATCCTAGTTCGAGTTGAAGAATGTAACTGTCTTATAAATGATCATGTTTGTTGGTTCAACGAATATAAGAGGTGTTATTATTCTAGATCTGTGTTAAAGCAGAGATGGTTGACCAAATTTCACGCATGCATAACCTCATTTCCTTTTTCTATGCTTTCCATAAGTGGAATCCTCCTAGTCTATTGGAGTTGACCACCTTAGGTAGTTAGTATTTTTAATTCTATAAATAAGACTTGGATATTCCTTCTTAGAAGGTTGATTAATCTGATGTTGTACTCACATTTCTAGTTTTTCAAGCAATACAATTATGTTGTCACTCTGCAACTCGTGTGAGCAAGTGGACTGTTCCAACACATTTGAATAGGTATGTTTACAGTAGGCATGGTCCTCTTTCACACTGAAACACGTGGAATCGCTCCGAGCTATGTTCCACCGGGTCGATCCCTTAAGGGTCCAAAGTGCAAAATAGCTGCAAACTTCAGCATGCTATTACTTGGATACCGTGACACTTAGAAACTTCTCATCTGATCCTATAGAAAAGGCATTGGACCCCTCTAGAAAAAAATCTCTTGATTTTGGCTATCTTGGAGTGGTTTTCTCATGGCGATGGATTCTCACTTGATGGAAAAAGTGTCAAATTCAAGCTGTGCAAAGTTGCAAAGTGGTGCAACTTTTGCTCTGCAACTTGTGTAAGCAAGTGGACTATTCCAACACATCTGAATAGGTATGTTTATGGTAGGCATGGTCCTCTTTCACACCGAAACACGTGGAATCACTCTGAGCTATGTTCCATCGGATTGATCGCTTAAGGGTCCAAAGTGCAAAATAGCTGCAAACTTCAGCATGCTATTACTTGGATACCGTGACACTTAGAAACTTCTCATCTGATCCTATAGAAAGGCATTGGACCCCTCTAGAAAAAAATCTCTTGATTTTGGCTATCTTGGAGTGGTTTTCTCGTGGCGACGGATTCTCACTTGATGGAAAAAGTGTCAAATTCAAGCTGTGCAAAGTTGCAAAGTGGTGCAACTTTTGCTCTGCAACTTGTGTAAGCAAGTGGACTATTCCAACACATCTGAATAGGTATGTTTATGGTAGGCATGGTCCTCTTTCACACCGAAACACGTGGAATCACTCTGAGCTATGTTCCATTGGATTGATCGCTTAAGGGTCCAAAGTGCAAAATAGCTGCAAACTTCAACATGCTATTACTTGGATACCGTGACACTTAGAAACTTCTCATCTGATCCTATAGAAAGGCATTGGACCCCTCTAGAAAAAAATCTCTTGATTTTGGCTATCTTGGAGTGGTTTTCTCGTGGCGACGGATTCTCACTTGATGGAAAAAGTGTCAAATTCAAGCTATGCAAAGTTGCAAAGTGGTGCAACTTTTTCTCTACAACTCGTGTAAGCAAGCGGACTATTCCAACACATCTGAATAGGTATGTTTATGGTAGGCATGGTCCTCTTTTGCACCGAAACATGTGGAATCACCCCGAGCTATGTTCCACTGGATCGATCGCTTAAGGGTCCAAAGTGCAAAATAGTTGCAAACTTCAGCATGCTAATACTTGGATACTGTGACACTTAGAAACTTCTCGTCTGATCCTACAGAAAGGCATTGGACCCCTCTAGAAAACCTTTCTTGATTCTCGCTATCTTGGAGTGGTTTTCCAGTGGTGGTGGATTTTCACTTGATGGAAAAAGCATCAAATGCAAGCAGTGCAAATTTGCAGAGTGGTGCAACTTTTGTTCTGCAACTTGTGTGACCAAGCGGACTATTCCAACATGTCCAAATAGGTATGTTTACGCTAGGTATGGTCCTCTTTTGCACTGAAACACATGGAATCACTCCGAGCTATGTTCCACCGGATCGATCCCTTAGGTTGGAGGAGTCTTAAGTTGCAAATTTGTAAGTTGTTTACAAAAAAAAATTTGAAATGATATTGAATGGCCCACTTAGCACTCATTGCATCTAAGTGATGCTCATAGAGGTGAGGCACTAGGCCTTCTCGGGAGGTCACCCATTCCAGTATACTCCAGCTCAAGTGCTTAACCACAAAGTTTTTTCCCCAAGAAGGATAGCAAAAAAGGTAGAATCCAGTGTACATTTGATGAGTGGAAAGGAATTCCTAAGAGACATGAAGGAGGAAGAAGGAGTTGTCTATGCAATCATGTTGAAGCCAAAGGAGGAGGAGTCACCTAGTCGGCTACCTATGATAGTAGAGGTGAAGCAACTGTTGGATCAGTTCAAGGATATTAGTTGTGAAGGCACACCAACTACACTACCACCTAAGAGGGCAATCAATCATCAAATTGACTTTGTACCAGGAGCAACATTGCCTAACAAGGCTGCATATAAAATGACACTGGAGCAGAACAAGGAGATATCAAGTCAAGTTTAAGAACTTTTGGACCAAGGGTTGATCAGGAAAAGCATAAGCCCATGTGTTGTTCTAGTGGTGTTGGCACCTAAGAAGGGAGATAAGTGGAGAATGTGTACTGATTCTAGGGCCACAAATATGATAACCATTAGATATAGGTTTCCTATTCCTAGGATAAAAGACTTAATGGACTGTTTAGGGGGGTGCTAGGTACTACTCTAAGATTGATTTGAAAAGTGGCTACTATCAGATTAGGATGAAAGAGGGAATAAGGACTATGATATAAAGTCCCAAGAGTTTTTTTGATGAGTGAATTGGAAATAGGTTTGTTAGGGGCTTGCAGTTTGGGTAAGTCTTGGACACTGTGAGCATTTCGAGCAATGTTGCCTTGGCTATTTGTCCTAAAAATTGGAAAATGGCATTAATGATGCTCTAAGCCCGACTGAAGGGTCCTAGAACATGGGAGAAAGGTATATAAGGTCAGAAAAACCCTAATACCTGGGTTGGAGGATTGTTTCCACGAATTGAGACTTGGAGAGTACATTTTTGTGATTGGAAGAGAGCAAGTTTTCATTGAATTTCTATGTTTGAGCCTTCATCTAGTCAAGAATGGATTGAAAGGACTTATCTAATGCTTTGAGTCTTCCATTTGTGTCACTTACTTAACTTTTGTAGCATTAGATTAGTCATCTAGACTAACTGGTTATCTTTTTGCAAATTTTTGGTTTTCTTGGTCTCATTGCCGGTTCAGGCTAGTTTTGTGAATAATGAGTCCCACTTGACTTCCTGTGGCTTTCCTCTCATGGCCACTTGGAATCAAGTTGGGGACTATGTAAATAGTGTACATATAGGTTTTGGGGTCTTGTTTTGTAGGGAAGGTGATGAAATCATCAAGCACTAGGCGAGTGCAAGTGCATTCTGGCTAGTAGCTTGGAGAGGATAGTAGCAAGGAGAGTTGCTATATGGATTGGTTTGTGCCAATAAAGAGTATGGGAATGTAGGAACATGTATCTTAGTCATGTGTGTGCCAGAAGGAGAGCTGAGCAGGTCATTGAAGCCCTCAAAGAAGGAAAAAGAGCCAAAAACCATAGGAACCCTTGAAAATAGGGGGTTTGAGGACAATCATATGTACGGAAACTTGTAGGACCTAAGGCCTAGTAAATATTGGAGCCTTGATGATCAAAAGAAAGAATTTACAAAAACATTTTGGGGTTGTTAAGAGTGATTGTGAGAAATGTCAAGAAAACGGGTTCTAGGAGGCCAAATTGGGGCAGAAGGCTACAAGGCCTAAAATTGAGTTTTTCAAGAAAGCGATGGGTAAAAGGTGAAAGAATCCAATAAGATGGATCAGTGAGGAGATAAATCAATAAAGGGACAACTAGGATACTGGTGCGGGGACACCTCGACTCTTGAAATTTATGACAAGCTTCATAATTTTGTAATGTTTTAGTCGTTTAGAATTTTGTGGGACCATGTTAAGAAATGGTTAAGTGTTTAAAATTGCAATGATATATTCATCAAAAAGATTAAATGATAGTTGTAACCAAATGGGAATATCGGGTAGATGAATAGTTTGTCTAACTACCCTAGAATCTCTCTAAAGAGACAACATGTAACCAAATACAGGGAGATAGAGGAAATAGAGAGTAAACAAGAGGGAGAAGAAATCAGGCTCTCTGGCCTTCGGCCAAAGAGCCATTTGAAGCATGTATGTTTTTGAAGTGTTAATATCTGGAATTCATTAAAGAGGAGTTTCCATTTCCCGTAGTGTCATTCTCTCTATCTTTCCTGGTTTATTGTTTTGCAAATTGTAAATGCAGATTAGTTTTGAAGGATTCACTATTGTTTTGAATGTCATGGATGTCTTGTTTTCGGGTTTCTTTATGACAGTCCCGAATGGAATGGGAGAAATAGTTTCAGTTGATAGGGAATATACATAATATAACCGAGTGTGAAATTCTTGTATGGTTTTAAATGTATAACGGTTTTCAAAGAAACCATTACATCGCTCGACCATTGTGTTTGAGCAATGTGTGACTCAGGCTTTGAACAATGGAAAGGTGGCGGATAGAGTTAGAGGCTTAAGAACATGTCTTGATCAGTAGTGATCAGTAGTGATCAGTAGGTTAAGGAGTGAGAAGAGTGGATGAGCCACTATCTTGTGTTGTTTCCTCTGCATTAGAATGGTATCAGAGGCAAAAGGTTCTGAGCATGTAGAAGGAAATCTACACCAAGCAGTAGAGTGGGTTCTTGGTTGCAAGTTGATCCATCCAAGCTGCAGGAAGGATGCAGTTGTTCTTGCGTGTGTGAAGATATCAAGTTGGGGTCTTCGTATTGTCTACACCAAGATGAAGCTAGGTAGAAGGTGCAATGAGAGCAACCACTAAGAGAAGGGTGGGAAGCATCTTCTAGAATCTTGTGTGTGTAAGATGGTAGTATTCAGGATTCAATGGCAGTATTTAGATATATAAATATTGTGATATTTCTATCAGGATTCAATCATGTAGTTTTACAAGTCAAACTCATTGACCCATGATTCATCAGTAGTGGTTCAAAAGAACCCATCTGTCATGATAATGAATGGTTCATAAGGAGGAAGATAAATCTTCATACATTTCTTCTATCACAAATGAGATAAGTGCTTGGTTTCATGAAGGTCATGAGACAACCATTAATGGGGAGTGGATACATGAAGAACTAATGGAGAATGATAATGGCTTTAGACCTGCTATAAAGGATTTTTTTTTTCGTTTCAATGATGCAAGAGGTTTTTGGTTTCACTACCAAAATGAGCCTAGGAAGAATGCATGTGAGACTCCTTTTGACCTTGAGGGTGTACTTACTCCATCTCAAGGATCATGCATTGAGGATGACATAGATCAATGCTACGACTAACCAATTAATAATTATACACATGAATAAGTCAAACATGTACATGTCAATAAGGGAACTACAAGTACTCATAAACACGTAAGCCTCAAAAAGTATACACACAAATACATAGTATACACAAATTAAAACAAAGTATATGTACGAATACAAGGTATATGCATGAAAAAATGTAAGCCGCAAAGTATACACTCGAATGCATGTAAGTCACAAAGTATACATGTAAGTTGTAAAGTATACACTTGAATATGCGTAACTCATATCCATTGAACCATCAATTTAGAATGCAAATATGGACAGGCATCGAAAAAAGATATTTGTATTAACCAAATAGCCATGTAGGCATACATAAATATATGTCAATATAAGTATGAAATATATGTACAAAATAGCCATATAGGCCTACAAGAATGCCATCTAGGCATACAATGTCAAATATGTCCAATAAAAAATATGTACAAAACTGCCATGCAGGCATACAATAAAAGACTCTGGAATCAAAAGTCATTGCCCTCCATAGCCCAGGAAATAAAATCTTTCCCTTTCCTTTTCACTTGGATGGTGATAGGTCTGTCACTCATTTTTGCTGTGCTCGTGGAGTGCTCCTACTACTCCTCCTAGGGTTTAGTTCATGGTGAAGTTTTAACTATTACAATAAGAAGTAAAGACATGAATATATAGAAATTACATTATAAAAAATGATATATTTGACAAAATAATCACTTACAACCATCTCACGATCTCTCTCCACAAGGGAAATATCCTCACGCCCATGCTCAGGCGTGCTCAAGCCCTGTATAAACCATACAAATAGACAAAAACTACATGAATCAATAATGATTTGATTTATGACTAACTAACATCTATAACAACAAATGTAAATTAAAATTTACTAATTTTCCTCATACCTCTTCTGTCAAAGCCATCGAGGATTGTATAGCAAATGTCACACCAATATCCATTGCCCTCGTCACATTCGGAGGTGTATCATCTCGCAACAACTGAAAATTAAACAACAAATTATTCAACGTAATCAACAATGTGCATGTATAAACTACACAAATCTATTAAGTACTTGATTCATTAGTTAAAATCTTTATTCTATTACCTGCATGAAGGTTTGAGTAAATCCACCACCACTAGGAATTGTTCCATCAAAACCTCCAATATTATTTTGTTCAACATCCAAAATTGCATATTAAATTACCATTCGTAAAACAATGCCATTAATATGCAATAAACTTATAACTATTCACTAGTTACATACCCTAGTGATAGGTGTACTACAAAAATAGGTTGGTGGGGGGGTGGTGTATCCAGTCTCAACACGGTGACCCTACAATTTTATTAAAATCATAAAACATTTTTAGTTAATCTTGCATTTCAAAATCGAAATTTAATAAATTAAATTCAATGAACACATGCAATAACTTTTACCTAACTATCAATGCCATATGCCTCGTGCAAAGTTTCAGCTGCCCTCTCCATCTCCATAGCTATAGATGGATCCTACGTACCAGTCTCCTGAGGGTTGGTGGGGTCATGCGAACAAGTAGCCCCACAAGATTGACACACATGTGTTTGAAGACCACCACTAGAAGACTCCCCTGGATGGCGCTATAGAATAGGGCTAGTATGATGGATGACACTCTGGGTCAGAGTGTTGATTTCCTGCAATGTCTCTACGTCAGCACTTTCCTTCATGACATAAGGCATAAAAATGTGCTCATGAGGCGGCCTAGCGAGAGCTCGTCTACCTTTCTGCGTAGGATCCGATTGTGCACTAGGTCTATCCTGAGCTGACCCCCCACCTCTCCCCTAGAAATCCCTCATATCAAAATAATTTGTGATTTTGTTCAATATGAACTCACTGTATAGTTTCCTAAGGAAATATTGCGGGACCTCGCAATTGTTGCACGATGGGTAATCGAAGACCATGTACCACCTATCATAAAACCGCTCCTTCATTTGTTGGTGGTGGCACCAATGGATAGGAAACCTCTTTGCATTGAGGGTAAGATTTTGATTTGTGCGTGGGTCGGTAAATAACAAGCACAAATCACCTTTTGTTATTTTTAAATCTTTCAAATCCTTGTATGATAGTTTATTTGTATAATACTCCCTAGCCACCTACCTCCTATCTTCCCATCTAGTTATTTGTTTGCTAATTGAATCTACGTTTGTTAACATATCTTTCAAGGAATTTGCTAGGGTCATTTTTTCTATGGCTGAACTATTTGGATCACTCAACCTATTGATAAAATCCTCAATTTGTTTTTTGTTGTTCTCAATTTCACTCATTAAATTTTGTTGAGTGTCAGGAGGGGGTTGAGTGATTGGTGGAGGAGATTGATTTTGATCTTGAGGATTTGGTTGGTCCTCCTATTGAGGATTTTGAGGGTTTGCAGTTTGATTTGCATCTCCTAAAATTTTAAACAAATAGATATCAAATTCAACCTAAAACTAACAAATTCAAAATAAAAAGTATAGAATCCTTACCTCTTACAGCTCCTCCTCGTCGTGGCGCCATTGTTGCGAAGAAATTCGGATTCTTGGTGAATAAATTCTTCTCCTCGAATGTGAGCGCACTATTTTGGTGTTTTTGGCCACGGGTACACAAAAAAACTAGTCGAAATGCAAATGAGATATTTGCATTTCTTTTTTTGCTTTTAATAGTCAATAACATGAGCGCATTATAACGCGCTCGCGTTATTGCTTTGCAGTTTTTTATCCTTGGGATCTTGCCTAGGTTTAACCGATGACATAACGCGAGTGCGTTATAACGCACTCGCTTTATGTTTAACAACTTTTTTTTTTAAGGGTGTCCACGGAATCGCTACCCATTTCCATCCACCCGCCCAAATATGGCCAATCAAGTTTGGCCTAACCAGCCAACCTTTCATTTTCCTATCCCTCCACAAAATGATGTTGACAATATCAAGAATATTCTTGCTTCAGCTCTTCCTAAATTCTATGGGCTTGTAACAAAGGACCCAGACACTTTCCTATTTGAATTTCATATCCTCTACAGAAGCTATGATTACACTAATGATGCTCATAGGCTTAAGTTGTTTCCTACTACTTTGAAAGAAGCTACCTTAAGATGGTGTATGAGCCTAGGAAGAAATACTATAAACAGTTGGGATGATATGAAGGAAAATTTTATTGAGAAGTTTAAAGAATATTGTAGAGGTAGTGATATGAGAGGAGGTGATATCTTCAAGATGCAGCAAAAGGAGGATGAAATTTTTGAGGACTATTTGTCAAGGTTCCAATTTAGTTTGAAGAAATATCCACACCATGCACTCAATGAAGAGTCTCAAAATTTGTTGTTCCTTAGAGAAATTAGTAAGGCTTGTGTTGATTCTCTAGATTTGATAGGAGAAGGAGATATAACCCAATTGCCCTGAGATACTATTAAGAAGATATGTTAGAATTACTCCTGAGAAGCTATAAAGAAAGGGAGAGCTTACCAGTCTTCTATGGGTAAATATTCCATTAATGGAGTTTCAAGGATGGAAATCATTCACCTACTATTAGAATTCAAGAAAGACATCATGAATAATATGGCAACTAATGAGACCATAAATTGTCTGATATTTTATCAAAGAAAATCATCTATTTCTTCTTAATGTATTAGTGTTAAAGTGGATTTGAGTAATGATTGAAAGTTCTTTAACTTGTTTAAAGTAGAATATAAAGTAAATGTTTGGTTTATTTTTAGTAATTAAATGTGATCCAAATTTCCTCTAGTATGTTTCCATGAAGTGTTTAAGATGATATAATGCAGATAAAGGAGTTATTAAATAACTCATCGTGAGAAGAACCTTCATAGGCACTTGCAATAAAGAGCTCTAGACACTTGAAGTAGTTAACTTCTGATAGCTCTAGAAGGCTTTGAAGAAATAATGAGAAGATAGAGAAGAATCCCATCACACTCCTACATTCAAGCAAAATCATGGAGCATCAGTCATTCCTAAATTAATGGGATGATTATTTGTTTCATGATGAGTTTTAAGATCTCTCACAGTTACTAAACTTAATGCTTCCTTCTTCCACCAAAGATAACTCAAGTTACCACATCACTCAAATATCATTGCATTATTGTAGTATGTTATTAATGCTAAGGATCAATGATTTGGTTGATTGAATTGAAGAATAATTCCTTCATTCGCGTCCAACACTTGAAGACTTCCTTCAAATCAAGCGCCTAGAAATTTTCAAAAATGTAGTCTCAGTAAAATAGTGATATCTCCCTTGTTTCTCAATGAAATTAAAAAATTAAAAATGATTTGGAAAGTAGATTTTGAGGGATAAAAACCCTTTTGATAATTTGGTGTGATTTACAATAGGGAAGGAGAAGTAGATATCATAAATAGTCTGATATAAAAGTGGTGTGATGGAGGACAACAACTTCAATTTTTTTAGAGTTTTGTAAATGACCCCTCAAAAATAGGATCTTGGATCCACACTCTTAGTGGATTGGTTGGGTAGATATAGAATATGAATTCTATAAATACAATATAATTATTTGAGAAAAGGGGGGGATTAGAAAGGATTTTTTTGGCCTGAGGAAGTAGGATAGTTTTAGTTTCATCTCCAACAATGTATTTCCAACTTTCTATAATAAATTTGAATTCAATAAAGCTTTTCACTTTTAGCAAGTGTGAAGTAGTTTATCCTTTTCAATTCTTGTAAGTGTTCCTTAGATTAGTTCTCTTTCATGCAAATAGGATTTATCTATGCAAGTAGAATAGACTATCAAGCAAGTTTTCTACTTTCTCTCTTGTATATAGCCATGGACACCGCCTTCGATTGATAAATTAAATGATGAGGATTGCAATGAACCCATATTTTTGGTGTCGTTGTCAAAGATATGTGTCATTAGGGAGTTAAGAAAACTAGTTTGGCAGCCTTTTAGATTTAGAAGTTCCTCAAGAAAGATTTGTCTCTCAAAACCCCCCCAAAATACCAGCTCTAAAGAGAAACCCCCATATCTATTTCAAAATATCCTTCGTTGGAGGACCATCACTCCAAATCCTAACAAAGGATATTTCTTTAAGGAAAGAATTGATGGATTATTGCTTACAAGAGGTGGATAATATAATGAAGAGATCTTATCTTCATTACAAAAGCTTGCAAAAAAGAGAACTATTTAGAGACCTTCAAAGTCCAAGAATGGTTGCCCAATCAGATTTTTGAAGTCAAAGGAGCACTAACCAATTAGAGATTTGAAGAACAAGGAGTTATTTCCAGTCATGCATACAAAAAATCAAAAGGAAGGATTGCAAGATCTTTCCAATCAGCCCATGTATTTGCTAGAATCAAAAATCATGGAGAAGGTTCCCACATCAAAGGAAGGTGAAGCATTGAATTTCAAAAAAAAATCATCTTCTTTTCATTCTCTTCTCTCCAAAAATTGAATGCATGGAAACATACTTTGAGAAAGGGAAGATATTTTTCAGAACGTGTTAATGGTTATGTGTAACCTCTCTAAATCATTAAGTAGAGTAGGTTAGGTTATGTTTTACTTTTGCAAATAAGTGATTTGCACATTCTATTTCCTCTTCTCTAAGGTTGTAAGCATGTACTTTTCTATACAAGTTGCTTTTCTAAAAAATTGTAGTAGATATTTTGGCATTATGGATGACTGGTTGGTGTAGAAAAAATAATGATGATGCGATTTTAGTTGGTACTCAATGTAAAAGATCGGCTTGTAGCTCTCAAAATTTGAAGAAATTATTTGCATGCAACATGGAGAAAGTGAACTACAACTCATACATGATGGTTGCATGGAAAACTAAGACAAAATCAGGTATTTACTTTATTATTTTACTCTTATTCAACTTAAAGTTCTTTCATTTTACTCAATCCACTCAAAAAAGAAGAAGAAGAAGAAAATGCTAATCAGGCATTGTCATGAGCTTTCAGGAGCTTTCAGGAGCTCTCAAGAGCTACTCAGAGCAACTAATAACAAATGAATTTATTGAATTTGAAGGCTCATTATGAGTTGTAGAGGGACTTGCAACATTTTAGGTGTAGGAGAAATGATGAGACCATAAATTATCTCATATTTTGACAAAGAAAATCATCTATTTCTTCTTAATGTATTAGTGTTGTTACCAATTTTTCACTATATCTCAAATGGTGGAGCTGATTTACATACTATTATATTTTAAAGTGGAAATATAGTTATTTTTGAATATGCTCAAGTGTTATTTTTCAATTCATTTTATTTCATCAAGTGACAGTTGTCCAGGTGTTTTGAGAAACTAAGTTTGTAAGTATCATTCATGTTTTTGCATAAATCAAATGGAATATAGAACTAAGTATATGAATGATAAAGTAGAATGCTTTCATTTATTTCATGAAGTGATGTATTTTTTACATAAGTCATTTGATTGTGAGAATACAAATGTTGTTACAATCTTGCATTTTAATTCTTTTCTTTCAAAATGGAAATGAAAGAACAAAATTACACATCCACACAAGCTGTTGTTTTAGCCGTTTCCATTTATAACAGGAAAGGAAATATACAACGGGAAATAGAAAGTAGATAATGTTAGACATATCCTTCATAGCCTGAGTTGGTCTTTAGTTGGTCTTTTGAAGTTGGCTCCTTTCTATTTCTGCACCCGAATGCTTTTGCTCCTAAATGTACTTGCAAGAGTTTGAGAAGGGTGTCAATTAAGAGCTCGACATATGAATAACACTACATGCCATACTAACAGAGATATATTTCAATCCTTACAGTGCAGAGAAATAGCTAATGGAAAGAGCATAAGCATGAACTGAAAAAGATAGAAAACATCATCATTCTTTGTTTTTTTGTGCTAACACAGTTTTTTTCCTTGTGCAGGTATAGGAAAAGTCATGTAGCTATTTATCTTTTGAAGACCAAGCATGTGGGGAAAAATGGTCTCCCACAAGGGTAGAGCCAGACATGCTGCCCTTATATGTTACAAGAGGGCCGAGAATGAAAGGAAGATGCAATCATCATGCTCTTCTGAGCTTTACAACTGAGAAATTAATCGAACTACCATGCATTTATAACAATCAGATCAACATATGGAAGTGAAAATTGCAAATGAATGATAATTGGACAACTTGTTTTAGTTAAAATTATCAATCTATCATGTTTTTCTGAAAGTTTTGGTTTTTTGGCCATAATACTATTTTTCTATTTTTTAAGACTGTTCACTTTATAGTGTTGTTTCATATTTTCTATTTTGGAACAATAGTGCTCTATCTCTTGACAATGATAGTGAACAGGCATATATATGCCTCATCAATTGAATATTGATTGATAAAGTAAGCAAGTGTATGACTCAAAAGTGAATGGAGCAAGTTCACATAGTTATTTGTTTTAGAATCAATGGAGATGTCTTATACAAAAGGTAGTTTGTGTTTGACCATCTTTTACACAGTGCAAAGTTATGAGGTTATGCCTTGATAGGTGAGGAGACGAACTAGAAAGTAAATGGAGTGTGCACAGGAATTCACAATTACCCATGTGGTTTTATCTCAAAAGTGTGTTTTAAAAAAACAATACAAATTCTACAATTTCCAGTAGGTACCCATATTAAGTTTTGACATAATACAAAAAATGGGAGTACCTGTAGGAGTTTCAAGTCCACATGTGCATTATGCATGGAGAGTGCTGGGTATAGAAACTAGGGATATGCAAAGATAGGTAAGGATGTGAAGATTTTGTTGCCAGAATAAGCAAAGAATATCAAAGCATGAAGGAGCTTTACAGATGCAAGCTAGAACAATATGTGTAGAGTCTGCTCTTCTTCAAGTTTTCATTGTTTCAGGCATACCCACATGATGGGTTTGCGTTCAAATACAAGTTTATCATGGTTTCCAGAATTCTACATAAGCATGTGTTTTACCAATACAGATTTATTCGAAATAATGGATACCCATATTGGGTTTTGGCAAGAGTGCAGTATTTTCAAAAAATATAGGAGGCTCATATGAGGATTTCAATTTAAAATATAGTTTCTTCATATTTGACAAGTACCCATTTTGTCATTTTGAGTAAAACATAGAAATACTAAATACCCACATACATATTTTTCCTCAAATATAGATTTTCTTCATATACAGAAGTACCCACATAGGGTTTCATAAGGAAATGCTGATTTGCCACATTTTTTCAGTTTACCCATATGGGGGTTTTGAAAATAAAACACATATAGTTCATTTTTTAGATCATACATGAGTGTTTTTTACAAAAATACCTGATAATGCACGGGTTGAGCCTAGTGTGAGTTTCAGTTAATCTTTCAGGAAAAAATGAGGAGAGCTTTTCAACTTTTGCTTCATAGAAGATCAAAATCTAAATACAAGGAATCAGGAAAAAAAGTTTATAAGTGCAAATTTCTTCATAAAATCATTATCAAAAGAAAGAACATGGTGCGGCCTGTGTGATGGCCTACATTTTTCTAAGAAATAACAATCATTTTTATAGAGATAAGGCTCGTAGGCTTTAGTTTGAGAGAGAAAAGCACAGAGAAAGAACAATGCAAGGAGGAGTTTACCTTGTGATTGTTGTACAAGAATACACATGGTGCGGCCCAACTCATTTGGACCTCACAATACTAAGGTTTGAGCCCTCTCATGGTGCCCAAGGTGGTGTTAGGAAAGCATAGAGAAAAAATGCAAAGGAAATCAAAGGTGAATAGAGGAGAATTCATGGCCTATGAGGCCATGTTCTCAACAAAAGAACCAAGAAACAATGTATAAAGAAGTGATAGGTCATACTTACCACAAAATGTAGGAGAGACCAAAAGTTTCAAAGCCTTCCCAAGCTGCAAGGTCAAGCATAAGCATGGTGGCACCTTCCTTCCCAATAAAGCCAATGTCTCCATTCTCAAAAGTATGAAACGTTAGGGTATGCTTGTGTTTTGATCTTTAGGGTGGTTGCTTAAGTTAGAGAAATTTATGAATGCCAAAGTAATATGCCATGATGGACAACTCATGAAGTTTAAGGCATTTTTTAGATGGTTATACCTTGGGGAAGGCTTTATGCCTTAGTTTCATTTTTATTAATTTTCTAGAAATTAATTGGAAATGTTGCCTTAGTGTTATTTATCAAATGGATTTTATGAAGAGTCAATAGGTCTTGGAGATGTGCCTTAGGACTAGGATTTAAGACCAAGGCTTTATTTTATTTTTTTATTGTTTTTAGAGAAAACAATTAAATATGTAAGGAGGAGTATTGTATTTTTTCTAGAAAAAAATCAAACTTTGTAAAGGGGGATATAAGGTATGATTTGCAAAATATTTTAAAATCTTTAATTGCAAAATAGAATAATTATGAAATTGCATGTTGTAAAGTAGAAGCAAAGCAATACTTTATAAAAAAATTTGTTTTCTTGCTATTTTTAGCAGTTGAGCATTGACTTTTCTTCTTGGTCGGAATTGAGTTTTTAGTTGGAGAGATAAGGTGTTTTCCTTGCTTTAAAAGCAATTTTTTGCTATTTTTAGAAGCCTGGAAGTTTATGCATGCAAGAAGTGTGACTTTCCACCTTTATGTTGACTTGTTGCATAGTTTATGGGACCTTTTCATTGAGATGTTTTCAAGAGCTCGAAATAGGGTTTGAGACATATATCTTTGGAGAAAACTTAGGGTTTTCCATTTCAATCTATTTTTTTCTCTTACATATTTTTGAGGTTTTAACTATTTTGTACTCAGTTGAGATTATTTTTGGCATACTCCTACAGTGAATAAAAAACAACATTCCTACCTATCATTTTGTGTGTCTATTTGCATTTACAGTTGATGTTATCTTGTGATTTTTGTTTGGGGAATCCTTGTTATGCCATAGGCTATAGTTTTGATGTAGAAAAGTGCAAGGATATAGGTTGCATGTCATGTTTTAAAACAAATATTCATGCAAAATACTTATGTAAAATTGTTCTTGAGAGGTTGTGAAATTGTGCTAGTTTTTTAGCACTATTTGTGAGGGAAATCCAGAATAGTCATTAGTTCACCATCAAGTATTGAAAATCATTTGAAAATTATATGTTTTAAGTTTCTGTTTTCTCTATCCTTTTCCCAAGAAAGACTTTTAGAATAGGATCATCATACAGAGAACCAACTCACTCTAGAGATTCTCTTTTCTTATAGATTACCCATGTCTCAAAAGAGTTTCAATGTTGCAACAGATAGTCTAATTTTTTCAAATCTAATGGGGTGCATATGTGATTGCTAACAGTTTTTGGCACACTCGGTGGGACACTGAAAATCAGTTTCAGAGAAGTTTAATTTCTAAAATTTGTTGTTTGGTGTATGCAGTAGGTTTCTTAGCCTTTTGGAGGCTTTTTCAATAAACCTAGCGACTCTGGCTTCTAATTTTTACATGTAGACTTAGTGCAGCCCATCATGAGAAAGGTACAAACCAGATCAAGTGTTGCACCTTTCTGATACTTATAGTTGTCCCTACCATGAAGAGTTGGCTAAACAACAAGGAGGTTGTTTAAGATGCCAACGAGGTCAAAATCAACACCTCATGTTTTCAGTTCTCTAGTTTTATCACAGGGAGTACCAGTTCCAATATCATAGATACCGCCAATGGCAACACCAAGGCAACACCCATTTGCACCTTTTAATGGAGGCATTCCATTAGACATTGCTCGACATGATGACATCCCAGTTGCAACCCTTAGAAGCTTGTCGTTCTTCACTAGAGAAGATCACACTACACTGGTGGAGCACATTCGTGATGTGCCTACCTTATGTTCAGTTCACAACATCACGCAAGAAAATGTCACGTTAAGGCTTCTGGTTGCATCGCTCAAAGGGAAAGCATTACAATGGTTCAGAGGCCTCGTAGCCAACTTGATTGCAACATGGGATGAACTAGGTAATGGTCTATACCATTTTTTTATTGATAAATCTGATAATCTATCCCTACTAGAACAGTTGAACACTATTCAGAGAGCGTCGCACGAGCACTTAGCAGATTTCAATCATTGATTTCAGAGAACTTGGGCTAGAATTCTTGCAATGGTAAGGCCTTTACCAACTCACGCTTTTATGTTTTACTTAAAAGATTTAAACAATAAGATTTCAGTCATGACCCAATCTATGGGTGGGCATACGCTCCCTGATGCTTATGATATCACCATTAGAGTTGAGAATTGTCTCATCCAAGTTGGAGATATAGCCCCTAGACCTCCTATGCCATTGTTTCCTAAGATACAACCACCTACCCCTACTGCTTTATCTCCCTTAGCTAATGTTATTATTTTCCCAACAATAGATTATCAGACCACAATATAGCAAATTGCTACTCCAACCCAAAACTAATAAATTTAGGAGATTAAAAGTATACTCAAGACCTTCAGGAATGATCTTGTGAGCATTAAGAAGCAAGTAGGTCATGAACACAAACCTTATCAAGCCACTTATTAGTAGAACTAGACTAATAGGCCTTCTTTTTAGAATGATTATCAAGGCCAAAAGAGAAATTTTAACCCAAGGCCTTTCCAGCCATAGAACCCAAACACAACCAGTTCATTAAAGGAGCCCGTACCTTAGAATAATATCGGCCAAGATTGTGATTGGTGCTATCCATGCAACCAGCCCCATAACTAATCAACATGTGATAATGGCATGAGAAATCGAGCCTTAATGGTTCAAAATAGTTATGCAGGTTCAGAAAGTGTTTCAAATCAGAGCCTGGAATAACAAGAAGGTTTTGAGGTTGCTTTGCCAAACTGGTAGAGTTCTGAGTTCTGTGGTGTGAATGGTCAGGATCAACAAGTTTCTCCTATCATAGCCAACACAAGATTCAAAAAAAGAGCAATGGATCTAGGACAGCAAGCTGGAAGTTCACAGCAATAGCCTACGAAAGATAAGCAGACTATTTCGACACCCAGTACTAATGTTGCAACACAATCCAAGGTGTAGTTTTTAAAAAAGGGCCAAGAGATACCTGGAAAAGAGTAGTCAAAGACACATTTGCAACCCTTGCAGAAGCAAAATGATGTTTTTATCACAAAAAACCAGCAAAAGGTAAATGCTACTTCTTTCAATATTGTTAAACACCTCAGAAATACTACTGTCAGCATGTTTGTATTAGATTCTTTGCATATCCTAGGTTAGAAAGGTTTGCTGCAAAATGCTTTAGCTGAGTTGTCTATTTATGATGATACTAATCAAGGTGCAACCAGAGCCATGTTCACTAATAGTTCAGAAAGTAAAGGTGAGCAAAAAGGTAAGGAGGTAAAGCCTCCCCCATTTTATTTGACTCTGATCATTGGGGATAAATTAGTGCATAACTGCATGGTTGATTCTAGCACAAGTAGTTATGTTATGCCTAGAAAATTATCTGATGTGTTAGGTCTTGTCTATGAACCCAACCCTCAGAAGGGTGTAGTTTAGTTAGATGGGTTTGCTGTTAGAACTACTGGTATAGTCAAAAATTTATCCCTTATCTTGCATGCATCCCCTAGTTTTGTGATTCATCAAGACATACATGTAATCAATTTGCCACCACACTTTGCCATTTTCCTATCAAGGGATTTTATAGCCAAGTTGGGGGATTTCTTGTCATTTGACTAGTCTCATCTATTTTTTAGAACAAAGTATGGTACAAAAGTAACCATAAAGTTTGAGCCCCTAGCCAAAGACAACATTGAACCATACATTCTGATCCCTATAAATGCTGACCTCTGGATCACCCCTGTACTGGAGAAGCAAACCATGACATCAGACCACAACACCCATGTAGAAAATATAAATCTAGATGAATGGGCAGCCAAAGATCATGAGATGGATCCCTTCCAGCATACAGATGAGGTAGGATTAGGGGTTTACATGATTTGTGAACCTGACTCTGATATGCCTAATTTGATTAAAAGGGAAGTACCACTTGTAGGGCAGGAAAATAAACTTCGGAAACTCTATTTTAATGGTTTGAGGAGCAATGTAGATGCTAGTGGTGGGGCCATGCTGATTTCACTAGAGGGACAAAAATATTCTTCTTCTTTTAGATTTTCATTTAGCTATACAAATAATATAGCTGAGTATGAAGCACTTGTACATGGCCTAGAGAGGGCCCGAAAAAGAGGTATTAAATATTTGTGTGTTTATGGTGATTATGAGTTAATAGTGAATCAGGTCAAAAATCTAAATGCTACAAAAAATGACTTGCTTAAGAAATATAAGAATCATGTATGGGATTTAATAGAAGACCTTGATGCTTTTAATATCTTTTCAATCCCTAGAAATAAAAATAAGTATGTAGATAGGCTTGCTTCTATAGGGGCTCAGTTTGATATTCCAAACAAAATTCACAAAGTAGAGGTGCATCAATATGTAAAGATAGTCGCCAGACCTTCTTTTCCTGACAATAATGTGAGTTGGCAGGTTTTTGACAGTGATGAGCAAATTGTAAATTTTTTAATTGGTGAACCTAAGTTTGCAGATGGAAACCAACAAAAGTGGCAGCAACAGTATGACAATCAGATTGTATAGTTGAGGACCAAAAAGCTGCCAAGGGGTTTGGTGACCTTGGAGTCTGCTTTCAACTCAGATGACCAGATGAGGAGAGACAAGTGCAGCCTGACGCTTAAGGAGGAACACTATGAAGCAGTCAAAATCTTCAAAGGCAAGCTTCTCAAGCTGGGAAAGGTATGTAATAAAGAGGAACATCAGGAGTTTATTCTGTTATGTCAGAAATTTAGTGATATTTTTGCTTGGGACTATAAGGATTTGAAGGGGTTTGACCCAAAATTAGCCCAACATACTATTGAATTAGAGACTGCTAAAAAACCAGTAAGGCAAAAACAAAGGCCTCTCAATCCCAAATTAGAACACCTTATGAAAGTTGAGCTGAATAAATTAGTTGAAAGTGGCATTATTTTTCCCATCAAGCATACCTCTTGGGTGTCAAACCTAGTTCCAGTTAGGAAGAAAAGTGGGAAGATCAGATTATGTGTTGATTCCAAGATTTAAATAGAGCGTCACTGAAAGACCACTACCCACTCCCTTCCATGGAGAAAATTTTATAGGTGGTTTCTAGTTCTGATAGATTTTCTTTGCTAGATGGTTATTCAGGTTATAACCAGATCCTGGTTAAACAATAGGATCAATTCAAAATAGCGTTCATGAATAAGTGGGCCATGATGGCCTACAAAAGGATGCCTTTCGGCTTATCCAACGCTAGAGAAAATTTTTAGCAAGTGATGGATATGGCTTTTCACAGCCTCATAAACACTATCATTCTGGTATATTTAGATGATATTACTATTTTTTCCAGAAATGCTAATGAACATCTTGATCATTTAGAATAGATTTTTCAGAGATGCAGGGAGTTCAGAGTGTCTCTCAATCTGAAGAAGTGTATATTTTCTATACACGAAGGTAAAATCTTTGGACACATTGTTTCAAAGCAAGGTATTTCCATAGATTCTAAAAGAATTTCTGCAATTCTCGAATTACCATTGCCAGCTCACAAGAAAGGCTTGCAAAGCTTTCTTGGAAGAATAAATTTTGTGAGGAGGTTCATACCAAATATCGCAGCTTTGTTGCAACCTCTCACTCTTATGCCTAAAAAGAATATACCTTTCGCTTGGACCAAGGAAGGTAAAAGGAGCTTTGATCAAATCAAAGAAGCTCTCGCAGCTGCCCCTACCCATGACAGAGATTTCATTTTTTACACATTTGGAGGAGTTGATACTATTTCTGCTATGCTTTTCCAATAGAACGATGAAGGTTTGGAGCTACCTGTAGCTTTTTCCAACTAGGTACTACATGATTATGAGGTAGAATATTCCTTTGTCAAGAAGCATGTGTTTGTTGTTGTAAGAAGTTTAAAAAAGTTTAGAAATATGATGTCGAACAACAAGATTCACTTGTTGGTTGGGCATTCAATTGTTAAAGATTTCTTGCTGAACCGTGAAATTAATGATAAGAATGTTGGTTGGATAACCAAGATCATGGAGTTTGACATAGATATTAAAATAGCCAAGCTCGTTAGAGGTAAGGGTTTGTGTGAACGAATTGCAGAAAACACAGTGAACAATAGCTTAGAGGAGACCAAAAAATTTGGTACAGTGTTAAACAATGATGATGCATTTGTTGTTTCAGTTCTTGCTGCTACCTGGGTGCAGCAAATGATGCTTTATTTGCAAACTGGCGAGTGTCCCGAAGGTCTAGACAATGCAAAAAGGAGGTATTAGAAATTACAATCTATCCCTTTTGCAATTATTGGTGGCATTCTATATAGAAGAGATTTTCAATGTGTTTTATTAAGATGCATTGAACTTGACCGAGTTGATAAGATTTTAGCAGAATTTCATGATGGGCTTTCAGGAGGCCACTTTGCTGCAAGAACAACAACCCTAAAAATTATGTGGGTTGGTTATTATTGGCCAAATTTGTTCAAAGGTTCCATTGCTTGGGTTTGAAAATGTGAAAAGTGTGCTCCATTTTTAGGAAAATATAAACTTGTAGCATTACCTCTGCATTTGATTCAATTGGAGGAGCCCTTTGCTAAGTGGGGCCTAGAATTTATAGGGCCAATCAACCCACCTTCAAGTGTAGGTCATAAGTGGATACTGACTGCCATAGATTATTTTACTAAATGGACCAAGGCGGTTGCTTTAAAGGAAGCAAATGAGACTTCTGTGCCTAACTATTATCAAGACTTCGTGTCAAGATTTGATACTCCAGAGTTAATAATTTCTGACAATGGTTTGGCCTTCATTGGTTTAAGAATTTTTGATTGGTCAGTTAAAAATAATATTTATTTGAATACATCTTCTGACTATTATTCATAGGGAAACAAACAGGAAAAATCTACAAATAAGAATCTAATCCGGATAATCAAGAAGATTATCGAGGACAATCAATGAACATGGCATAAAAATCTTAAGTTATCTCTTTGGGCTGATAGAGTGACTCCTAAAAGGTCCACTGGTTGTTCTCCTTATGTACTTGCTTATGGTAAAGAAGCTAAGCTACCCATTTCTATTAAGTTGCCGACTTTAAGTTATGTGAAAGAACTGGAATTACTAAATGAGCAACCTCTTGAAGTGCGGTTTGCATAGTTGGTAGAGCTTGAGGAAACTAGAAGGGAAGCTTTAAAACAACTTGAAATACACCAAGCTCATATGAAGAGCTCTTTTGATAAGAAAGCAAGACCACGGGAATTCCTCATTGGTGATTTGGTCTTCAAATGGAATGAATATAAGAGCAGACCTAGATGACATTCCAAGTTCGATGCAATTTGGGATGGGCCCTATGTGATCACAGAGTGCAAGGAGCACAACACTTTCCAACTTTCAAAGCTGACTAGAGAGGTGTTGTTTATCCCAGTTAATGGGATCCACCTCAAACATTGCCTCTGACATAAGTTCTATCTTGTAAATAAATAGAGTAGTTGTTACAAATAAGTGTGTTATGCACATTTATTTTCAGTAGTTTTCTTTCCCTAAGCATTGTTGCGCATTGTTCTGTTGGCCATCAGGGCCTATTAGTTTGCTTTCAACATTGTTTTGTTTTGTTTTGCTATTGTTTTGGAATTGTTGTTTCAGTAATCTGAGTTTCATGGAGGGGCATTTTTGACTTCGCGCCCAATGGATTTTTCAAAGGCAACTAATCTATGCTTAGCTGGCAAGCATCTAACAGAAATCGCCAAAATGTCACCAATTTTTCGCTACAACTCAAATGGTGGAGCTGATTTAAATACTATTATATTTTAAAGTGGAAACATAGTTATTTATCAATATGCTCGAGTGTTGTTTTGTACTTCATTTTATTTCATCAAGTGACAGTTATGCAGGTGTTTTGAGAAACTGAGTTTCTAAGTATTATTCATATTTTTGCATAAATCAAATGGAATACAGAACACAGTATACAAATTATAAAGCAGAATGCTTTCATTTATTTCATGAAGTGATGCATATTTTACATAAGTCATTTGATTGCAAGAATACAAATGCTGGTACAATCTTGCATTTTAATGCTTTTCTTTCATAATGGAAATGAAAGAACGAAATTACACATCCACATAATTCATGGTTTTAGCCGTTTCCATTTATAACAAGAAAGGAAATATACAACTGGAAATAGAAATCAGATAGTGTTAGACATATCCTTCATTGCCTGAGTTGGTCTTTAGTTGGTCTTTCAAAGTTGGCTCCTTTTTGTTTTCGCTCTTGAATGCTTCTGGTCCTAAATGTACCTACAAGAGTTTGAGAAGGGTGTCAATTAAGAGCTCAGGATATGAATAACACTACACGCCATACTAACAGAGATATATTTCAATCCTTACAGTGCAGAGAAACAACTAATGGAAAGAGCAGAGGCATGAACTAAATAGAGAGAAAACATCATCATTCTTTCTTTTTTTTGTGCTAACACTGTTTGTTTCCTTGTGTACATATAGGAAAAGCCATGTAGCTGTTTATCTTTTGAAGACCAAACATGTGGGGAAAAACAGGCTCCAACAAGGGTAGAGCCCGACATGCTGCCCTTATATGTTACAAGAGGGCCGAGAATGAGAGGAAGATGCAATCATCATGCTCTTCTGAGCTTTACAACTGAACAAGTAATCGAACTACCATGCAATTATAGCAATCAGATAAACATATGGAAGTGAAAACTACAAATGAATGATAATTGGACAACTTGTTTTAGTTAAAATTATCAATCTATCATGTTTTTTTCTGAAAGGTTTGATTTTGCTACCATAATACTATTTTTCTATTTTTTAAGACTATTCGCTTTATAGTGTTGTTTCATATTTTTTGTTTTGGAACAGTAGTGCTCTATCTCTTAACAATGATATTGAACAGGCATACATATGCCTCATCAATTGAATACTAATTGATAAAGTAAGAAAGTGCATGATTTGGAAGTGAATGGAGCAAGTTCACATAGTTATCTATTTCAGAATCAATGGAGATGTCTTATATAGAAGGCAGTTTGTGTTTGAGCATCTTTTACACAGTGCAAAGTTATGAGGTTATGCCTTGATAGGTGAGGAGATGAACTGGAAAGTAAATGGAGTGTGCACAAGAATTCACAATTACCCATGTGTTTTAAATAAAATAAAATACAAATTCTACAATTTCCAGCAGGTACCCATATTGAGTTTTGACATAATACAAAAAATCGGAGTACCTGTAGGAGTTTCAATTCCACATGTGCATTATGCATGGAGAGTGCTAGGTATAGAAACTAAGGATATGCAAGGATAGGTAAGGATGTGAAGAGTTTGTTGCTAGAATAAGAAGAGAATATCAAAGAATGGAGGAGCTTTATAGATGCAAGCTAGAACAATATGTGTAGAGTCTAGTCTTCTTCAAGTTTTCATTGTTTCAGGCATACCCACATGATGGGTTTGCATTCAAATACAATTTTATCATGGTTTCCAGAATTCTACATAAGCATGTGTTTTAGCAATACAAATTTATTCGAAATAATGGATACCCATATTGGGTTTTGGCAAGAGTGCAGTATTTTCAAAAAATAGAGGAGGCTCATATGAGGATTTCAATTTAAATTATATTTTCTTCATATTTAACAAGTACCCATTTTGTGGTTTTGAGTAAAACATAGAAATACTAAATACCCACATACAGATTTTTCCTCAAATATAGATTTTCTTCATATACAGAAGTACCCACATGGGGTTTCATAAGGAAATGCAGATATTCCACATTTTTTCAGTTTACCCATATGGGGGTTTTGAAAATAAAACACATATAGTTCATGTTTTAGATTATACATGAGTATTTTTTACAAAAATACCTGATAATGCACGGGTCGAGCCTAGTGTGAGTTTCATTTAATATTTAAGGAAAAAATGAGGAGATCTTTTCAACTTTTTCTTCATAGAAGATCGAAATCTGAATATAAGGAATTAGGAAAACAAGTTTATAAATGCAGATTTCTTCATAAAATCATTATCAAAAAAATGAACATGGTGCGGCCTGTGTGATGGCCTGCATTTTTCTAAAAACATAACAATCATTTTTATAGAGATAAGGCTTGTAGGCTTTAGTTTGAGAGAGAAGAGCACATATAAAGAACAATGCAAGGAGGAGTTTACCTTGTGATTGTTGTACAAGAATACACATGGTGCAGCCCAGGTCATTTGGAGCTCACAATGCTAAGGTTCAAGCCCTCTCATGGTGCCCAAGGTGGTGTTAGGAAAGCACAAAGAAAGAATGCAAAGGAAACCAAAGGCAAATAGAGAGAAGCCATGACCTGTGATGCCATGTTCTCAACAAAAGAACCAAGAAATAATGCATAAAGAAGTGGCAGGTCACATTTACCACATAACGGAGGAGAGATCAAAAGTTTCAAATCCTTCCCAAGCTGCAAGGTTGAGGATAAGCATGGTGGCATCTTAATCCCCAATAGAGCCAAAGTCTCCATTCTCAAAAGTGCAAAATGTTAGGGTATGCTTGTGTTTTGATCTTTAGGGTTTCCTAAATCCCTAAGTCGACTTTAGGGTGGTTGCTTAAGTTATTAAAATTTAGGAATGCCAAAGTAATATGCCATGATGGACGACTCGTGAATTTTAAGGCATTCATTCTATGGTTATACCTTGGGGAAGGCTTTATGCCTTAGTTTCATTTTTATTAATTTTCTAGAAATTAATTGGAAATGTTGCCTTAGTGTTATTTATCAAATGGATTTTATGAATGAAGAGTCAATAGGTCTTGGAGATGTTCCTTAGGATTAGGATTTAAGACCAAGGCTTTATGTTATTTTTTAATTGTTTTCAGAGAAAACAATTAAATATGTAAGGAGGATTATTGTATTTTTTATGATTTTTTATAGGAAAAAATCAGACTTTATAAAGGGAGATATAAGGTATGGTTTGCAAAATATTTTGAAATCTTTAATTACAAAATGGAATAATTATGAAACTGCATATTGTAAAGCAGAAGCAAAGCAATACTTTTTAAATTTTTTTGTTTTCTTGTTATTTTTAGTAGTTGATCATTGACTTTTCTTCTTGGTTGGATTTGAGTTTTTAGTTGGAAAGATAAGGTGTTTTCCTTGCTTTAATTTAAGCAGTTTTTTGCTATTTTTACAAGCCCGACAATCTATGCATGCAAAAAGTGTGACTTTCCACTTTTATGCTAACTTGTTGCATAGTTTTTGGGACCTTTTCCTTGAGCTTTCTTCAAGCGCTTGGATTAGGGTTTGAGACATATATCTTTGGAGAAAACTTAGGGTTTTCTAGTTGAGTTTGTTTTTTCCTCTTACACATTTTTGAGCTTGAAAATATTTTGTACTCAGTTGAGATTATTTTTGGCATACTCCTACAGTGAATAAAAAACAACATTCCTACCTATTTTTTTGTGTGTCTATTTGTAGTTACAATTGATGTTATCTTGTGATTTCTTTTTAGGGAGTCCTTGTTATGTCCTAGGTTGTAGTTTTGATGTGGAAAAGTGCAAGGATACAGGTTGCATGTTGTGTTTTAAAATAGATCTTAATGCAAAATACTTATGTGAAATTATTCTTAAGAGGTTGTGAAATTGTGGTTGTTTTTGAGCACTGTTTGTGAGGGAAATCCAGAATAGTCATTAGTTCACCATCAAATATTGAAAATCATTTCAAAATGATAGGTTTTAAGTTTCTATTTTTTATATCCTTTTCCCAAGAAATACTTTTAGAATAGGATCATCATATAGAGAACCAACTCACTTTGGAAAGAGTTTCAATGTTGCAACAAATATTTTGATTTTTGAAAATCTGATGAGGTGCAAATCTGATTGCTAACAAGTGTTAAAGTGGATCTGAGTAATGACTGAAATTTCTTTAACTTTTTTATGTCGAATATAAAGTAAATGTTTGGTTTATTTTTAGTAATTAAATATGATCCAATTTTCCTCCAATATGTCTCCATGAAGTGTTTAAGATGATATAATGCAGATAAATGAGTTATTAAATAACTCATGGTAAGAAGAATCTTTATAGACACTTGAAGTAGTTAACTCTTGATAGCTCTAGAAGGCTTTCAAGAAATAATGAGAAGATAGAGAAGACTCCTAGAACACTCCTAAATTCATACAAAATCATGGTGCATAAGTCATTCCTAAATTAATGGGATGATTATTTGTTTCATGATGAGTTTTAAGATCTCTCACAATCATTAAGCTTCATGCTTCCTTCTTCCACCAAAGATAACTCAAGTTACCACATCACTAAAATATTGTTGCATGATTGTAGCATGTTATTCATGCTAAAGATCATTTTTTTTTGTTGACTGAACTAAATAATAATTCCTTCATTCACATCCAACAATTGAAGACTTCCTTCAAATCAGGTGCCTAGAAATTGTTAAAAATTTAGTCTCAATAAAACAACGATAGCTCCCTCGTTTCTCAACGAAATTCAAAAATTGAAAATGATATAGAAATTATATTTTGAGGGATAAAAACCCTTTTGATTATTTGGCATGATTTGCATCAGGGAAGGAGCAGTACATATCAGAAATTGACTGAGACAAAAGTGGCATGATGGAGGACAACAACTTCAATTTTTTTAGAGTTTTGTAAATGACCCCAATAAAATAGGATCTTGTATCCACATTCTTAGTTGATTGGTTGGGTAGTTATAAAATATGAATTCTATAAATACAATGTAATCATTTGAGAGAAGGGGGGGATTAGAAAGTCTTGTTTTGGCCTAAGGAAATAGGATAGTTTTAGTTTCATTTCTAGCAACTGTGAAGTAGTTTATCCTTTTCAATTCTTGCAAGTTTTCCTTAGATTAGTTCCATTTCATGAAACTTTCCTTTCATGCAAATAAGATTTATTTTTGCAAGTAGAATAGACTATCAAGAAATTTTTCTACTTTCTCTCTTGCATATAGCCATGGACACTACCTTGGATTGATAAATTAAATGATGAGGATTAAAATGACCCCATCAGCAACTTAGCTATATACTCTTCAAGAAAAGAAGAAACATGAGGAGGTAGAGGCAAAGTTGGCAGAATTTTTCCCTCATTGTAGGCAAAAGAAGAGGGACTACAAATGTAAAATGGTGGCCAATATTGATAGCAAGAAAATTCCACCTAAATTAAAGCCAATTGAGGTAGATGAAGACCAATTTTTCTATGTTTCACAAAGAAGGCCATGGGCTCCAAGACAAGGTATTCCACCAAACCCATTATCTTTTAATGGACTTTACACGAATTCTTATGCATCTGGTAATCAATGGCAGCCCCAATATCCATCAAAATTTGGAGGTTATCCATCTCAACCTTGGAGCAACCCTCAAAATACCTAGCCTAGTTACCAAAATATCCCACCCCCATGGCAACAAAACCAAGGAAATTGGCAACAATCTCAAGGAAACTGGCAGCAGACATCCCAATGGAGGGGAGGGAAACAATGGACAAACTAGGCAACTAGTTACATGTAGCCACCTCCATAGTCTCAACAACCTTCCCTAATGCCCCCTCCTAACTCAAATACTAGCATACCTAGACCTAATCACTTACCAGCTCAACCCACACCCAAACCAAATAACAAACTATAAGTGTGAATAAGGTGTAAAGAATAAAACACTTCTTAATGAAACATTGTATCAAAGATCAAGCTAATAATCAACTGAAAGTGTCTCATTGTCTCCTATCTTCAAATATTTATTCAGCTATTGTGATCTCATATTTAAATAACACTATAACTATTAAAATGACAATCTAAAGAATGGAATGATGTTGATGCAATGATGTGAAGCTAATATGATAATACTAAATGATAAAATAAACTACTATAGCATGGATTGACATGAAAACTAATAAATGCAACTATAGGAGGCAGCCATGATATGATCTTAGAATGTTGGATGCTTGATTCTTGAAGCTTGAATTCCTGCAGAGTAAGAGTGCATAAGTTAGATAATCTGGATCCTTTTCGTGGTTGAATGAAGTTGTATTTATAGATTTCCTGGCTATAAAAATTCACAGGGATGGAAAAGAGAGGCTTGGATTCAATTTGGAGGATTGAATGGTGGGAGATGGAGGAGATTGAGAATATATTAGAGATTGTCTCTACCCATAAAATACCAGGCAAGAGAAGAGGAAGGATTGATGGAAGAGGATTGAGAGAAGAATTTACAATTTGTCTCCAAATCTTCCCATGATGTTTCAATTAATTAATTTTGACATGATTTTGACATAAACTAGACATAAGATATCTAATTTGATTTTGAGGAAATATAGAGGAATATTCCTTATGCCTTTATTTAAATATTTTTTATTTATTTAAATTAGCAAAAGAGGGATAAATAATTTAATAGAACAAACTATAGAATTTGTTTGTTAAATTAAATAGAAGAATATATCAATTAATCAATAAAGTGTTTAATATTTATTTAATTAATTTAAGATTGATGTGATAGAATAAAATAGGGAAATGATAATTAAATCAAACAAAGTATTTAATTTTGTTTATTTAATTAAGATGGGATAATAGATGAAATTAGAAGAATTTAAATGTGGCGTGAACATGAACTATATAAATAAATATTTCTATTTATTTAAATAGTAGAGGAAATTAGGATAATTAATCAAATAATTCATATTTAATTAATCGGATTCTCAAGACCAATTTTAGTTGTATACATTTTTCCCCTCTTTGAAGTGATGTGTTTACGCAATGCTTCAAAGAAAATTTTGTTGCTACTGAAAGTATTGATGAAAAACAACATTATGCCCCAAACATGCCCCAGATATTGATTTTCAGATGATTGCTGATAATATGCCCCCTCAAGAGATAAATTAATGATTTGATGATTTTTTTTAGTATTTTTGAATTTTCATGATGATGTGATGAAAAAATTAATTTATCTCTTGACATTGATGAAGAAAATATAGCTCGTTTATGAATTTCAATTAATTCCAAAAATAAAATTAATTAAAATAAAAGAAAACCCACCAAAATCCCTTTTCAAAAATCTATATAAAGTCCAAAAGGTTATTTTCAAGGTCATTTGCATTTTTTGACATTCAATACCTAGTGATAGAGATATTTCAGCCAATCGGAGAAAGATGCCTATCCCCTACCACACTCACTATTTTGAGTGCATGCGATGTCACCAGTGGTTAGCCACCTATGGACCTCCGGTATGTACCCATAATCCACCTCGTACTATGAATTTTCTCAATTTTCAAGTATTTTTCATGTTTTAACATTTTTTCCTTAGTTTAGCGCATCAATGTCACATTGCAGTGCTTATATAAACTATTTTAGCACTTTGAGATTTAGCGCTTGCATTATTTTATCTAGCGCTTTCGTTAGATGGTTTAGCATTTTCATGAGTTAGCCCTTAGATAGTCCATTTTAGAGCTTTCATGCCATACCTTAGCGCCTAGAATGTTCTAGCACTTTGATGAAATAAAATGGCACATTGATGGTCTGTTGTAGCACTTCTGGTAAAGTAGTGATTTGATTAAAGTGGCGCTTCAGATGCCTGTTGGTGTAGGAGAGTTTACTAGAAGGTCATGAATTAGCAACTTGTGTAGATCAAATGTAGCTCACTCCTTCTAACTCTTGAATTTGTGCCTTAGAGGCATTTGAGAACTTGCATTATGTTAGGGAAGGTCATGTTGACCATCTGTTCATTTGGAATTTGGCTACAAGGATGACTTAGAACCTTGTAGACCCTCCTAGGTGATAGTTTTCTTTAAAATTTTGAAAATAAGGCCTTTGGAAAGCCACAAGTGGCCATGGAATAGTTAGGCTCTAGCTTAACTGAATTGGAAAGCCTATTTATGGAGTGCTTCGACCTGAGAGCAAGGTTGGAAGCTTTTGTAATGCTTAAGATTTCATGAATACAAAGGAGAACAGTGAGAGTTATGTAGTTTTCTGTGTTTGCTTTGCATTTGTGTGATCAAGAGTGATCATGGCTCTGTAACATGTTGTAGTTTGTAGTGTAAACTGTGTTAGAAGCCTTGTGTTGTAGTAATTAGTTTGTGTGTTCAATTTGGAGGTGTTACTTTGTGTTTAGTTTGTTTATTTTTAAGTTGTTGACCTGACAATCAGTCTATAAAGGATGGAGTTCTAATTTCTTTCCCACTGTACTTGTGTACGGGCCCTTGGGAACTGTGGTTAGGCTCCATTTTTGTATATAGATTAGGGTTAGGAGTGGCTAGGAGTCTAGGAAGCATGGAAAAAGTCTTCTCCTAGGCGAGCTGACAGTGCCCGGATAGGAAAGACAGGAAGTGAAAGGTACTTAACTAGCAGGGGTGACTATCTCCTAGAAATTCACATTGTGGATAGGGTAGGTGAATTCCTTGCCAAGGATTACTAAGAAGGAGGAAGCCCCATCAACCTGTTTGATGAGAGGAAACCTTTGATAGTCTGCAAAAACACAGGGAAAAGACCTAAAAAGTCTTAAGTTCTTGGTCAGTTCTAGTTTGAGGAGTTGTACGGGTAGTTGGAGGCCAGGACCACTACCATCTTCAAGTGAAAATCATGAAGAACAAGAAACCCAAGGGTAAGCTCAGTGTTCTTTGGTAAACCTTGGAGTGATAGTGTGTTTACTCAGAGATAGAGACCTAATAGGGGCTCTTGGGCTAGTAGCCTAACAAACCCTAAGTGAGGGTTTGGTGGAAGCGAATTATAAATGGAGTATGGTGGATTGTCAAGAACCCTAGGGAGATGGTTTGGAGCCTATGAAACATCTCTACACCCCCTGCAAGGTTAAACTTTAGCCATTGGAGGATATTAGTCTTTAGGGAAGAGTAAGGGCTAAGGGAAGAATAAGAGTAGTGCACCAAGGGAGACTTGGTAGATTAGAATTGAGATGATAGTGGGGATGGCTAGGAGAACCAGTGGTACCTTAGAGGAGGTCCTAAAGGTTAAGGTGGCTAATACACCAAGGAGATCTTGCTAGCAAAGATCGAGAGCATGGAACAGTGATTGTTCCATCCAACCCTACCCTATCAGATTGGTATCAGAGCAACTTAAAGATTTGGGAGAAAATCTTGTATGTCAAACCTTGAATCCAGTGGTACCACAACCATGGTGACAAACATTGATTTGGAAAAGAAGGTTGAAGATCAAGAGGAAGATAATAGGAGGTTGAGAGAAATATTGGCACAACTTGAGGAAGCATTGAGCAATATGCAAATCAAGGCTGATGAGGTCAGTGAAAGATTGGAGGGAAGGGAACCAAAGAGTGAAGAGGTTTCAGAGGAAGACAAGACCCCTAAACCTGACCCTATTCTGCAAGAGGAGCCTTTCTTGAAGGCATTGAAAGCTTTGAGTGGGAAATCACTTGAAGGCATACCACTCTTTAGCTGTAATTTGGAAGTTGACCTAGTCCTAGATTGGATAGAAGGCATGGAAAACCATTTTGAATATGATGGATTCACTGAAGCACAAAAGGTGAAGGTGGCCAAGTCTAGATTGAGAGGATCTGCCTTGACATGGTGGAAATTCATTCAGAAAGAGAGGGGAAAGGAAGGCAAGAAGCCTATTTCAACTTGGAAAGTTATGGTGGGAAAGGTGAGAGAAGCATATATACCAGATGACTATGAGATTAAGTTACACAAGAAGAGGCAAAGCTTGAGGCAAAGAGACGAAGATGTGAACACTTACACTGAGGAGTTTCAAAAACTTTGTATGAGGTCCAATGTTTCAGAAGATAAAAGCCTCAAGGTGGCTAGGTATCTAAATAGTTTGAAGTGGAACATCCAAGAAGAGATGACTCTTCTAAGTCCAAAGACAATACACCAATGCTATCAGTTAGCTATTAAGATTGAGGAAAGAAGCAAGAGGAAACATGATCAGGCTTCTAAGAGTAGAGGCAAAGGTAGAGATCAAAGAGATCAAAGAGGATAGAGAGGTGGCTACCAAGGTAGAGGGAATGAGCAAAGAAAGCAAGGAGAGTCTAAACTCACTGAGCATGCGAGTGAAACACCTTCTAGAGGAGGTTATGGAAGAGGTAGAGGTTCTCAAGGAGGATGAAATAGAGGAAGAGGAGTAGGCAGGAGAAATTCATCTTTTGCTACTATGAAATGTTACCATTGTGGTCAAGTAGGACATCCAACTTATAGGTTCCCAGAGAAATCATCTTCATCAAATGTTGAGAAGAGGGTGGCATATGCTCAAGAGGACACCATGAGCACTAAATCACCAGAGGTCAGTCACATTGAATCTGAAATGGGCGAGAATCTAATGTTTAGGAGAGTTTTGATCAGACAATCGGTCAAGGAAGAACCAAAACAAAGAAGAGCTCTATTTAGAGTGAGATGAAAGATACTTGGAAAAGTGTGTAAGGTCATTGTAGATTCAGGTTCAACAGACAACATCATCTCAAAAGAAGTAGTAAAGAAGTTAAAATTGGAGAAGGTACCCCACACTAACCCCCTCAAAGTAACATGGTTAAACAAAGGGCAGAGTGTTCTTGTTAATGAGCAAGTAATGGTGGAGTTTTCCATTGGAGGGTACAAGGATAAGCTAATTTGTGATGTATCACCCATGGATGCATGCCATCTACTCTTGGGAAGACCATGGCAGTATGACAGAAGTGCCATGTATGATGGGAAGGAGAATACTATTTCTTTTAAAAAGGATGGGAAGACCTTTAAGTTGCAGTCACTATCAGAAGAAGAAGAAGGATAGTCAAAGACACCAAGTGTCCTGTTAAGTAGTGGGAATGAGTTCCTTAACAATCTACATCAAGGGGGTAAAGTTATATGATCATGTTGCAGTCCAAAGATGAAGACAAGACTGAGAAAACAGTCATACCCGGAGCAGTCCAGAAATTGCTTGAGAAGTATAAGGATATAGTGAGTGATGGTACACCTGCAACTTTACCTCCTAAAAGGGCCATTAGTCATCAGATTGACTTCATACCTAGAGCATCATTGCCTAACAAAGTAGCTTATAAGCTTACACCAGATCATAATCTAGAGGTATCTAGACAAGTGCAGGAGTTATTAGATCAAGGATTGATTAGGAAGAGCATTAGCCCATGTACAATACCAGTGGTCTTAGCAACCAAGAAAGGAGGCAAGTGGAGATTATGCACTGACTCTAGAGAAATAAATAGAATCACAATTAGGTATAGGTTTCCTATTCCTAGGATTGAAGACTTAATGGATTGTCTTGGAGGAGCTCAGTATTTCCCCAAGTTGGATCTCAAGAGTGGATACCATTAGATCAGAATCAAGGATGGAGATGAGTGGAGGACAACCTTTAAAACAATAGATGGGTTGTATGAGTGGAGAGTTATGCCATTTGGCCTCTCTAATACTCCTAGCACATTCATGAGGCTCATGAATGAAGTGCCCAAGGACTTTACAAGGTTATTTGTGGTGGTATATCTTGATGATATACTCATCTTTAGCAAGACATTAAAAGAACACCTAAATCATGTGGAGTTGGTTCTTAGAAGATTTCAAGAGCAGAAGTTAGCCATCAACCTAGAGAAGTTTGATTTTTTCAAACAGGAACTTGTATATTTTGGTTTTATAGTGTCTCAAGGATCATTGAAAATGGATCCAAGCAAAGTGGAAGCTATCCTAAACTGGCCTACACCAACCACAGGGACTGAGGTAAGAAGTTTTCATGGGTTTGCTCAATTTTATAGGAAATTCATAAGAAACTTTAGTGGCATATGTGCACCAATCCTAGAGACAATCAAGGGTGGTTTGAAAACTAAGTTTGTGTGCACTCAAGAAGTTGAGAAAGGTTTTGAGAAATTGAAACAAGAAGTGGCAACTCAACCTATTCTCTTATTACCAATCTTTGACAAGTTGTTTACTATGGAGTGTGATGCTAGTGGAGTTGTAGTAGGAGGAGTGCTTAGTCAAGAAGGCAGGCCCATAGCTTTCTTCAGTGAAAAGCTTAATGAAGCTAAGAAGAAGTATTCTACCTATGATCTAGAACTTTATTCTTTGGTTCAATCACTTAGGAAGTGGAGGCATTACCTTCTACCCAAGGAATTTGTAGTCTTTACTTACAATCAGGCACTTAGTTATATCAACACCCAAGAGAAGTTGAGCAATAGACACTTGAAGTGGATGGAGTACATCCAAGCTTTTACTTTCACCATAAAGCATAAGAAGGGACAATTGAACAAGGTAGCAGATGCATTGAGTAGAAGATTGCTAACAGTGCAAGAGATATAGATCAAGAGAATTAGAATAGAGAGTTTCAAGGATCTCTACGGGGAGGATGAAGATTTCTTAGAGGCCTACAAGGTATGTTCTGACTTTGAGAATCATTTTCATAGCCAATACTCAGAGTATACCTTGCAAAGTGGATTGTTGTTTAAAGGGAATCAGTTGTGTTCCAAAAGGGTCAATGAGAGAAAACCTCATTTAGGAAAAGCATAATGGTAGTCTTAGTGGACATTTTGGCATCAACAAGACATTAGAACTAGTGCAAAGGTTCTACTATTGGCCTAAGTTGACAAGAGATGTCAGGAGGTATGTGGAGCAATGTGTTGTGTGCATGAAAGCTAAGGGAGGAGCTAGTAATGTTGGTTTATATCAACCCCTACCCATTCCTAATAGACCATGGGAGTGTGTTAGGACTCCCTAAGACCAAGACTGGATTTGATAGTGTGTATGTGGTGGTAGAAAAATTCAGCAAGATGAGTCACTTTATCCCTTGCAAAACCACACATGATGCTAGCTATATAGCTCACCTTTTCTTTAAGGAAATTCTAAGGATCCATGGATTGCCTTTAAGAATTGTTTCAGACAGGGATGTGAAGTTCATGAGTCACTTTTGGAAGACTCTATGGAGTAGATTAGGTACCGACCTGTCTTTTGGATCAGCTTACCATCCTCAGACTGATGGTCAAACATAAGTGGTTAATAGGGTGCTAGGTAACCTACTAAGGTGTCTAACCAAAGAATATGGACAGACTTGGGATATGGTTATCTCACAGGCTGAGTATGCTTATAATGATAGTGTAAACCGAACCACAGGGAAGAGTCCTTCTTAGATTGTGTATGGAATGCACCCAAGAGGTATATGTGAGCTCAAGGATCTAGGAGCTATGGATTATAGGAGTGGACATGCAGAAGACTTCATTCAAACCATGAAAGAGATTTAGGAGTAGGTAAAGAGGACAGTCACCAAGGCTACACAAAAGTTGAAAGACAAGGTAGATATGTCAAGAAAGGGTTTGCAATTTGCAGTAGGAGACTATGTCATGGTCCACCTTAACAAATCAAGGTTGCAGAAGGGTACATCAACCAAATTGTAGATGAAAAGAATGGGACCATGCAAGGTATTAGCCAAGTATAGGAAGAATGCATACAAGGTGGAGTTACTTGCAGATTTGGGAATTTCACCAGTCTTCAATGTAGCTGATTTGATCAGATACAAGGGGTCATTCAATGACAAGGATTAGACCAGTAGGGAGATCTTCAAGGAAGTAAGCAACATACCCTTACCTATTCCAGACAAGCTTCAGGTAGAAAGGATCTTGGAGTCAAGGGTGAAGAAATCTACAAGGCACCAAGTGTACATGGAGCATCTTGTCAAGTGGAAGAATAAACATGAATCTGAGGCTACATCAACATGGGTGGATGAAGCTCAGTTCAAGAAGCAGGGTATTGACCCATTTCTAATCTCTCCTCACATTACTTAAATTCTATGCAGAGGGGGAGAATGGTGCAGGAGCACCCCAAAGTGCATCTAGGAGAGTTTACTAGAAGGTCATGAATTAGCAACTTGTGTAGATCAAATGTAGCTCACTCCTTCTAACTCTTGAATTTGTGCCTTAGAGGCATTTGAGAACTTGCATTATGTTAGGTAAGGTCATGTTGACCATTTGTTAGTTTGGAATTTGGCTACAAGGATGACTTAGGACCTTGTAGACCCTCTTAGGTGATAGTTTTCTTTAAAATTTTAAAAATAAGGCCTATGGAAAGCCACAAGCGGCCATGGAATAGTTAGGCTTAAGCTTAACTAAATTGGAAAGCCTATTTATGGAGTGCTTCGACCTGAGAGCAAGGTTGGAAGCTTTTGTAATGCTTAAGATTTCATGAATACAAAGGAGGACAGTGATAGAGTTATGTAGTTTTCTGTGTTTGCTTTGCATTTGTGTGATCAAGAGCAATCATGGCTCTGTAACATGTTGTAGTTTACAGTGTAAACTATGTTAGAAGCTTTGTGTTTTAGTAATCATTTTGTGTGTTCAATTTGGAGGCGTTACTTTGTGTTTAGTTTGTTTGTTTTTAAGTTGCTGACCTGACAATCAGTCTGTAAAGGATGGAGTTCTAATTGATTTCCCACTATACTTGTGTACGGGCCCTTGGGAACTGTGGTTAGGCTCCATGTCTGTATATAGATTAGGGTTAGGAGTGGTTAGGATTCTAGGAAGCATGAAAAAAGTCTTCTCCTAGGTGAGCTGACAGTGCCCGGCTAGGAAAGACAGGAAGTGAAAGGTACTTAACTGGAAGGGGTGACTATCTCCTGGAAATTCACATTGTGGATAGGGTAGGTGAATGCCTTGCCAAGGCTTTCTAAGAAGGAGGAAGCCCCATCAACCTATTTTATGAGAGGAAACCTTTGATAGTCTGCAAAAAGACAGGGAAAAGACCTAAAAAGTCTTAAGTTCTTGGTTAGTTCCAGTTTGAGGAGTTGTACGGGCAGTTGGAGGCCAAGACTACTACCATCTTTAGGTGAAAATCATGAAGAACAAGAAACCCAAGGGTAAACTCAGTGTTCTTTGGTAAATCTTGGAGTGATAGGGTGTTTACTCGGAGATAGAGACCTAATAGGGGCTCTTGGGCTAGTAGCCTAACAAACCCTACGTAAGGGTTTGGTGGAAGCGAATTATAAATGGAGTATGGTGGATTGTTAAGAACGCTAGGGAGATGGTTTGGAGCCTATGAAACATCTCTACACCCCCTGCAAGGTTAAACTTTAGCCATTGGAGGATATTAGTCTTTAGGGAAGAGTAAGGGCTAAGGGAAGAATAAGAGTCATGCACCAAGGGAGACTTGGTAGATTAGAATTGAGATGATAGTGGGGTTGGCCAAGAAAACCAGGGGTACCTAAGAGGAGGTCTTAAAGGTTAAGGTGGCTAAGACACCAAGGAGATCTTGCTAGCAAAGATCCAATGCATGGAATAGTGATTGTTCCATCCAACCCTACCCTATCACCTGTTTTAGCACATCAAAGTGTTGAAATAGTGCTTCTGATAAACTAGCGCTTTGGGTGCCTATTTTAAAGCATCCATGTGCTAAAATAGCACTTCTAATAAAGTAGCACTTTGGGTGCCTATTTTAGCACATCCATGTTATATTTGCAAATTTTGACATATTTAACCTTGATTTAGTCAAATTCAATCATGTCCATTCTTTGGTTTGGTATGATTTGATTATCCAAATTCCCTAATGACTGATTTTGATGATTTAATAAGACTTACTATCGTGATAGGTGAGAATAATCCTATTTTTCACAATCCTCATGATAGGCGAGGAATGATTTATATCTGATAAACCTCATGATAGGCGAGATTAGATAATGTTTGTGATGAACCTCATGATAGGTGAGGTTTGTTGATGTTTTTTCATGAATTTTGATCAAAAATTCATACCAAAGTTTGATTGAATTTGATAATAGAATGAATTTTTATTCTTGACATAGTGCACTGATTTTAGACTTTTTATGATGATAGGAGGATCTTGGTACTCTCCAGTTGTGAGAGCAGTTTCCTTGGACCACGGATTTGATTCATCATCTGACTCTGGATGAGATTCAGATCATAGGTCGATGTGGCCTACTAGTCTCCTTGATATGCCCCAGATTAGGATTAATCAGGGTCTCCTTACTACTTTGGTTGAGTGGTGGAATAGTGACCATAACAATTTCCATCTACCCACCGGTGAGATGACGGTCACACCCGAGGATGTGTGGCAGATACTGCGGATTCCATTTATGGGAGAGATTGTTGTATATGATTCACATGAGGCTGGTGAGAGAGATGCTGTCCGTAGAGTCTTTCAGGATCAACACATTGTAGGACCAAGTGTCTGATGGAGGATGATAGCTAATGCATATGCTTCACTACCAGCAGTATTAGTTGGATTCATTGGAGGTTTCCTTTGTCTTGATCGTAGGTCAAAGGGATTCTCTATGGGTTGGGGCCGGGTTTTGAAGAGCATGGTTGTGCATGGGATGAGATATGCATGGGGGATGTGTATGCTAGCACATCTCTACCATGATTTACATTTAGTGGTATACTTGGGAGCACGTAGCTTATCAGCAGGGATGACCCTATTATAGGTGTGGGCATGGGAGCATTTTTCCATTGCTCGACCATTTCTAGTTCGTGACAGACCTTCCAGTAGACCTTATGTTTTCAGGTATAGAGTTAGACTTACCCAGGTTCGGATGGGTAAGTTAGAGCATTGTAGATGAGTTTTGGATGACACAGAGAGTGTTATCTGGTGGTCGTATCTAGACTATGTGTTTAGGTGTGGAGCCTAATCAGTCTCCAAGTGGGAGATTGTTGGTATGTGGCGACTGATCATTCTATATTGTACACTCTTCATGTATCCTTGCTGAAAAAGGGAAAAATCATAAAAAGGAAAAAAACCCCGATTTTGTATATCCCTAATTTATAAAGGGTTTCGGATAGAGTTACAGTATTATAAGAAATAGGCAATTATTCGTGATATTGTAATAGGGTTTTGCACTGGTTAATAATATCATTGGTTGGTTGCGGTTTGGTGGATGTAGCCCACATTGGGTGAACCATGTTAAATTCTCTGTGTTAGTTTTATGTGTGTTTTATTTCTGGTTTATTTGATAAAATCTACATTTAGCTTTTAGATATCTGCCTTTGAAAACCTAACAAGTGGTATCAGAGCAAGTTGTTTTTTATTATCATTTGCAGGAAAGTCTCATGGTTGAGTGGGAGTCTCACGGTTAAGTGGGAGCAATGGCAGACGAGGGTAAGATGAAGGTTGATAAGTTCAATGGGCAGAACTATCAGTTATGGAAGATGCAGATGGAGGACTATCTCTATCAGAAGGATTTATGGCGGCCATTGGAAGGGAAAACCAAGAAACCCACAACAATGACCGATGAGGACTGGGATATTTTAGATAGAAAGACACTTGGTAGTATTCGCTTATGCCTGGCACAATTAGTGGTGTTTAATATCACAACATCAAAGACAACTCTCGAGTTGATGGAAACCCTAGCAAAGTTGTATGAAAAGCCTTCCGCTTCGAATAAGGTATTTCTTATGAAGCGTTTATTTAATATGAAAATGGTAGAAGGTGGATCAGTTACTGATCATTTAAATGAGTTCAATACAGTTACCAATCAATTAACTTATGTAAAAGTAAACTTTGATGAAGAAGTTAGGGCTCTTTTGATTCTGTGTTCTTTGCCTGAAAGTTGGAATAGCTTGGTAATGGCTGTTAGCAATTCTGTTTCTAGTTCAAATACATTGAAATTTGATGATGTTGTTGGTGTTATTTTGAGCGAGGAAATTCGTAGGAAAAGCTCAGGTGGAACATCCACATCAGGCAGTGTTTTGAATGCAGAAAGTAGGGGTAGAACAAAAGAGAGAAGAAACAATTATGGAAGTCATGGGAAGTCATGAGGAAAATCAAGTTACAGAAGGTCCCAATCTAGAGACAAGAGGGATTGTTGGTACTGTGGTAAGCCAGGTCATTTAAAGAAAGATTTTTGGTCTCGAAAAAATAAAGAAGGAGACGAAAAGGAAGGAAATAAAGAGGCAAATGTGGTAAGTAATAAATCTGATGAGGATGCTTTGATTCTTTCTCTTGACAATGTTGATGATTCTTGGGTGTTAGATTCAGGGGCTTCATTTCATGCTACGGCCCATAGAAATTATTTTCTTGATTATGTCCAAGGGGATTTTGGGCTGGTTTATTTGGGAGAAAATGAACCCTGTCAAATTGTTGGAAAGGGAAGCATCAAAATTAAGTTGCAGAATGGGAGTCATTGGCTACTACATGAGGTAAGGCACGTTCCAAAGCTAAAAAAAAATTTAATTTCAGCAGGGCAACTAGATGATGAAGGTTGTGTTGTTACATTTAGTGATAAAAATTGGAAGGTTACAAAAGGTGTGAAAGTAGGCACCTTATATCTTTGTACAGGTCATACTGTTCCTTCTACTTTAGCTATTGTAGATAAAAATCAATGTTCAAGAATAGTTGCTACAATTCAGCAAGAAGAAAATCAGATAGTTGCTGCGAATTATGAATCAACACTATGGCATAACAGACTTGGTCACATGAGTGCAAAAGGTATGAAAGTACTTCATTCAAAGAATGCTTTACCAGGTCTAAAATGTGTTAACATGGATTTCTGTGAAAGTTGTGTGTATGGCAAACAAAAGAGAGTTAGTTTTCTCAAGGATGGGAAACAAAAGAAGGATGAGAAATTGGAGCTTGTGCATACGGATGTATGGGGACCAGCTCAGGTATCTTCTCTCAGTGGCTCTCATTATTATGTCACATTCATCGATGATGCAACTAGGAAGGTATGGATTTATTTCATTAGGCAGAAATCTGATGTATTTGAAACTTTTAGAAAATGGAGAAGCTTGGTTGAGAATGAGACAGGTAAAAAGTTGAAATGTCTCAGATCTGATAATGGTGGTGAGTATTGCAGCAAAGAGTTTGAAGATTATTGTTCCTCTATTGGTATTCGTAGGTAGAAAATAGTTCCAAGGACTCCACCGGAAAATGGAGTGGCTGAGCGTATGAACAAAACAATAATGGAGCGTGCACGAACTATGAGATTGCATGCTAGGTTGCCTTTAAACATGTGGGAAGAGGCTGTAAATATTGTTGTTTATTTAATTAATAGAGGTCCTTCTAATCCTTTGGGTTGTGGTATTCCAGAGGAAGCATGGAAAGGTAAGAAGGTAAGTTATTCTTTTCTGAAAACCTTCGGTTGTGAAGCATTTGCACATATAGATTCTAAAAATAGAACCAAGCTTGATGCAAAATCAAAGAAATGTATATTTGTTGGATATGGCATAGATGAATTTGGTTATAGGCTTTGGGATTTTGAAAATAAGAAAATTGTGAGAAGCAGGGATGTCATATTCAATGAGAAAATGTTGTACAAAGATCTATTGCAGCAGCATGAGAAGAAAGAACAGGATTATGCAGTGCTGGATGATATTACAAACACCAATGTTCCAGTGGTTCCTCATGCTCCGCAACAGCAACAACAAGAAATACCACAAACTCCAGTGAATGTTAGGCGATCTTCAAGGTTAAGTAGACCTCCAGAAAGATTTTCTCCCTCTTTGTACTCTATTCTATTAACTGATGCTGGTGAACCAGAATGTTATCATGAAGCTATGCAGGTGGATACCAAGGTTCAGTGGGAGCATGGAATGGAAGAAGAAATGGACTCCTTGCTGAAAAATCAAACTTGGAAATTATGCAAGCTGCCTGTAGGTAAAAAGGCTTTAGCAAACAAATGGGTTTATAGGATGAAAGAGGAGGATGGAGGTAAGAAAAGATTTAAATCCAGATTAGTCATAAAGGGATTTGCACAGAAACAGGGTATTGATTTTGATGAAATATTTTCTCCAGTTGTTAAAATGACCTCCATTCGTACTGTGTTAAGTATTGTGGTTGTTGAAGATTTGCATTTAGAATAGCTTGATGTTAAAATTGCCTTTCTCCATGGTGATTTGGAAGAGAAAATTTATATGTAATAGCCACAAGTATTTGAGGTCAAAGGTAAGGAGAAACTAGTGTGCAGATTGAAGAAAAGCTTATATGGCTTGAAGCAAGCACCTCAACAATGGTATCATAAATTTGATAGTTTTATGGTTGAGCAAGGTTATAACAAGTGTAATTCAGACCATTGTGTTTATTTTAAGATGCTAGGTGAAGATAGCTACATTATTTTATGTTTATATGTTGATGATATGCTTGTAGCAGGGTCTAACATGGATCACATAAAGGAGTTAAAACAACAGTTAGCAAATTCATTTGCTATGAAGGATTTGGGGGTAGCAAAAAAAATACTTGGTATGAAGATTACAAGAGATAGGAAAAACAGGAAATTGTTTTTATCTTAGGTTGATTATGTTAAAAAGGTGTTGCAGAGATTTCATATGGAGAATGCAAAAGCTGTTAGCACACCTTTGCCCAGTCATGTAAAATTGACTAAGGATATGTGTCCAAAGACACAAGAGGAGAAAGAAAAAATGTCCAAGGTACCATATGCTTCAGCTGTAGGTAGTTTAATGTATGCCATGGTATGCATGAGACCAGAAATTGCACATGCTATAGGAGTTGTTAGCCGGTATATAAGTAATCCAGGAATTGAGCATTGGAATGCAATAAAATGGATTCTCAGGTATTTGAGAGGTACACCAGATAAAAATTTATGTTTTAAGGGCTCTAATACAGATTTAAAAGGCTATGTTGACTCAGATCTGGCAGGGGATATTGATACCAGGCGGAGTACCGTAGGTTATGTATTTACCGTTGGTGGGACAGCAGTAAGCTGGATATCTCGATTGCAAAAGGTGGTTGCTTTATCCACCACAGAGGCAGAGTATGTGGCTGCAACAGAGGCAACAAAGGAGATGATATGGATGTAATTTTTCATGGAAGAGTTGGGAAAACAACAGGCTAAAAATTACTTGTTCACAGACAGCCAGAGTGCTATACATCTTGCAAAGAATTTTGCCTTGCACTCTAAAACCAAACACATACAGTTGAGGTATCATTTCATTCGGTTAGTGTTGGAGGATGGACAGGTAAAGCTGGAAAAGATACATACAGATGTAAATCCAGCGGATATGTTTACTAAGGCAGTGATAAGGGAGAAGTTGAGCTCCTCTTCAGCTTCGGTTGGCCTTCAAGGTTGAATTAAAGTATAAGAAAGCAGCAGGGTCCAAGGTGCTTATTTCCAGTGGGAGTTGTAAGTGCAGAGGTGTCATCCAGGTTCAGTCTCCAAGTGGGAGATTGTTTAGGTGTGGAGCCTGATCAGTCTCCAAGTGGGAGATTGTTTAGGTGTGGAGCCTGATCAGTCTCCAAGTGGGAGATTGTTGGTATGTGGTGACTGATCATTCTATACTATACACTCTTCATGTATCCTCGCTAAGTGGGAAATTTTTTGTCCTGCTTTTTCGCGAAATTATCGAAAAAGGGAAAAATCATAAAAAGGAAAAAAACCCTGATTTTGTATAACCCTCATTTATAAAGGGTTTCGGATAGAGTTACAGTATTATAAGAAACAGGTGATTATTCGCGATATTGTAATAGGGTTTTGCACTGGTTAATAATATCATTGGTTGGCTGCAGTTTGGTGGATGTAGCCCACATTGGGTGAACCACGTTAAATTCTCTGTGTTAGTTTTATGTGTGTTTTATTTCTGGTTTATTTGATAAAATCTGTATTTAGCTTTTAGATATCTGCCTTTGAAAACCTAACACTATGAGCAATAGGACAAGGATGATGCAGTACTTGGGTATCTATGTGACTCTATGTACCTAATTGGTAGGACCCCTTTTGTGTTGGAGAGATTTTTGTTGCAGCAGGTGTACAAGCAGTATGGTATAGTACAGTGTATGCCTTAGGGGGTAGCCCATTATGCCCATTGACAGAGTGATGTAGCTAATTAGGGGCCATGTATGTCATATGAGACATTAGTAGAGGGGTGCAGGATCTACAACCATCTGCCTGGGATATGCATAGAGATACTGCAGAGGCACCCATGACAGAGGAGTATGTAGCATTTTTGGCATTATCTCCACATCCTCGCATTACTATTCCTAATGAGCAAGCACCGTTACCCATGGAGGAGGATGCTACCGAGGGTTTTGAGGATAGCAGTGGGGATGATACCCAGTCAGGAAACAGTATTGAGAGTGGTAGTGATGATAGTAGTAGTGATGACACTAATGGTGGTGGTGGAGGTGGTAGAGGGGCAAGGCCAGTTAGTGTTGGTCCATCATCAAGCGGGCCTCACAAGAGGTGAGCAATGGTAGTGTCATCAGTTGATCATCAAAGGAAGATTTCCATTCTACAGACACAGGTACAAACTATATAGGGGCAGTTGGTATAGGCATAGGGTTTACTGGTACAAATGTAGACTCAGATGCAAACCCAAGCACAAGCTCATGCCCAAACCTTAGCATAGGTACAAGGATAGTTAGCAATTTTTCAGACTCAGGTTGATACCTTGACAATTGAGCAAGATAGTGCTAGATAGATTGCCGAGAGGGCACAGGAGATGACCGAGACACTACAGAGAGTAGCCAATGGTACTTCGATTGCAGATTATATGAGAGAGGTTTTGCGGGTTGGCCGAGAGGTAGAGTTTTACTACGGTAGATATCCTGATGCAGTGACTGCCAATCACAGATTCAACTAAGCCCCATCTAGATCTGGTCAGACCTGTACCCAGACAGTCAGTGAGGGTGTGACACGGCCTCCACGAAGAGATCCCAAAGATCCTAGTTCTTTCGAGGGTGGTGGTGGTACTGGTCCTGTTGGGCCTGCTCATTCTGGTAGTAGCAAATCATAGATGTTGTATTGTAATTCTAAGACATTCTTGTTGAGATATGATGTATACTTCCAGTTAGGTTATTTTTGACAATGTATCTTTTCTTATTTCAGGCTTCACTGTATACTTGACATTGATGATATATATGATATGTAGTGATTTCTATTTATGATGGTTTATCATTCTATGATGGATGCATTTATTATGTGATGATTATAAATTTTAAATGCTTATGTTGAAAATATGATGTAAGGATGTATGATGTTCTAAATGATGATCTATGATGTATGGATGTAGATAATAATAACATGACTTGTATTTATTTTCATGTGATGAAATGTATGGATGGACGGTAAATGCTTTTTATTTTAAATGTGACAATGATAATAAAATGATGATTTTGTAATGGACTGTAATGGATGGATGGTGTAAATTTGATAAAATGCATATGATAATAATGTAAAAAATGATATGGTGAAATGAACATGATGTATTTATTTATGATATGATGTGAAAAAAATATGGTACAATAAATGCATAACTATTCGATGTAAAATGCATGAATGATGAAATGATGAAAACTTAATGATGAGATGATGACTTCTATATATTTTTGATGATTTTGATTTATGTCAAGCATACTCAATCATATTTGTAGAAAAGATAGTCATTAATTGGAATCCCTTATGCAACAAACACTCTGTAGATAATGAATTTATTATGAATGCAATCTAATTTTAACATGCAGCTATATGCAAAACATTGTCATTTTAATAGTACTTTGTGCTTGGTATCATCATAGAGATTTTATTGGATGTTGAAAGTGAGTACAAGCATACATGGTATATGTTACACCAATGACAACCTGAGTACTACTTTCATGATTTTTGATATTGCAAGCGAACATAAGCATCTAAGTATAATTAAACCGAGATTACCTAAAAACTACTTTCATGATTTTTGATATTGCAAGCAAACACAAGCATCTAGGTATAATTAAACCGAGATGACCTGAGAATTCATTGCATAAACAAGTAGTGATTAATCATTACAATGTGTGAATTTTGAATGTCATCGGTGATACATTTGCATAGCACATCCTCCGATAATTCATACATTCATATGATTAACTTATAGACAACAAACAATAAAAATATCATTCTTTTTCCTTGTTTCTCTAGTTCATTTACATCATTGAGTTACTCCAAATAAATTATATTATCAATCAAAAATACAACTTATCCACTTTTTACTTAGAGTGTTTCAATCATTATTCAGATTAGATCATCCATCCTAATTTTGTGATTTTATTTTTTTGAGATTTTGAGATTTTGACCAACTGACACAGACTCATGATTTTGGTTTAGCTTTTCTAGACTAACTTTTTGACTTGTTTTTGGATGTTCTGATACGATACAGATGTTTGATGCCTTTTTGATGGTGATTGATGTTGCGCTTTTATCATTTTTTTTGTTTTCTTATTATACTGTTGTTTTCTCATTTTGGTGAGATTCATGTTTTTGTTGCCCCAGTGATATCCAGATGTTTCCCCCAAGCTAAAGTGAGACATGACCATGTGAAATGATTTGATAATGGATGCAATGATGGAAATACTAATGATATGATATGAAATGGTAATGACTGCCAGACTAATGATCCTAATATGTATCAAAATAGATGGGAAAGATGATTTAGATTTACATACGATGCTTGCTTCCAGGTTTCCACCATATGTTTTCATTACACTCTTTGTTTTGTATATTTTTCTTTTTCTCATTTTTCTATTTTTGTATTTTCTATATATTTTTATTTTTTTGTATTTTTGTAGCCAAGATGCCTGTTTGCCAAGTTTTCATCAAGGAAATCATTTCCTAGAAGTATCACCCATGCACTAGGAAATTCATGTATAGAACTTTCTGAGATGGATACTGTTGATAGGTTCATCAAACAAATCCCCTTCTCATGTTGATAGTTGATAAGCCTTTGATCCATACACTGATATGATGACAAAAGGACCTAGCCAATTAGGCTCAAATTTCCCTTTCTTTTCCCTGTCTTGTTGATTTCTCGGGTTTTCTTTTAGAACCAAATAGCCAACTTGAAAAATCCTAGGCTTTACCTTATGATTGTAACTCCTTGATATTCATTGTTGATATGTTGTGAGATGATTAATAGCTTTTTGATGATGTTCATCAAACAATTCTAGTTCTTGCAATCTAGATACCCTATAGTCCTCATTTGAAATGATTCCTCTAAGTGATACATGGAGTGATGGAATCTCTACTTCAATAGGTAGTATGGCCTCTGATCCATATACCAAGGCATATGGTGTAGCTCCTATTGGTGTTTTGATACTAGTTCTATAGGCCCACAGTGCAGGATTGAGTTAAACATGCCAATCATGCCAACAACATTTACCATCTTCTTGAGGATCTTTAGAATATTTTTGTTAGAGGCCTCTACTTGGCCATTTCCTTGAAAATAGTACGATGTTGAGAAATGATTTTGGATATGAAACTTTTCACACAATTCTTCAACATCTTGGTTTTTGAAAGGCCGTCCATTATTAGTGATAATAGATTGAGGAATGTCATACCGACATATTATATAATTCAAGATCAAAGATGAGATATGTTTCCCCATGATCGTTGTAAGAGGCACTGCTTCTATCCATTTTGTGAAATATTTTATATTTGTTATTATGAACTTGTGTCCATTGGATGAAGAGGAATTTATTTTTCCTACTAGATCTAGGCCCCATTGACATAAAGGCCATGTTGATGTGAAGGGATGCAGTTCCTGTGCTAGTGCATGAATTAGATTACTGTGAATCTGACACTTTTGACATTTCTTTAAAAACTGATAAGATTCTTTCTCCATGCATGGCCAATAATATCCTAAACGGAGGAGTTTCTTCAGTAGAGTTATTCCACTCGAATGAGTGCCACAAATACCCTCATAAACCTCATGTAAGGCCATCTCAGATTCATCGTGTTATACATATTGAAGTAAGGTACCATCAAGACCTCGACGATAAAGGATGTCAGTGATCAAAATGTGTCAGGCGGACTGGCAGGTAAAATTACGTTTTTGGTTCCTAGAAAGATCGGGAGGGAGGATATTATATTTCAGGTAAGCAAAGGTTTTTTCATAGATGGAGGTTTCAATGGTCTCTAGATGGCATATGGTATTGGATTCTGAATTATTGTAATAAATACATGGTACTTGTTCTACCGTAAACTCATAACATCCTCGTTTCTCTGGAAATTGTAAGAGTGAAGCAATTGTGGCCATAGCATCCACAACTTTGTTCTCCACCCTCAGAATTTGATCAAATTTGATGTTGACAAAAAACTATTTTAGTTCCTCTATTTTTTGTTTGTAGGGCATCAAATTTTCATCCTTTGTTTGATACTCATCATTTACTTGATAAATGACTACTTGAGAGTACCCATATACTTGTAGATCTGTGATCTTCCATTCAATTGCTATCTTGACCCCAATGATTAATGCTTCATATCCTGCCACATCATTTGTACATTGAAACATCAGTCTATATGATTTTGGAATGGTGTGTCCCTGGGGAGTGATGAACAAAATTCCTACTCCAGATCCTCGTTGTGTGTATGATCCATCAAAATATAATATCCATTATTGTGGTGTCACCGTCAGAATGTCTGCATCTAGAAACTCCATTGTCATAGGTCGGTCATCTGGTAAATGAGCCTCAGCCAATTTTTTAGTGATTGCTTGACCCTTGATGGCTTTTCTATCCACATATTGAATATCAAATTCACTTAATAGCATGACCTACTTGGCCAATCTACCTGTTAAGGCAACTTTACTAAGTAAATATTTTAAGGGGTCGATCATTGCTATTAGCCTAATTGTATGGGTTAGCATATAATGTCTTAGCTGTTGAGTAGAAAACACCACCGCTAAGAATGATTTCTCTATGATAGTGTAATTTATTTCATATCCATTTAATGTTCTATTGATATAGTAGATGGCATGTTCCTTTCCTTCATAATCCTCCTATGCCAATAATGCTCCTAAAGAGATATCTATGCTTGTAATGTACAATATTAGAGGTCTTCCTTTTGTTGGAAACATGAGAATAGGCAATGACATCAGATACTGATTTATTTGATTGAACGTTGTTTCACACCCCTCATCCCATTTGAAAACAACATTTTTATGCAATAGATGATTAAAAGGATGACTTTTGTCTGCCAGCTAGGAGATAAATCTCCTAATTGATTGGAGCCTTCCCTATAGTGATCTGAGTTGACTGATATTTTTGGGAGGTGGAATTTCCATTATTGCCTTGACGTTCGTTGTTCCACTTCAATGCCCTTTTCTCAGACAATGTACCCTAGCAGTTTCGCTGATATGACCCCAAAGACACACTTTTTGGGGTTTAACCTGACATTGAATTTCTCTAGCCATGTGAAGATTTTTCTCAGGATATGCAAATGTCCTTCCCTTGTACAATATTTTTCCAGAATATCATCCACGTAATCCTCCATGAAGGTGTGCATCATTTCATGAAATATTATTGTCATTGGTTTTTGATAGGTGGCTCTTGCATTTTTCAAACCAAATGGCATGACATTCCAGTAGAAGGTTCCCCATGGACATGTAAATGTTGTCTTTTCTTGATCTTTTGGAACTATTTTTATTTGATTATATCTAGAAAAACCATCCATGATTGACAGCATGGCATGCCCTGTTGTTAAGTCCACAATGATGTCTATATTTGGTAATGGGAAATCATCCTTTGGGCATGCTTTATTTAGGTCTCTGAAATCCATGCATATCCTGATGATATTGTCTGGATTTGAGATAGGTACAATGTTTGATATCCACTTGGCGTAGTCAATAGACCTTATGAATCCAACATCTAGCGATTTCTTTAACTCAGTCTTTAGCATTAATGCAATATGAGGATGCATTTTTCTCAATTTTTGCTTCACAGGCTTGATTCCTGTAGGAAAAGACAAATGATGCATGAAAAGATTTAGATCCAAGCCTGGCATATTGGAATATGACCAATCAAAGTTGATGCTTCTTTCCTTAAAGAATTTGATGATTATGGTCTCTCTTGATCTGTCATGGATTCTACCAGATGTAGGATTTTTGTTTTTTCTTTAATGTCGATGTTAACAAATTGTGTTGGTTCTACCAGAACTGATGAGCGCTCATGATAATGTTCCAGAAGAGTGTCAAATCTCCCATCTTTCAATGCGTTAGAGAGGCTTTCACTGTTAGATGTGTTCTTTATTTTTTATTTTTCTAGAACTAATGCTACCATAGAATGGTTTTCACCATTAGATCTATTATCCATGTTTTTACTTTTGCAACTAGAAGATTTGACACCCTCTTGCTGAGTTGATTTTTTATGAGTATTACAGATAGAACTTGTACCAGGTTCTTCATGACATAGGAAATTTATGATGGAATCATTGTTTGCAAATATGGGTACAATCAGAGGTTTGACAGCTTCCCAGTCAATAAGTTCGGGATGGATTAATGGCATGAAGTCATCAGACTGACTTAGGTTGATGGGGGTAAGGGTTAGGACAACAATGTCATCATAGTTATTATTTGGGATATTGAGATCAATGATGGTACCCTCTTCAAGATCATCTAGTTCACTTGATGTTTGTTCGTCCCCACTTGAGTCATCGATATTTAATGATCTTGATACGAATGGTCTAGACCTAGAGCTTTTTCCCTCCTCACACATAGGTTCATATTGTTGTATTATATAAATTTGAATATCAGTGTAAGATACATCGAAACACAGATCCCACTCATATTCATTTGAATCCATTTAAGAGCTATCTCTAACCTGAAGGATCCTTTCTACATCCTTCTTTGTCATCTCCTATTTTTGTTCTGCAGAGTATCCCAGCCCTATTTTCTCTTTTGAATGAAGAGGGAGGGGATGAATAGGCTCAACTATGCCTTCCTTCCTTAAACCAATAGGTCCTTGTCCCTCATAACCCATTTTTCCTAGGATAGCTTTCCCTTTGCCATATTTTTCTGTATTGTATTTACATTCTTGATACTGCTATTTGATGTCGATGGTTCTTCATCTTTGTATAACCAATCAAGGATTACTTTTTTGTCTGATTCATCCTCTATCGTACCAGATTTTATAAACCTTTCTTCTAGAACTATGACAAGTAGTGATATTTGATGTTTGATCATGGATGGTTGGCCATATGTCTTTGGATATGGCATTAACTATGAAAGATTAAGAGATTGCTCCATAGAATATTGCCCTATTCCCTTTTCTGTCAATTGGACCTTCTCTTGAGATTTATGTGATAAAGAAGTTTGGGGATCTGAATTGTCTATTAATTGAGTGTCAATAAGATTTGTATCTTTTGCTTTATCCTTCTTCTCTACCCATTTGGTGATGATATTTGGACGTTTTTCTTCATTTGATGACTTTGAACTGGATGCTTCCCAATTGTGAGGCACAAAGGTATCTTGAGAGATTCTAAGTGTGTCACAATGTTGAGGATGATTATAATTAGCGGATATAGTCACGTCCTATCCATTTACTGGGAATTTTAAGCATTGGTGATATGTGGAAGGTACTGCCTGCATTTTGTGGATCCATGGGCATCCTAAGAGTATGTTGTAAGTCAACTCTTTTTCTAATAATTGACATGCTATGTGTTTCATCATTGTTCCCACTTGAATGGGTAACACAATCAATCCTTTTGAAGATCTCTCTTCCTCATCATATGCTTTTATAGTCATTTTCCTTCAGGCATCAAACCAGCTCCCCCATCTATTAAGACTCTTTTGACACAATGATTGTGGATCAAGACTTCGATATGGAGTGTGGTGTTATGGGGATGGTTGAGTGAGACATCATCTTGTTAAGATAATGATAGACAATGTGGGGTAGTCAAATACCCCACCATATCTTGGAATTGGAAAACATCTAGATTTTTTGGTACCGTAGTTGCAACTAGTGCTTGTTCTAGAACCTCCTTATGTGATGGAGATAGTTTGAGGAGTTCTAGTATTGATATTTGCATTGGAATTTTTTGAAGTTGATCGACAATGTTGTAATGAGATGGAGGTAGATATTCATTTTTAGACCCAACTCCCTTTAACACTAGCTTGGACTGCCCCCTTGTCATTACATTTGCTGGTTGATAGTCCTATCGTTCTCTAATTTTTATAATGTTTATTTGATTTTCAAGGACTTGTATGCTTGGGAGAAAATCCAAAGGGGTAATGTCATCGGTTTTATGTTCATGCATGTTTTCACCAATGGTATGATCACTCTCTACTTTGGTAAGACAAAGGATTGTTTTATCATAGATATGATTGATATTTTTACCTTTTGTATTTGTAGAAGATGATGCTCTGTTGTCATAGTTTGGTAAAGGGTCCTTGAAGGCTAAATGATCATTATTTTTTTGGGGTCCCTCTATATATACCTTGTTATTGTCAATCAGATCTTGAACTGCATGTTTTAACTCCATACAAACATTAGTTTTGTGGCCTTTATTGCTGTGGAAGTTGCAGTAATCTGAGACATTCCACCATGGTGGTTTGACCTTTGGATCCTAAAATCTTGCTTCCTATGTAGTGATAAGACCACTAGTGACTAGTTCTTTCATCACTGATTCTAATGTTTGGCCTAAAGGTGTGAACCTACATTGGTTTGATGGTTTTTGGTATGATTTTGGTTTTGTGATTTCGTTGTTATAAATGACATTTGATTTGACAATTTGATCATTTTTTTTATTTATTTTTGAAGTAGATGTCAAGTTGAAGAGTGGTTTGGCATTTTGTAAATCACTTGTCGTTTCGTTGGTAGTCGTATTTTGGTTCTTTTTCCAAAATATTGGTTTATCATTGTTGGGTATTGATTTGAGGATTTTGTGTTATTTGATTTGTCATTGAAATGTTTAATAAACCCTCTTTTGACTAGCGCTTCTTCAATATTAAGACCAGTTTCTATCACATTTTCGAACATAGGAGGACATTACAATTCAAGTCTATAACTCATCTCCTCTATCAAGTTGTCGATGAACAACTACATTTTCTCTTCTTCAAGAATGGATCAAGGATATCTAGCAAATAGTCATCGCCATCTTTGTAGAAAGAACAAAAATGTCTCCCCTTTGTTTTGTTTCAGGTTATACAGATCCTTTATCGTGACATCGTGTTGGATGTTAAAAGAATACTGAGAGATGAACCTGTTGACAAGTTCTTCAAAAGTCCTTATTCCTGGTTGTAATTTTGAAAACCATTCCATACATGAACCTCCCAAGCTTCTTGGGAATAATCTCATTAGGTAAGTTTCCTCTTGGGAAAACTCTAGAATCATGGTTTTGAATTCACGGATATGATCGATCAGATCTGATCTTCCATTATGTTTTTCATACTTGGGGAATTCATAGTGTCGAGGAAAAGGTATCATATCGACCGTTGAGTTGAAAGGATAAGGATAAATATCTTGTACTACATACCTTTTAGTGTTCCCTTTTGTCATGTCATGTCTTGTATTTTTTGTTGTAATATTTGCATTTGGGATGTTAAGGAAACAACTATATCTATACCTTGTGTGGGTTGTGGTATTTCGATTTCGCTTGTTCCAGGTGCTTCTCTTAGGTGATTTACGTCAAAGTCTTTGGGAAGCTTAGCACCTGATTCAACCAACATTAAGAGGTATTTCTCCATGTCCTATTCTAAGATCTTTTCCATGAATTTATGGAATTTGGGATCTTGTTGGGCTATTTGTATGTCCTATGGAGTTATTTCATTTTTTTCACTTTGATGTAGACTATTCCAGGGATTTTCTTTTTCCATTGTATTTGATGTTTCAAGTTCCTTTTCTAAGAGCTTCTATTTTTGCAACCTAGTGAAGATTGGCATACAAGTGTTTTGTTCTTTCTTCCAAAATTTGATCTTCTATGTTGGAAAATGTCAAGCGAAATTTTTAATAGAAGTCGAATAAGATGATATATCTTATTGATAAGACTAGGTTAAAAATATGATTACTATGCTTCGTTTCATGATGATAGGATGATAATATCTTGATGATGAAACTTTAGCATAAATAATCAAGATTGTGCTTTGATTTGACACTTTATGATTTGCAAGATCTGTGTTTTAGTTGAAAAGATTGGAAACTTGTATGAACCTATCTGATTTAGGTTTCTAGATAGTGATTCTGATAAAAAGGTACTTCTGTTTTGATAAAAATCTGTGTGTAAATGATAGAAAAATTAACTGATATGATTTGGAGCTCTTTATTTTGAAAGTACTAAAACAGAGCTCAGATGTGCTAAAACAGGTGATGGAAGCACTATTTCTCTGAAGTGATAGAACAAAGTTCAAAAGCGTTAAAACAAGTGATGGAAGCGCTATCTTAATGGATGCACTAAAATAGTGCCCAAAAGCGCTGAAATAGATGATGAAAGTGCTATTTGATGGAAGTGCTAAAAGAGTGACCATAAGCGCTAAAATAGTGCCTGGAAGCGCTATTTTATGAAAGCGCTAAAATAGAGTCCTGAAGCACTGAAACAGATTTCCAGAGTGCTAAAAATAGGATTTTTAAGACTCCTTATAGTAAAATTTGACTTGGCCTTGTGGCATATTCTATACTAGGTTGTGGGAAGTAGGACTGACATATCCATTGACTACGGTTGTGATATTGTATGAGGGATCTCCTTTGGAAGAAAGCTCATGAATAAAGTGGTTCTACAATGTAATAAAGGGTATGACCTCTAGCAAAGTCGTGATACCTATGAATGAAAGTTCTATGTTGTAAAAAGATCTTTCGATTCTGATATAAAAAAATGCCTTCTTAAATTATCCCGATAACTGAATGGTCTATTGGGTTTGGTGATTTTGATGGTTCTCTTGACAAAATTGGTTGATTTCCACTTTTGAATCATGAATTTCTTCGTCTGATTTGATTTTTTATTTTCTGGATGATCTTTTATCTGATTAATGATTTTGTGAAAACACAGCAAGCCAATTGTAGAATAATTATTTTAATCTGAATAGATAGTGTATATTCAAGAATCGTGAATGGTCCTTATTGATTTTCATGGGTTTTCTTTGACAAATGTACTCAATTCAGACAGACTCAATCTTAAGGTCAAATAGTTCATCGTTATACTCAACAACCCACATCTTAAAATTGCGTTGACGCACACAGCTGTGTCACCCCCTAGAGGGCACCCGTGTTTTTGTTGTTTCCAAGCACATACTTAGAGTTGGATTTCTTGTCCTCTGAGAAAATGGTCCTTGGAAATTATATGGTAAGTGCCTTGGGGGTAGATTCTTCCCTCCCCTTGCATTGTGAGTATTACAATGTCTAGTTACTGACTTGGCTGGACACTACACTATGGTTCATAGATAGGGCTTCTGTGCGGTGCAGAAATTGATAAACTCCCTCAAGAGACCTCCCAATATTTAGAAAAAATATTTTGGGGATGGTTATCTTGCTCACTACCATCAAGTTGGACTTTCATCAAAAACTTTCATTTTGATTAGAGTGGATTGGAATCCTTGGCTTTAGGCATTCCCACTTAGGTCGTTCCTGTAGGGTGAATACTTTTTCCCACTACAATATGCCTTCTAAATCTTTTAACAAAATTGTAAATTTGCATGAAAATAAGGATGATTCTAGCGCTTTGATCACCCAATTAAGGGGAGAGCATAAGCTTATTCACCACATAAGCACAACAGATAAATGATTCATTTTAAGCCCAAAAGAAAAATTTTGCTAATCTATGTGAATATTTTTCTTCACAAAAATCATGGTGTCCTTTTTAACTGATATTGCAAAAGTGTGATGGCTACCCTAGGACTGATAAATTTTAAACCAAAAATGGCTACCCTAGGATTGATAAATTTTAAATAAAAAATGGCTACCCTAGGATTGATTAATTTTAGTCTAACTATATCAAAATGAAATTCTAGCCACGGTCGCATTGGGTCCAGATCAAAATTACAGAAGTGTCAAAATAGTCCATGAAAGCACCATATTTTTTACCAGATGCGCTAAAATTGAAAACGTTGAAATAGAACACCAAAGCGCCAAAGTTCTTCACAGAAGTGCTAAATCAGCTTTTCTAAAGATGGGTACTTGATGCACCGAAATAGTTCATGGAAGCACTGAAGTGGAAAGCGCTATAACTTTTAACGGATGTGCTATAGTATCACGAAAGTGCCAAAATAGACCACAAAAGCACCATAGATTTCCATAGATGCGCTATAGTTTTTGACGGAAGCGCTAAAATAAAACACATCGGGAACCTGCGTCTTTTCAGAAAATTTGACAAAAATATGGGGTTAGGCCCCACGGTGGGTGCCAAATTGTAAGTGTGAATAAGGTTTAAAGAATAAAACACTTCTTAATGAAACATTGTATCAAGTACGTGTGTATCAGGATAATGTAGTAAATCTGCAAACAAGGTGGCTAGGACCATACGAAGTTGTTGAAGTATTCTCCAATGGTGTTATTCAACTCATAACCATTGACCCTATTTGATTTAGGTTGCTTGTCAATGGTCATCACCTCAGGTTGTATCATAAGTCAACTTCCAAGCAAGAATTCCTGTAGCAATTTACTCAGCAACAAACTCTCAAACTTCCTACAGTCGAAGGAAGCAGACCTAGTGTCCCTCCTATCTAATCAAGGTACGTACTCTATCATAATAAAGACTTCCACTTTTGTGGGAGTCCACTTCTTTATCAATTCATATGCCCATCCATCTCCACCTTTCTCTCTCTTCCATAACTCCACCATCACTTCAAGTCACCATCACTTCATTCCATCACCACTTCAATTAAATGTTCAACTATACTTTTCAAAAGGTAACTAGTACTTCCTCCACATTCATTGCAATAGATACTACAAATTTTCAAGTACGTGTGCACCAATCTATTTTATCTTAATTATCTTTAGAACATTTATTTAATTACTGCAAATTAATGTGATATTCTCCATAGCATATAATTATACCCCTGCCCTGTCGAATTATCATTACCACCCAGCTTGTGTGGACACATGCTCAAATTTAAGTTGGGGGCAGAAGTGTGAATAACATGTCCACGTGTCGGTCCATATCAGCAAAATTTGAATTGAGCCAATTTGAATGATCGAATGAAATGACGACTTGCATGTGTGAAATGACACCAAAATGCCACAATTTTTCTCGATAGTACCCTTCATTTCTGATTCCTTATTGCCTTTATCACCTTTAGTCATAATCCTAAACCACCAAAAAGGTAAAATTCATATGACATTGACGTTAGGACTTTGGAAGTGTTGCAGGAAGAATAAATTTTATCTCCAAAGAAAGATTGTAGGAAAGGAATACTCGCAAAAGTACTTGTTTGATTGCAAGTAGCTGAAATAATGGGAGGCCAATTAATTAGAAATGAACCTTCAGGCCATAATGTGTTATTGGAAGATGTGCCTTCTCAGGCTGAGATTAGGAATTATGGGTGGCCGGATTATTTCCTGAGTCTTGACAACTACAATGAGGACATTGCGCTAGAATTTGTGTGGACATTCTTTGAAGGGAAGGTAGTGTAAAAGGGTTAGAGGTGATATCTACTGAAGAGAGAATTGCAGAGGTAATAGGTTTTCCAACTATGGAGAGCTTTATCCTACTACCAAAGATGCAAGGAAAACTAGGGCTGAATTTACTATATATGGTGACCCTCCATTGGAAGTGGGTAAGCAAGGCATGAAGAGAAATTCTCTACCAGAGCCGTGGAAGCAAGTAGTTGTCCATATTGTGAAGTGCATTCCTTGTGAGGGCTGCCAGTCAAACCTCCATTCTATACAATTCAAGCTCCTAATTCATATGAGGGATGAGAGAATAATGAATGTACCTAATGTGTTGTATCATCTCCTTGCAATCATGGTGGTAGAAACTCAAAAAGGTAGGGATAACTCTATCTCTCATCATTGTTTGATAAAGTTATTAGTAAAGAAATCATTGTAAGAGGTGTCTTATATGACATGGGAAGAATTTATAAACATTGATTAGTTAAGACCAAAAAATGTGCAACCTAGAGCTCTACCTCAGCCTCGTAGGGCCAGTAGGAGGAGTGTTGTTGAAGCCACTCCTGGTGCCTCAACTTCTGGTGCAAGCCCTAGTGAAAACCTTCCTACAGCCGAATGGGCTATTGAAATTAGTTCTTCTGAGTTAGAAAATTCACATAAAGATAGTTCCTCTTCAAAATCTAATGATGATGTTATTAATGAAACCCCAATTCAAACCAAGGCCGCCATTAGAAACAAGGAGGAAAATTTGAGAAAAGGGAAAGCTAAGAAGCAAACAACATAAAATGTAACAACAAACCCTAAGAAATAGAAGGCTGACACTGTTATTCCTGTAGCCAAAGAAAAACATGAAAGCTCTCCTATGAAATCAAATCCAGCAAGGTCATTCATTGATATGCCTCCAAAGAGAAGCCCTAGGCTTCAAAGAATGTTTAGGGAGGACACAGAAGCCCCTATGGGGTAGGTGAATGTTCAAGAAAAAGGTGTTTTTGAAGGAAAAGAAAATATAAGGTTGGCAGAACTTGCTACTATTGCAGAGCAAGTTGAGAGTCAAGAGCATGATGAGAATCAAGAACTCCTATAGCAAGATCAAGATTTCCTATAGAAAGAGCAAGAACCCTTGCAGCCTGAGTTGGGTAAACAATCTGAGTCACTACATTTGGTGCTATATCAACAGCAAGAATCGATGCCAAGGAATATTTTGGTAGGAACGCATAGACCCACTGCTTTTTCATGGAATCTTGTAGCTATGAACCTATGGAGTGAAATTAAAAGAAGGGAAGAAGAATGGAAAAAGGAAAATCGCAAGTTAAAGGAATAAATTAAAAGGAAGGATACAAAAATTAAAGAAAACAACGCAAAGAATGTTGCCTTGAAGGAAAAGGTGGATAATGTGGTTGCATTGGTGCCTCAAATGCTGGAATGCAGAACTCCTCCCAACTTCTATGCCCTATATTTGAAGGAGAATAATATTTCCTTTAAATTATCAAGGATCATTTTAGGTTTGAATCCTTCCATGGAGACTACTTCTGATTTTTTCCAGGCTTATCGATTTTCCCCTCTTGAAATTAAAAATTTGTTGTGTGAACTTTATCTGCATAATTATGTTGTGTCTCATGATCATAATTGGAACCCACTATTGTACACTGGGGATATTCATGTAAGGGCATTAATGTCTTGGATTCAGAATGAAATTAGTTTAGGACAATAGTTCAGGACTTACAAGGAAAAATAATTCACTACTCCCTTGCCCATAAGGGTTGAATCTAGTACCCCTCGTGATATTTTTCAAGAATGGCATAGATTTTTGTATAGACCAAGCTATGACAGGAGGATCATGCCTATTAGAGAAGCAACTTACAAGGAATATGAGAAGGTAGTAGAGACTACAAGGAAATCAATAATGGGATATTTATCATAAAGGTGGAACAGTTTGATTGATGAGTTAAAGCAAGTTGAACCTCACTCTTTGCAAAACCATGTTGCACCATGTAAAAGAGACAACAAATACATCTAACTTGATAGAATGAAGCAACAGTTTTGGCTTCCGCTAACCTTCCAGCCACCAACACTATTATGGCCTATGCCAGATTATAGGTATTACCGGTATGATATAGTTGTGGAAAGATAAAGATGGAGCAGGTTGGAGAGAAAGCAAGGGTTCTACTAGGACCCCAATTCAGACACTATAGAAACAGATGTGGGGTAGCTAGTAGTTGCAGATTTTAGAATGTTAGTTAGGAAAAGGAATGGTGCTCCCTCTATTGGAGGACCAAAAAAACCTTAGGTTGGGGAGAGTGATGAGTCCAAGTAATGGCTCATCTTTGATAGGGTTTATTATCCATCCTATTTTTTTTACCATAGACTTTGACACTTGGTTTTTAGTACCTTCCATATTATTTCCTCAAAACCATAGACATTGGGAATAATTTTATCTTTGTGGTTTTTAATGGCATTAACATGCTATGAGAATTATCTATGTTAATTTTACATATGGATTAATGAATGTTACTTTAAGGTAATTGTAGATATATGCAATTTTTGTGCGAGCTAATGTTGTAATGTAGATATAATTAAGAGCCTACAAAGTTGAGGAAGTTTCTACCAGTTGGATGGTTGCCAAAGAAGTCAATGAGATGATCATTAAGAGGAAAATGGAGGGAAAATCCTAGTTTGAGTTGAAGAATGTAACTGTCTTATAAATTATCATGTTTGTCGGTTGAGTGAATATAGGAGGTGTTATTATGCTAGATCTGCGTTAAAGCAGAGATGGTTGACCATATTTTGTCCATGCATAACCTCCTTTCCTTTTGCTATGATTTCCATAAGTGGTGTCCTCCTAGTCTATTGGAGTTGACCACCTTAGATAGTTAGTAGTTTTTCATTCTATAAATAAGACTCAGATACTCCTTCTTAGAAGGTTGATTAATCTGATGTTGTACTCGCATTTCTATTTTTTCAATCAATAGAGTTATGTTGCTGCTCAATTGTAATCATTCTTTTAAATGAATAAAATTAAGCTATAAGTGTGTTGCATCTGAGTTAGTTAGTTTAAGGAATACTCATCCAAGGGGGCCCATGATAGGGAGGTTGGATGAATCAATCACTGATTCATGCTCTAGGTCTTGTTTGGAAGACCTCTAATGTGTCTCACTCCACCACTTCAACCTTTAGGACCTTCTCCTGGATATTTTCCCCTGGTCTCTCCTTTCCAACCCCAACTACCAATCCAATTCTTCCTACCAAGTTCACATTGGTGCAATCTTGCAATTCTATCCTTAGCCCTTAATCTACCCTAAAGGCTACAATCCTCCAATATATTGAATTTTACTTTTCAGAGGTGAGGAGGTGATTTCATAGGCTTCATTCCATCCTAGCAAGGTATTTAGGGATCCACCTAGCTTCATTCCCTATTCGCTTACACCAAACCCTCATTTTTAGGCCTAGAACCTAGGGTTTCTTCTCCGAGAGATCAGGATTTTCCACAAGGTTCTTCCAAGTAACCCCCAAAATTTTCTTGGAATTCCTGGTCCTTATGTCCACCACTCAAAGGTTATTGGAGCCTTGGGCCTCAACTATCCCTACAAAGCTCTAACCTAGAAGTGGACTAAACTAGGCCTTTTTTTAAGCCTTTTCTTGACCACAAAACAGACTGTCAAGACTTTCCCTCTCCAGATGGATTGGTGGAGTCTCCTCCATGTTACCATAGCTTTTTAAGCCTCACATCACCCCTCTCCGAAAGGAAAATTGACCCAACCTATCACCTCTACAATTTTTAGTGCTTAGCACTTTGGTCTTCCCTAGCCGGACACTTCTTGGCTCGCCTAGAAGAAGACTCCCATGGTGCTTACAAAACTGTCAAGACCTCCAAACTCTACAGTATGTACATGCATGGATTCTAGTCACAATTCCCAAGGGGCTATATGTTAAGTACAGTGGGAATGTGATCTCACCCTCCATTTTCTACAAACAACCTGTCAGATCAGCAAGTGAAAGGAAACAACTATCTACAACAGTGCTTGAAACTGAACTAAGAATCTAAACTACTACCACATAGTGCTTAACCAAAAAGTACACTACATCCTACTCACACTACAGTATCAAACTCAATCCATTAAAGCTCTACTTTGAGACAACAATAGAAATTCACACTAAAACACCATTTTTTCTCTTGAATTCAAAATTCCAAAACAATGTAAATGCTCCCAACCCTGGTATCATCTCAAGAGCACCTTTAAATAGGGTCTCTAAATCAGTTAGGCTTGGTCTTAACTACTCCTTAGCTACTTGTAGCTTCTATTAAGCCTTATTTTCAAAATTTAGAAAAACTAACACCTAAAAAGGTCTAAAAAGGACTTAAGCCTTTCTTTTAGCCAAAACCTCAAACCTATACAATGGTCAACATGAACTTTATCAACTCAACACTTGATAACACATGCCACTAAGGCAAAAACATGAAGGAACAAGAATAGGGAGATAAATTGGGCTAGACAAATTGGCCAAACATGACCTTCTAGACAACCTTCCTATGGTGACCTATTGGGTGCTCCTACACCATTCTCCCCCCCTCTGCACAAACATAAAGGAATGTGGGGAGAGATCAGAGATGCATCAATACCCTATTGCTTGAACTGAGCTTCATCCACCCGTGTAGCCTCTGAGTCTGGTTTGTCCCTCCATTTGATGAGATGTTCCATGTATTCCTTATGCTGGGTAGACTTCTTCACCTTCTACTCCAAGATCCTCTCTGCTTGCAGATTGTCTCTAGTAGGTAAGGCTATGTTACCCAAATCCTTTAAGATGTCCTTTCTATTCTAATCCATGTCAATGACTGGTCCTTTATATCTAATCAGATCAGCCATATTAAACACTGGTGAGATGCCTAAATCTGCAAGTAGCTCCACCTTGTAGGAATTCTTTCCATATTTGGCTAACACCTTACATGGTCCCACTCTTTTCATTTGAAACTTGGTTGATGTTCCCTTCTACAACCTAGATTTTTTGAGGTCGACCATAACATAGTCTCCAATTGCAAATTGTAGATCCTTCCTAGATAAATCCACCTTAGCTTTCAGCTTGTGAGTAGCCTCGGTTATTGCCTTTTTCACTTGCTCCTGTATCTCCTTCATGGTCTAAGAGAAATCCTCAGCTTGGCCACTCCTATGATCCATAGTTCCTAAATCTCTAAGTTCACACACACCTCTTGGGTGCATTCCATACACTATTTCAAAAGGACTTCTTCCTGTGGTCTAGTTCACACTGTCATTGTAGGCATATTTAGCTTGTGAGATGACCATGTCCCATGTCTTTCCATTCTCCTTAGTTAGGCATCTTAGAAGGTTACCTAACACCCTATTGATCACCTCAGTTTTCCCATCGGTCTGAGGATGGTAGGCTGATCCAAAAGACAAATTAGTACCCAATCTGCTCCATAGAGTCTTCCAAAAATGACTCATGAACTTCACATCCCTATTTGAGACAATGCTCAATGGAAATCCATGGATCCTCACAATCTCTTTGAAGAAAAGGTGAGCAATATAGCTAGCATCATGGGTGGTCTTGCAAGGAACAAAGTGACTCATCTTATTGAACCTATCTACCACCACATAGACACTATCAAACCCTATCTTAGTCTTAGGGAGTCCTACCACAAAGTCCATGCTAATACATTCCCACGGTCAGTTAGGAATGGGTAGGGGTTGATACAAACCTGCATTACTAGCTCCCCCTTTGGCTTTCATACACACTACACACTGCTCCACATACCTCCTGACATCCCATGGCAACTTAGGCCAATAGTAGAACCTCTGCACTAGTTCCATTGTCTTGTTGATACCAAAATGACCACTAAGACTACCATTGTGCTTCTCCTAGATGAGATTCTCTCTCATTGATCCTCTTGGAACACATAATTGATTCCCCTTGAACAAAAGTCCACTCTGCAATGTATAATTTGAGTATTGACTATGGAAGTGATTCTCAACATTAGAAGACACCTTATATGCCTCTGAGAAGTCTTCATCTTCCACATAGAGATCCTTGAAACTCTCTATCCCAATGCTCTTCATTTGTATCTCTTGCACTGTCAGCAATCTTCTACTTAGTGCATCTACCACCTTGTTCAACTATCCCTTCTTTAGCTTGATGGTGAAAGTGAAGGCTTGGATGTATTCCATCCATTTTAAATGTCTATTTCTCAACATCTCTTGAGTTTTGATGTAGCTAAGTGCCTGATTGTCAGTAAACACAATAAACTCTTTAGGTAGGAGATAGTTCCTCCACTTCCTAAGTGACTATACTAGAGCATATAATTCTAGGTCATAGGTAGAATATTTCTTCTTAGCTTCATTGATATTTTCACTAAAGAAATCTATAGGCCTACCTTCTTGGCTTAGAACTCCTCGTACTGTAATTCCATTGGCATCACATTCCACGATGAATAGCTTATCAAAACTAGGTAACAAAAGGATGGGTTGAGTTGCCACCTCTTGTTTGAGTTTCTCAAAACCCTTCTCAACTTCTAGAGTCCACTTGAACTTAGTCTTTAAACCACCTTTGATTGTATCAAGGACTGGTTCACATATGCCACTAAAGTTCCTTATAAATTTCCTATAAAACTGAGCCAATCCATGAAAACTTCTTACCTCGACCCCAGTGGTTGGTGTAGGCCAATTTAGGATAGCTTCCACCTTGCTTGGATCCATCTTCAATGAACCTTGGGACACTACAAACCACAAATACACAAGCTCCTATTTGATGAACTCACATTTCTCTAGGTTGATGGCTAACCTTTCTTCCTGCAATCTTTTAAGAACCAATTCCACATGCTTAAGATGTTCTTCTATTGTCTTGCTAAAAATGAGTATATCATCAAGATATACCACCACAAATATCCTTGTAAAGTCTTTGAGCACTTCATTCATGAGCCTCATGAATGTGCTAGGGGCATTAGAGAGGCCAAATGGAAGAACTCTCCACTCATACAACCCATCAGTTGTCTTAAAGGTTGTCTTCCACTCATCCCCATCTTTAATTCTGATTTGATAGTATCCACTTTTGAGATCCAACTTGGTGAAGTACTGGGCTCCTCCAAGACAGCCATCAAGTCCTCAATCCTATGGATAGGGAACCTATATCTGATTGTGATTCTATTTATAACTCTAGAATTGGTGCATAACCTCCACTTACCACCTTTCTTGGTTGTTAAGACCACTAGTACTACACACAGACTGATGCTCTTCCTAATTAATCCTTGATCTAACAACTCCTGCACTTGCCTAGCTACTTCTAGGTTCTGATCTGGTGTGAGCTTGTAAGCTGCTTTGTTTGGCAATGAAGCTCCTGGTATGAAGTCAATCTAATGGTTGATGGCTCTCTTTGGAGGTAAGGTTGCTGGTGTCCCATCACTAACTATGTCCTTGAACTGTTCTAACAACTTTTGGATTGTTTGTGGTATGACTGTTTTCTTGGCCTTGTCTTCTTCCTTGGGTTGCACCATAACTGCATATCCTTCACCTCCTTGATGTAGGGTGTTAATTAACTCATTACCACTTCTTAATAAGACACTAGGGGTCTTTGAATGTCTTTCCATCCTTCTTAAATGAGATAGTATTTTCCTTTCCATCATAGATGGCACCTCTATCATACTGCTATGGCCTGCCCAATAGAAGATGGCATGCATCCATGGGTAACACATCACAAATCAACTTATCCTTGTATCCTCCAATGGAGAACTCCACCATTGTTTACTCATTGACAAGAACACTCTGCCCTTTGTTCAACCATGTCACCTTGTAAGGGTTAGTGTGGGGTGCTTTCTCCAACTTCGACTTCCTTACTACCTCCTCTGAGATGATGTTATCAATTGAACCTGAATCCACAATAACCTTGCATGCCTTTCCAAGTACTTTGCATCTTATCCTGAATAAGGCTCACCTTTGCTTTGGCTCCTCCTTGACCGGTTGTCTGATCAAAACTCTTCTAAACATTAGGTTCTCCCCCATTTCTGATTCAATGTGACTAACCTTTAGTGATTTGGTACTCATGGTGTCCTCTTGAGCATATGCCACTCTCTTCTTTGTATTAGATGAAGATGTTTTCTCTGGGCACCTATAAGCTAGATGTCCTACTTGACCACAATTATAACACTTCATACTAGAAAAGTATGGATTGCTTATGCCTGCGCCTCTTCCTCTATTTGATCCTCCTTAAGGTCCTCTACCTCTTCCATAACTGCCTCTAGAAAGTGTTTCACTTCCATGCTCTATGAGTTTAGACTCTCCCTGATTTCTTTGTTCAATCCCTCTACCTTGGTAGCCACCTCTATGTCCTCTTTGATCTCTGCCTTTTCCTCTACTCTTAGAAGCCTGATCTTGTTTCCTTTTGCTTCTTTACTCAATCTTTATAGACAATTGGTAACATTGGTGTACTTTCTTGGGACTTAAAAGAGTAATCTCCTCTTGAATGTTCCACTTCAAGACATTAAGATATCTAGCCACCTTAAGACTTTCATCCTCTAAAACATTAGACCTCATACAAAGTTTTTAAAACTCCTCAGTGTAGGTATTCACATCTTGGTCTCTTTGTCTCAAGCTTTGTCTCTTATTATGCAACTGAATCTCATAATCATCTGGCATGTATGCTTCTCTTACTTTGGCAACCATACCCTTCCAAGTTGAAATAGGCTTCTTGCCTTCCTTTTCCCTCTCTGTCTGAATGAATTTCCACCATGTCAAGGTAGACCCTCTCAATATTGACATTGCCACCTTCACCTTTTGTGCTTCAGTGACTCCATCACACTCAAAATGGTTTTCCATCCCCTCTATCCAATCCATAACTAGGCTAGCTTCCAATTTTCCACTAAACAATGGTATTCCTTCAAGTAGTTTCCCACTCATATCCTTCAATGCCTTCAAGAAAGGCTCCTCTTGCAGAATAGGTTCAAGTTTAGGGATCTTGTCTTCCTCTACAACCTCTTCACTCTTTGGTACCCTGCCTTCCAATCTATCACTGACCTCATCAGTCTTGGTTTGCACATTATTCATTGCTTGCTCAAGTTGAGCTATTCTTTCTCTCAGTCTTCTATTGTCTTCCTCTTGATCTTCGACCTTCTTGGACAACTCAATATTAGTCACCATGGTTGTAGAACCACTAGACTCAAGCTCTGACATACAACAACTACCCCAAATCTTTTGTTGCTCTCATACCAATTTGATAGGGAGTTTGGATGAATCAATCATTGATTCATGCTCTAGGTCTTGTTTGGAAGACCTATAAAGTGTCTCACTCCACCACTTCAACCTTTAGGACCTTATCCTAGATAGGTTCCCCTAGTCTCTCCTTGCCAACCCTGAATACCAATCCAATTCTTCCTACCAAGTTCACCTTGGTGAAATCTTGCAATTCTATCCTTAGCCCTTAATCTACCCTAAAGGCTACAATCCTCCAATATATTGAATTTTACTTTTTAGAGGTGAGGAGGTGATTTCATAGGATTCATTCCATCCTAGCAAGGTATTTAGGGATCCACCTACCTTCATTCCCTATTCGCTTACACCAAACCCTCATTTTTAGGCCTAGAACCTAGAGTTTCTTCTCCGAGAGATCAAGGTTTTCCACAAGGTTCTTCCAAGTAACCCCCAAACTTTTCTTGGAATTCCTAGTCCTTATGTCCACCACTCAAAGGTTATTAGATCCTTGGGCCTCAACTAGCCATACAAATCTCTAACCTGGAAGTGGACTAAACTAGGCCTTTTTTTTAAGCCTTTTCCTGACCACAGAACAGACTGTCAAGACTTTCCCTCACCATATGGATTGGTGGAGTCTCCTCCTTGTTACCATAGATTTGTAAGCCTCAAATCACCCCTCTCCAAAAGTAAAATTGACCCAAACTATCACCTCTACAATTTTTAGTGCTTAGCACTTTGGTCTTCCCTAGCCGAACACTTCCTCGCTCGCCTAGAAGAAGACTCCCATGGTGCTTATAGAAATGTCGAGACCTCCTAACTCTATAGTATGTACAGGCATGGAGTCTATTCACAATTCCCAAGGGGTCATACACTAAGTACAGTGGGAATGTGATCTAACCTTCCATTTTCTACAAACAACTTCTCAGATCAACAAGTGAAAGGAAACAACTATCTACAACAGTTCTTGAAACTGAACTAAGAATCTATAATACTACCACACAGTGCTTAACCAGAAAGTACACTAAATCCTACTCACACTACAGTATCAAACTCAATCCATTAAAGCTCTACTTTGAGACAAAAACATAAATTCACACTAAAACACCATTGTTTCTCTTGAATTCAAAATTCCAAAACAATGTAAATGCTCCCAACCCTGGTATCATCTCAAGAGAACCTTTAAATAGGGTCTCTAAATCAGTTAAGCTCAGTCTTAACTACTCCTTAGCCACTTGTAGCTTCCATTAAGCCTTATTTTCAAAATTTAGAATAACTAACACCTAATAAGGTCTAAAAAGGACTTAAGCCTTTCTTGTAGCCAAAACCTCAAACCTATACAATGGTCAACATGACCTTTATCAACTCAACACCTAATCACACATGCCACTAAGGCACAAACATGAAGGAACAAGAATAGGGAGATAAATTTGGCTAGACAAATTGGCCAAACATGACCTTCTAGACAACATTCCTATGGTGACCTACTGGGTGCTCCTGCACCATCCCACTTGGTGAGAATTCCATCTTTTAGCTCAGTCATTAGTTTTATGTTCAGTAATAGTTACAATTCTAATAACTGTTTGTTCCTGCAACCACTAGAATTTCATTTTCTGACTGTTCCTACAGACAGAGTAGTTTCCTGTCCATTTGCTAATATTTCTAATTTTTTTCATGCATTTCAATCTAGTATAGTTGTTGGTTGATGTTTCGTGCTTATGTTACTTCCTTTCAAATAGTTTATTTTCAGCTACATGTATTTTCTAGTTGTGGAATGAATATGGCTACTATGGATTCCTAGTGCATATACCATCCTAACCCATTTCAAGTCTATGTCCTTGGGTTGAGAATCAAATGAACCTTCATGATGGTTAAGATAGTTATTCAACACATATGTCCAATCTCTGAATCACAACTTTAAGGGCTTAGTTGTTGAATCATTAGAGGACGCCAACAAGGCCAATGCCTAAATTGCTAATGTATCCCATTGTGTATTGAATGTTGAACCTTGTTGTGTACATATAGCCTCTTCATCAGTTGCATACACTTGTGAACTCTTCCTCCTTATAGTGTCAAAATAAAATTTTGATGCCAAGTCCCATTCCAGTAAGATAAGTATACCACTTTCTCTTACAAGATTCCTTCCCTCCTTAGGGTCCATCTCTTTCCTATTTGCTTTCAATTCTACTACCACCCTTTCAGATATAACTGCTCTAGGAAGTTCATGGGACTTAACCATTTCATCTTTCATCTTTTTTTTGAACTCATCTTTCCTAGTTCTCCACACATTCTCATTGAATGCATCTATCTTGATAAATACATCATCAATCATGAATTTTGTGCATGCTTTCTCTCTAACTTTATTTACATTTTCCAATACTGCTAACAATTCTTTTGTAAACCTACCTTGTGGAGATGATAACTTTACCTCCCTTGTAAGTGATGGCATATTTTGCATTATATCATCAGAGGTTACAATAACCTCATCATCTTAATATATTGGATAGTCCACATGCCCTATAGCCTCAACCTCCCTCTCCTTTGGATATGGCTCCCTAAGGGGTGAATGAAAATTAATAACTTGTTGTGGGGGTGATATTAGAGATGGAGATAGTGGTGCTTGTTGCATAGGTGAGGATTCTCTAGACTCCTTTGACTAAGTGGGAGTATCATTTATTTGTTCTCTCACAATTCCCTTTTGTCTTGAAAATACATATTTCACCTTTGGTAGCTGGTAAGTTTGCCTATCTTCGACCATGGGGGCTTTTTTCTTATCATGTTGCTCCATCTACTCCTTAAGCTCTCCCACAATATTGTCAAAGTTTTGTAAGATGTTTTCAATTCTCAACATCTCATCCTCAATGTCCATAAAGTTACCCTAAAACTTTGGATCCTTTTCCTTATTTACTTTTTCTAATTTTTCAAAGGCTAACCATTTCACCTTTCTATCTCTAGCCCTTTGCAAATCAAATACATTCCTAATGACATCTTTAGTGAAGTTAAAGTTATCCTAGAATTTTCCCCCTCTGATCCCTACTTCTAATGCTACCATGAAACCTTCTGGATCATGGTTCTTGTCTCTATAATTCTTTATTTTCAAAGGTGTAATATTTGGAAGGATATTCTTCTGACCATTCCTAATCATAACAAAGTCTGAGAACATAGTATAATTAGGGAAAATATTTCCCTTCTTTTGACGTGCTAGATGATTATCCTCAACTTTTTCCAATTACCACATGAGATCTAGAAAACCAATTCTCAGTGGCACAATTCTTGGAAATACATGTGGGGTTACATGTATTCCATACACTCTAACAATTGTAGTAATTTCATAAGGATGAAATCCCCCTAGTTGTGGTCTATGCCTAGATTGGTTCTCCTTTCCTTGGTCCTCAAAAGTTCATGTAACTCCTTAGGGATCCTTGGTAGATCCCTCACCAAAAACCCTTTCAACTTAGTACCAAACAGATTAGAGAAACTAAAAAAACTTGAAGTCTTGTAATGCATGTCTAGGTGATGAGTCCAACATTGTACAAGAAGGCATTCACCATTTTCACCCTTCAAATCTAGTTGTATATCCTAGAAAAACTCATTAATTCCATTGGCCAAAAACATATGACACAATAAAGAATACCACCAACATCTCACCTTAGTTTCACCATTCTTGATGGCTACCAGTGCCTTATGGATGGAATCAGACAAGTAAGCAACTAAATCATATTCTTTATTTACAATAGGATTTTGAATATTGGAATCATATTTTTTATTTACCATAGGATTCTTAATATTGGTAGTCATATACATGAAATCTATAGGCATCCTTTGATGAGGATCAAACCTTTTGATTTGATACAAAGTGTGATATGTCCTAATAAAGTAAAAATCAAACATATCAATTGGGAGAGGTTCCTTATCAGCACCTATCAATTTCATTTTAATTCCCCCCTTTCCTTTCACCATAAACATGGGCAAGTTTACCACCCTATATGTGCTCTTATTGTTTTCATACTCTTTCTTCAATGCCTTCGGGTTGATTGGTTCAATGCCATCAAGGTTTAACTAAAAAACATCAATTATCCCCTCTTGAATCAAATTAATCATCACAACACCAGCCAATGATCTTGTAACCCTAATATTAGGATCATAGTTTGCAGCTACGGCCTTAAAAAGGTCAACACCTAGGTAGACATTAGGAACTATTAGTTTCCCCATATCTAATATCCAGCCATCACAACACGAAATACTAGCATTTTATTTCCCAAACCAATACTTAAAAAGCTCCCATCCTCAAATTTGTGTTATCTCTACATCTCTAATAGCATAATGCTTGTTGACAATTCCTTTATTTGTTCCCTGGCCTTGAAATATAAGTTTACCCACATTTTTATCATTGGTAGAGTCAAGAAATTGGACAAGAAAATCTTCATGGAGGCCTCTTTTTTGGGGTGGAGCTAGAATTTTGGGCCTTTGGTGGTGCCATTTTAGTAATATGAAACACAACTAGGGTTTTATGTAATGCAACCTAGGGCTTCTTGCAAAGGCAAATAGGTTTTCTAGGATACACATAAAAACTAGGGCAACTTCAAAATAATTTGATAGCAACTATGAATTTCAAACCTTAAAAGAAATCCTATTAAACAATTAAAAACACTCAAGTGGCAACTGCACTCAAATTCATTGTAAATTTGATATAGAGAAGGTAAACTTTACTTACATGTGTTCAAATGTTGGAAACCCTAATTTGGAGTGCAAGAAGCTTGGAAAATTACTACAATTGATCTTTGGATGCTTAGAAACTCTTTGGTGATTCATAATTATGCTTTTATGGTAAAAAATCCTTTAATTCAATTATAAAGCATCATGTTTGTCATTACTGCTTGCTCACATGAACCAAAACAACTCAATCTGCCTAGGCTCATAGTTTTGAATCTTAGTCATTGATCTTGAAATGACCTGGATCGTTGGATGGCTCAGATGGAGTAAATCAAGTTTGAAAAACTTGACTCAATTTGACTACCACATCGAGCCAATGAGAATCAACCATATGGAAAATATCTTTCTCCATGATCATGGGCCCTACCTTCTTTGGAAAGCATCGAGATAGATGGCGTGTCACTTTCCTGCAATCTCGCATGCATCTACTAGGAAGTAGATCAAGGGTTATGGGATAGCAAGGAGAGCTACCATATTGTTCCACGTCTCCTGACCTGTGCACCCTTTAAGCTTTTATGTGATCACCCACACTTAGGTGAAATTTACCATGTGCCTAAACCTTTGAAATTTGAACGGTCAATATTAAGACATCTCTAGCACCATTTTACCAATAGAGGCCACATGTACCCAAATTTATACCATTTAACCTTCCATATTCTACCTTAATATTTCAATTAAATATTTGTGTTGCTTCCATAGTCCTTTGGATGCTCCAGATGTTGCCACTCAATAGCTCCTACTATCTCACATCAAGACAAGATCTCCTTAAGTAACCCCTGTGGGATGGCGAGGAATTGTCCAAATTATATCCATGTGACTCCACTTTAGCCACTAGATTAAGGTTTGACCATTATTTCCTTTTAGAAGACTGGAGGGCCCATCATGAAGACTGGACACATGACACTCTCCTGCTATCTCGCTTTTCCTTTTCTATGAATATTTTAATCATGTAGTATTGGTAGGGAACAAATGAATATCAAACACATGTAATGCATGGGGCCTGGTCGAGCCTTTTAAAGAGATTTTATGTGTGTACTTCAATTTTACAAATTAAAGTGGGGCCATTCACTAAGTTATAAGAATTAGACTTAAAATATATTTTGGAACCTAGAACATAAACATAAGATATAATATATCAAATTTTCATCACCCAGGGACCTAACATTTTAATAAAATATTTTTGAAAGGCAATGACCAGTATTGCTAAGATAAAGGGTTTGATCAACAAATGACATTAATGACTCGAGTTTTTACTTAAGTAACTTGAAACGGGTAATAGCAAGTCAAGGAACAATTAAAAGAAAAGGTTGAGGTTTAGCACTGTTAGTGTTTAAGAGAGGATTTTAGCCCCATAGGTGAACCCTAATTAATGAAACCTAAAACCCTAGCCTATAGATAACCATCAAAACCCTTTTTTTTTAAATGTAACTCATGGAACCAAGAAATTTTTTAAAGTCCTACCATAACTAACTTGGTTTTGTTATATTTTTTATCTATAAATTTTAGAGTTTACAAAATGAATTTTTTTAAGACATTGAAAATATGTTCAAGACATCCTACAAATGGAAAATAGCAAGTCTCCACTTTCTCCTTTTCAATTTGGAGTCAAATTTTCTACCAAATGTTCTCTTATGGTTGATAAAAAAATTTAGAGGTAGTTAGTGGGAGGTACTTTCTACTTGAATAACACATGTAATATTTCTTTAGCTATGAATATTATAGTAGGATTTTTTCTAGACCCCATGATAGCCATAGACAATAAAATGTATTCCACAATATCTTCAAAGTACTAAAAATTATGGGATTGAATAAAATTCAAGTGATAAAGCATCAATTTCTATTTACACCTCTAGGAGAGAAGAAGCAATAAATATTGCTCCCTGTAGTGAAAAAACCATTGTTCAAGGCTATAATGGTAGTGATTAGGCAAGATATGCAAATGATTGCATGTAAACCATAAATTAAATCTATCATCTTTGGGTAGGTCATGTGACTTTGTCTTGTAAGAAAAAAAATATTATTATTATTTTCTACTATAGAAGTTGAGTATAGTGGAGCTATCATTATCAACTTGAAATGGTGAAAATTGGTGTCTCCTTTCACCTCTAGGGTTTTGGACCTAAAAGGAAAGGGGAAATCTTGACACACTTCACTCAAGAACAAATCCTTGAGATATCTTTGCAAAGGAGAAAGAGATCTTGCAAGAGGGATGTCCTAAAGGTTGAATGAGATCTAATGAGGGGTTAACCACCAAGTTTAGACTTGGAAAAGACAAAGATATGAAAGATGTAAAATAAAACCCTAATTGAATGCAAACTAACCCTAAATGACCTAGAAAGATGAATGAAATACAACAAAAAATTGTAAAGATGGAAAGTGTGCACCTAGGAAACTCAAGAAGATAGAATGGAGGTTTGAATCACTAAAAAATCTATTGTCAAGGCTGACTAGGAATCATTGCAAGGCTAGGTGAATCAATCATTTTCTAGAAAAATGTGCAAGAACATATTTCTGCCAAAAGGGTATCCAGATCTATAAAAGTCTCTATCAGGCCTATACAGTGGGACTCATTCACCACTTGTGGTGAATCAGTCCACTTATGTTGTTTTGGACCTGATTCTATTCTTCTTATCCTGCTCTACTCTTCTTGATTGATTTTTAGATCCAAAACTATAAATTGCCACTTGTAGGTCTTCTCCAAGTTTCTCCAAGGGTTGATGACAACTTTGATAACTTCTATCACTTGAAAAAATTTCTCCAATATTTCTCCTTGTGAATTATGCAACCTAGAATTTCAAATCACACACAAAGGAGAGGGGGAAATGTTGTGGGGTTAGTGAATAGGGGTTTACATTGGCCAAACACCTTGTTGGTAATTAAACCTTGAAATGAAAGAAAATATGAATGGAGAATGATGAATGAACAAAATAAAATATTGCAACTCACCAAACCCTAGCAATGAGGTGCCGCAAATATGCTTGAAATAGCTGCAATGGATGTGGTTCTTCACTCTTTCTTGAAACACTTGCTTGAATCATAAACCCTACATCACAATTGTTAGCACAATAACAAACATGATATATGGAATCCTTCACATGATGATTGGCACCTAAATGCTGCTCTAAAATACTTCATAATCTTCCCTTGAATGCTCTTATGAATTCTCTTGTGAACTCTCTTGAATGGTAGGTCACTTAATTGCTTGTTAGGAGAAAATGAGTGAAAGAACCTTGTATTTATACTCAATCATGAAAGAATTCTCAAAATTACAACATTATAAGTCAACATCAGATCTAGGAGAATAAAATCCCAACAAAAATTTGAATTAGATTTAAATTTTGGTCACACAGGACTCATTTTCCCAAGGTGGTGAATGAGTCCCATTAGACATAATCTATGGGACCAAAAACCAAAAGTGTAGAAATGTGTGAAAATCGGTTCGGGGCCAAAAAAGTCTAGGTGGGACTCATTCGCCCAATGTGGCGAATGAGACCCAGATCCCTAAATCTGGGCCACACAAGCCAAAAACACCTGAATTATGATTGGTTATTGTAACTAAGGCAAAAATCATAGTTTTGCATGAAATAAAATGCTTAAAACAAACCCTAGCTAAACAATGAAGCACAAAGGAGGAAAATAGCATAAAGAAAAGAATAATTTCACCAAACAACCTTCATGCTCTCCATGATTGACCTTCATTTCCCTTCTCCATTTGTTGTAAAATGATGTTTGCCCTTAGATTTTTGTGAGCAACTATGACTATGACAAGACCTAAGAAAATATTGAAGGATTTGATCTAAAACGCAAGTGTACTCATATTTCTACAAGCATGAATAAGTGTGGAAGCCTAAATTATGAAGCATGAAGTGTGAGATGATGAAGTGATGAAGTCAGGAGATGATAAAAATCCCCAAATGAGGTCGGCATTGCCTTTTTATAAAAAAGTCAATTTTGGATGAATGGCCAAGATTACAATTTGAGAGATGCCCTAAGAACAGAGGTTGTAAATGCATGTGACAACTAGCAATTAGGGTTAGGGCAAAGTTAGGTTAAAATTTGAAATGGAGGGTTGAGATTTGATTTTAGAAAAATCAAATCAGTGGACAAGAATGCATGTGACAAGAAGATATTGACCTTTCTAATCAAATAAGAATTTAAAATTATTTGATGCAAGAAGTGATGTTGACTTTTTGAATTAAAAATTAATTTTATTCAAAATTGGTGGGACCATGTGATAGTAAATAATGATTTTAAATTATTTACTTGGTGAGAATTTAGAAAGTCGATAATTTTAAATAAATGATTTTATTTAAAATTAGGAAAAGTCAAGGTGGATAATGATTAAATAAATTATAAGAATTTATTTAATTATAAGAAGACATAAGGAATTACTGACATATTTATATAAATAAATAAAGTTTATTTATTTAAATAATTAGGAAGACATAGTGGAGAAATAATAATTAAATAAATTTAGGAATTTATTTAATTATAGAGGGACACAAGGAATTAGCGACATATTTAAATAAAATAAATGTAATTTATTTATTTAAATAGCTAGGAGAAATAAAAGATATGAATTAATTAAATAATTGAGAATTATTTAATTAATAGTTGAATTTGGACTATAGGACATAATTAAAATGTTGAAAAATAAAGTTTGCAGGCCTAGGTCAATTTTATGTGTCTACATTTTGCCCCTCTTTTTCATAATGCAGTTTATCACATTGTGACAAAGAAAATAAGTCAAAAATATGCCCGTGTAAAAGTGAGGAGAGGAAGGATGATTAGGAGGTAGTGGTATGTGTTGGATGTTGTGGTTGCATTGCTGATATGTGGTTGTCATTGATGTCAACACTATTATCATTGGTGATTTTGAAGGTTGTATATTTCGAGGATATTGAGAAAATTGTAATAAATATATTGCAGGTAGCCAGTGAAGCTGAGAAGGTCAAAGTGATGAAAATTTTTGTAAGTTGAGTTTTAGGTGTCATGCATTAAAGGGTTTGTTGTTGAACTTATCTAGCATGTTGTCTAAAAGTTTCAGTGGTACGCATCAAGAATTGAGGAAGTTATGAAGTTTTGTGTTCCTACAGTCACTATGTTACTATAGCAGGTGTTCTTGGAAGAAGAGGATGAAATTCTGGCAATTTCAGTTGTTTTGTATGTTCCTGTGATGTTCATGGATGATTCTAGATCATGATATATCCTTGTTGTACGTCTGCATTGTTTGGTGTGATCGTAATCGAAGATTTTTTTGATGCATGCTCGAGTTTTCATGTTCTTGGTCGACATGATGGCGGTAACGTGTTTCAAATCCATAAGGCTTAATCTTTTATTGTTTGGCATGTTCGAGGATATTGATTTTGTGTCATTAGAAAATGTGGATTAATTAAATAGTAAACTAACACACCGATAAGACATTGTATTGAAAGAAAACTAATTAAAAAGCATAAATGCAAACTCTAACAGCTTCTTCAAATTCATCCCATCGTCCTCTACCTCCAAGGATTTGATTAAAGGTGTTGGCTCTCAGTTGTGTAAGCAGCAACTTTTTGAAATGGCAACTTAGGAGAATGAGATTAATTGAAATGCATGTGCATGACTAAATGATTTAAGCTATGAAACTAAAAAGCTATGATGCTAGAATGTTGATAATATTGAAATGTAACTATAGTAACTGTGCATGAAATCTAGGATTCGACGTGTGTCTTCAACTCATAAGAGAGTTGTATTTATAGATTTTTGAAGGCAAGAATCCAATTGGCGAGGATCAACGGTTGAGCTCAAACCTGTTAAGATGAATGGTGAGAGATGGAGAAGTTGAAAAAAAGATGGAGTGTTGAGAGAAAGATGGGAGATGTTTCCTCAAACACAACATTTTCCATGGAAAAATGAAGGAAAGTTGTCATTTGTGCACTTCAATTATGAAGAGTTAGTTGATAGTTGAGGAAAAATCCATAATTAAATAAATAAATTTATTTCATTACATGTGAGCAAGAATTAGAAGTTTCCATAGTTTAAATAAATAATATTTAATTATGTGTGAGAGATGATAAAAAGCATTTTAATTAAATATATAAAATAATTAATTAAATATGAAAAGAAGAAAGTTTCTAATTAAATATTATAGAATATTTAATTAATGAGGAAAGAAAACTTTTAATTAAATATTGGAAATATTTAATTAAGTGGAAAAGAAAGCTTTTAATTAGATATTGGAAATATTTAATTATGGAGAAAAGAAGAATATCATTTAAATTTAGAATTTAAATTTGTGATAATTAATATAAATAAATTGTGAAATCTATTTAATTAATTAAGAGGAAGATAGCAATAATTAAATAAAATTATTTATTTAATTAAACTAGAAGAATTGGAAAAATGAACAATATAAATAAATAATTAAATTTATTTATATGTAGATGACTTAAGAATATTAATTAAATAATTCATATTTAATTAATTAACAGGTTTGGTTAACCGTGACCATTTTTAGATGTGTACATTTTCCCCCTCTTTGAAGTGATGTGTTTTATGCATTGCTTCAAAGAATTTTGCCCCAGATTTTTTGAATTACCGATGCTATATGCCCCCTCGGGTGATGAATCAGATAAAGATGATTTTTGGAAATTTTTACTAATTTGCTATCTGATTCATCGACCGATAAAGATGATTTGATGAAAACCCCTATTGAAAGATTGATATGAAGATGAAGAACTTTGATTTTTCCCCGCTTGATGATGCTTTTTGATTGATTCGGCATTTGATAGTGAATTTGTGATGATTGAGTGATGATAACTGATAAGAATGATTGATAAATTTTCTTTCATGATTGATGAAAAACAAATAGTAAGATTGATAAATTTGCTTTCATGATTGATGAAAAACAAATAGTAAGATTGATAAATTTGCTTTCATGATTGATGAGAAAATAAATAGTAAGTAATTTGATTGATTTGATTGATTTGATTGAAGAGGATTCATACAAGAATTTGATGAAGATGATTGATTGGTTGAATTATTTTGATTAGAAGAAGCGATGTGATTGATTAGAAGAAATTGAAATAAATGATTGGATGCATTGATGTGAGGGACAAGAAAGGATGATAAGAAATAGGAGATTGGTAAGAGAAAATGAGAAGAAAGAAACACAAATAGATTCAAAAATGAGTATTGTTGGCACTCTCAAATTTTGCAAAATTTGAGATGCCTATTTCAAAAAATTTGCTTCTGCACTTTCAGAAGTGCACTTGAACAATCAGTCCTAACTGACTTGCTTTGGAGGCTTGTATTTTGAAGCCTGTTGATTGTCATGCAAAACCCAGTTGCAGACATACTCAGTAGTCACATGTGAGCAGGCATGTCAAATTTTAGCTTCTCGTGATAAGTTTTGATAGCGTTTCAAAAAGTGAAGCTGGAAGGTTTTTGCACTGTTCTGCTGTTTGCAGATTGTTAGTTTGCGAAATAGCTTTCTGTTTGAGCTTGGTTTTTGCAACCAGTTCACTGTCATGTCAGAATGAATGTTGTTCCATATTCCCCATATCAAAATGATCTCGAGTGTCAGTTTGCAAAACTTCATGATCTAATTTGCTATTTTTAGTAGATCAAAACCAAATGCAGCTTGTTCTGTTTTGCAGCTACATTCCTAACAGCCTTTCTGAGAGGCCAACTTCGACCGCCAATAATTTTTGATCGGTGATGATTCAAGCAAATTCCTTTTGCACACGTGCTTAGGGTATCTTAATGATTTACTATGTCTGATGGCAACTCGCTAGGGGTTGATTTGCTATGTTTATAAATTAGTAGTTGGGTGTGTTCTAATTGATTCAGAACAGCCGTTGTTTCAGAAAAGTTTAATCGGGCAACTTTGCCAATTAATATCTGGTTCCTCATGATCTGTTTCTCTAATCCATCTTTTGCATTATACTTTTGGATCAAATGACTATGTTCTTGCAAGTTTTTAAGGTCTCACGAGGTCGTTTGCCCAATTTTCAAGATGGATTCTTGAGGCAACCTGGCCTATTTTGTACTTTTTCCAAATGGGATAGAAAATAGTTTCTGATGAGGACCCAGTTCATTTTTCAAGTTTTGAAGTATTCAAAAGGCAGTATCAGACCGTTTGAGGGTAAAACTTGTTTGAAAACGAAAAAAATTTAGTCGGGCCACTTGGGGCCCAACATGCTTTGCATTGTTGTGGCGTTCTTCAAATAGAATATTGTTGCCAAAGGTTGAGTGGAGCCCTGTTTTAAAATGACAAACTCATTCTTAAGTACATTGCAATGCAATGGAGATGAGCTTTGAAATTTCCAATTAGAACATGGCCAAGGATAAATCGGGAGCAATCGGGAGTAACGTATATGCATCCACCAAGTAGAGGTTTACATAGTACCACCATGGAGCTTGGGAGAAGGTTTGAATAAATAATGGAAGGACTCTATTTGCAGCCACCAAACCAAGCTCAATGGACTGACTAAAGTGAGGATTCATCAACTATTCTATATGTGTATTTTTATATGGAACAAAGGGGTATGGACGACCATCACAACATAAAAGCAATGAGATCACATGGAACGCCATAAGTTGCAGAATATAAACCAAATGAAATAATTGAATGAGACATTTAAAATTTTAAACAAATACGAGAGCTCACTCTAATCTGTAAAATATGTTTCAAGATTATGATTGACAGTTGTTAAACATGGTTAATTAAATGGAGATCATGTAACGCTCTGTTAGAGGGTTGTTTTCAGGACAGGGTGACTTGAAGCTTTGTAATTCAAATTGAAACCTTGAGCATGGACACCATTGAAACCTCAAGAAATATGAGAAGAATGTAGAGTCTGAAGCAGTAGCATGAATACTTTTCAAGGCATAAAAATGGAGAATGCCACTATTGATGTCCATTTAGAATTAAATTGGTGGGGATATTTGAAATCAATTACTAGGGTGCGACTATATCAGTGAGAGGACATTTTGCATAGGGCATGAATTGGAGGAGGTCGTGAACAAGTGGATTTGTTGAGATATTCAACAATCTTTAAGAAAATACAAATGGAGGAGGTGCGGCCAGAAGGTTAGATGATACCAGTGCATAAATTGGAAGCATTGAAAAGGAATTTAGAAACTTTCAAGCAATGAATGATAGGGATGCGAACACTACAAAGGAGGAAGAGGCTAGTGGTGGTAAGCCCGTGCGTTGGAGGAGGGACCACATACAGCCCCCAGGAGTAGGTAAAGGAGCCCACGCAAATGCCAATGGGTCAGAGAAGACCAGCGTAGGACGAATAAACTATGCCAAGTGTGAAGGTAGAGGCTAGTAGCAAGGGGCCACACCAAATGCAGATATGGGGAAGACACCCACGCATACTAGTACCAAATGGAGGCCGCCATGAGTGCAAACACTCAAAAAATGCAAATTTGGGGCATTCTTGCACACCTCGCGGGAATGCCGATGGTAAGGGAAAAATGTCTACGGGGTATGTGATCATGGGAGGAGCCCAAAATTAAATTTTAAAACTTTAGTTTTTTACATAGTTTTAAAAAACAGTGGTGGGTCTCGAGAGAATTTTCAAGGGCATGGGTAAAATTTAATTGTTTACTCCACAGTGTAATCTGGTAAATAAGATAGTCATGGGAGAATGATTTTATTAATCATTTTATGCTACAAGAGGTGAATAAATTTATTCACTGTATATTTGGTGAATATTATTTTATTGAAAGGGGGTAAAATAATTTGCCTAGGAAGGTAGATGGTGAAATATTTAAAAAATACCCAATGTGGTTTTTATTTTAAGTAATAAAACATTGGAATTATAATTGCCCCCATGAGTAAATTTTAAAAGTGGAGAACTTATAAAGTGAATTTATTCACTTTGGAGGCAAAATTTCATTATTTGCCAGATTATTGTTGCAGCAAATAGAGAGCAGAAAACAAAAACAGTTTGCGCACGGGAAAGATATTTTGAGCAGCTGGATAAAATTTGGAGAATCTCCACATGGGCAAATTTTATGTTGTTGGGCAATCATGAGTAGATGTTGTTTGATAGAATGTTTGTTACTGCAAAGAAAAAGAAGAAGATATTTTGCAGAATTATTGATCAACGATGAATGAAGATTCCAGATGGCAATTGCTGATCAAATTTGGGGCTTCTTCTATTTTCTCTCTTCTTCTATATCTTCTTTCATTCTCTCATTGTAAAAAGGGGGTTCTAAGGTTCTGAGATTAGTTCTGAGAAGGTCCTAAGTTTTGTATTGGAATGTGTAGATAGAAATTTGTATTTTCTGAGTCATTGTTTGAGTCTGCAGGCTGTAATTTTATGAATTAAGAGTAAATACAGCCAGTTTATGCATTTAATATCATGAAGTGCTTCCACTTTCATGAATGTTATCAGATTGTCTCCACATTTGTACACTTTTAGTCATGTAAATTCAATAATACAAAGTGTCTTTGAATTTATCATCTCAAGTTTCATGAGATTGTTTTGTCTATTCACTGTTCTATTTCAAGGAAATGGTTAGAATGCTTTGAACAGGTGATTGTGATTTCAGGTGTGTAGATTGGATTTAATAAAAAGAATCTGATTGATATCAAGAGAAGGATTGTTAGTGCAAGGCACTAACAGTTGATGCAAAGCATCGACAAGTTTAATCCATTGGTTGAAGACTATTTGCTGGAGAATTTGTTTTATTTGTTTGACTCCATGGCCCAGAAGAGGCACTGATCTTTTATGCAGTTTTGTGCACCGCAGAAACAATATTAATTACAAAATCATTTTAATCTTACTATGTTATTGTATGTCTTTATTTCCAATGGCTGAGAGAGGGTTGAGGTGCTGAGAATTTAGCCAAATTTAAGGTAGTCAATGCTTCCCTTAGTGTGTTTGCATTGGGAGTTATCTGTTTTAGAAAACAATGTCAGTGTATGAGTGAATTAAGTTTTAAGCATTGTTTAGGTTTACCCACCTTGGTCCTGCAGAGCCAGAAGTGTAGGAAATGTCAGTCCTTGACTGAATCTTGTTAGTTGGCCACTAGTCTTTGTTGTTCTTCAATATAGATGTTGGCTACCTCTTAGAGAAATTCAAAGTCTAGTTGGGTTGCTATTTTAAACACCAATAGAATGGTAACTCTGTTGGGGATGAACTCAAAAGTTTTGGTTGCAGACGGTGTTGATATAGAGTCATTAATGTTTTGAATTGTTTCTGTAACTAGAGGTTAAAAATTATTGAACTGTTTGCCCATCCAAGTCACCAACAAAATGGCGACTCTCCTAGGGATGAACTCATAATTTTTGGTTGTAGACGATGCTGATATAGAGTCATTAATGTTTTGAATTATTTCTATAACCAGAGGTTAAAAATTATTGAACTGTTTTCCCATCCGAGTCACCAAAAAAATGGTGACTCTGCTGGGGATGAACTCAGAGGTTTTGGTTGCAAATGGTGTTGATATAGAGTCATTAATGTTTTGAATTGTTTTTGTAACCAGAGGTTAAAAATTATTGAACTGTTTGCCCATCCGAGTCACCAACAGAATGGCTACTTTGCTGTGGAAGGTTCTGAATCTCTAGTTGCAGATGGTTATAGAGTCATATTATTGTTTTCCATTCTAAATTTAGTATAAAGTTTGAAGGATTTGAACCCTAGAGAAGAAAGTGTTGCAGTGAACCTGAACAGTTTTGTAATCTGTGGTGCTCTACTGGTGGAAAGGAACTCGAAGAAATAAGTTTAACTATGAAATAACTTCATACTGCTTGAAGTTCAGTCCTCTGTGAAAAGAGGTGGCGACTATGTTGATAGAACCTGTTAAAATATAAAAACAGTTCCAAATCTACAAACACTACTAGTCAGGAAGACAATTTGCAGCAATTTAAAAGTTTCCAGGTATTCTTCACGTTTGGTTTTCAAGAACTTGTGAATGAAAACCATATTTGAACTTCTTAGAAGAAACTTTGTTTCCCTATTGAGTGAGTTAGCACTAACAAAGGGAAAGAACAGTAAATTAAGTTTGCACACTTTTATTTGTTGGATCTGTTGAAAGTAATTGCAGTTCCATTGAAATATTATGTTTAGTGCTCAAATATCTGCTAGTTTGGATGGTTAGAATGCATTTGTGTATCTTAGTGGTTTCCATCCATTTGGCTTGTAATTATGCACAATTAGTGAGCCTTAATTTGTAATATTCATGGATCATCAACGTAAAGTAGCTATACCAGTTAATACTTTGGTTTAGCTTGTCAAGAAGTGTCAAAAGTATAATAATATTCAAGCATCTAATACCCCAAAGTGTACGAACCCAAGAGTTAATAAGCCTAGGTTCAGTCCTAAATGGAATGATGTATTTGAAAGAGGACTTAAAGAAATGGATGAAAGACACCAAAGGTTTGAACAAGCCCGGTCAAGAGACCATCAAACTGTGTCTACTTGTGAAGTCATTGCACCTGTTGTCAATTCCTTTGACCCATTGTATGCTCAGTTAGATTTGTCATGGGTTGATTATGAAACTGAAAGTATGTCAGCTCAAGTTTATAAGGAGATGCCTAGATTTGAAGGGTATACCGTATGTGAAGGAGATGCACATGTTCAAATTTTTTCCAGCTTCATGGAGAAACATTCATTCAGAGATCAGGATATGCAAATGAGATTTTTTGTCAGATCTCTTGAAGCACGAGCTCGAGATTGGTATCTAAGTTTTCCTAAGAAGTCATTTCCTTGTTGGGATGAATTAGTGGTTGCTTGTAGAGAAGAATTTGCAAGAGATCCCTCAAATCTTGTCATGAGGTTAAAGCAGATCAAGAAATGAAATGAAGAGTCAAGTGTTGATTTTAGTCATAGATTTGTTGTTGCCTTGTCACTAATCCCAGAAAGTTTCAGACCTAGAACTTCCGATTGTATCCATATGTACTTTGAAGCTTATGAAGAAGGATCTAGTGCACTGTTAAAAGATTTTGAAATATTGAGCATGCAAATGGCATGCACAATTTTGGATAAATTGGAGAAACAGAGGAATGAATATGTGCAGAGTTTGTTGTCTTCAGTTATGGGAAAACATGCTGATGGAATCAGCAGTTGTGTGAATGAAAATGATTAGATGTTTTTAGACAAATGCATACTTGAGAAGGTAGAAGATGAGAAGGATGCATCATCAGATGATAAGGAAGTTGTTAATGAACAACTTATAGAAGAAATGTACCCAACTACAAATCAGCAATTGAGTCTCCTAAGCCAAGAACCTGAAGAAGACTATAAGTTGGATTTACTCTTTGAAGAAGAGATATGTGATCAGGAATGTTGTGATACAACTAATCAAATCAAGCCTACATATGTTGAGTGTAGCAATGATGCAAGTCTGCATAGTGAGACAAGAGAGTTTTCTGATTTAGGAAATACTCTTGAGAGCATTTGTGTTTTAGCTACTAGTGACAGAGTATGTGATGAATTTTAGTTTGAAAGACAAGCCACAAGTAGCTACAATGAGGAAACCATTTCTGGTTTTCAGTTTGATAGTGAAGATGTTTATGATTATCCTCAAGAGGATGCAAGTGACAAGTTCAATGATGATACCCAATCTGGTGTTGAAATGCAAAGTGATGTGGATTGTTGTTTTGACAACCCAGAAAAAAGTAAGAAAGGAGAAGTGGACAGTTTATTCACTATGACTGGTTATGACTTTTCTTGTGATAATGTTGTCAACAATTCTACCTCCTATGATTGGGGAGATCCAGTTTCTGATCAGCCTATTGAATTCTCAGAGTTTGAAAATGAAAATCCTTTGATATGCCCTGATTTGTAATTTGATATTGCATCCAATTCAAGTGAAGGTAAAGAAGAGGAAGTGGTTGAAACAATAGATCAAAATAGTGCTCTATTGAGTTGTGAACAAATTTCAGATCTATTGACCACAGGATATCATAAATGTGCACATGAGGACAACTCTCAGTTGTTGTGTGCAGCCCCTATTGACTTTGACAATGGTGATGATCTTCAAGATGCACGGTATGATGCAAGTGAATCTGATTATCTTTCCAATGATGAACAAACTGATTGTGATGATGCATTGTATGATGAGTATGAAGTTATGGACACTGATGTAAGTTCAGAAATCTCTTTTGATGAGCTTGAAGCAACAAATGACCATGAGGTTTATGCATCTAATGAGCCAAATCTTGAATATTTTAATGCAGATTTGAACAAGTCTTCATTTGATGACTTGAATAAGCTGAGTAATGAGCCTAGACATGAATTTTTTCATGTGGATGTTAATGCTGATTTGAATGAGAAATCAAATTATTCTTCTGAACTAGAATTGCTCATTGAGCAAGCTTGTGATATTGAAGAGGTTGATACCTTATATTTAGAGGATGACTATATGATTACAGATGATGATGAATCAGAAATCCCTGATGACTCTCAATACCAACATGATGAAGAACAGTTACAAAGTGTGCTAGTCCACGAGTGTATTTGTTTGCGTACACTTAGAGATGGTTTGCATGATGAGAAAGATCTTTTGGTAAGTGCTTGTGATAATTTTAAGTCTGGTATGCAAACTAGTAATCAGTTTGAGTTTAACAGTTCCAGCCACAAGGCAGAATGTGAGTGCTATTTTTGTCAGCTGGAAGAGGTTTTCATAGAATGTGGCAATGTGAACAACACTAAGGCAAGTTGTTTTCAGCTTGAAAATTATTTAAGTGATGAATATAATAAGTTTTTGCCACATAATAATCAGCATTTTGAAAGTATTCCTGACTTTCAGATGCATAGTGATTGTGAACATGTTGATGATGTTGTGAATAATTGCCTGCTAGGAGATACCAACATGTTTTATTAGGTGGATGGTTGTGATCAAGTTAAGCTTTCAAATGGTCTTGATCCCCATTTCCAAATACTACCACTTAATACTAAATCAGAGAATGAAGAAGGTAACAGTGATGTGACATATCTGATTTGGTTAACACTTGGTGACAGAGTTGAACACAGAGCAAGTTCACATTTGCACAAGGGTAGTTTGGTATTACTGTTTGCAAAGATGCAGTCACCTGTGTTGTTGTGGTTTGATAGAGACAAGCATAAGTCAAAGGGGATAAGCTATTTATATAGAATTGTGTTTGAAAGAGGTAGATGTTGATTCTCATTCTTCATTTGGTGACCTGGGGTCATCAAATGAAGTTGAAAAAACAAGGTTGAATAAAGGGGAGTAGTTTAAGGACACCTGTTGGATTCAGCTTCTGGTCTACTCTCCCCATAAATCTAGGATCTTGCTATGCTCGCAGGGGGAATACATCCCCAGTCAGAGCCACTATTGGAACTCTCAAATTTTGCAAAATTTGACATGCCTATTTCAAAAAATTTGCTTCTGCACTTTCAAAAGTGCACCTAAACAATCAGTGCTGACTAACTTGCTTTGGAGGCTTGTATTTTGAAGCCTGTTGATTGTCATGCAAAACCTAGTTGCATCCATACTCAATGGTCATATGTGAGCAAGCATGTCAAATTTTAGCTTCCCGTGATAAGTTTTGATAGCGTTTCAAAAAGTGAAGCTGGAAGGTTTTTGCACTATTCTGTTGTTTGCAGATTGTCAATTTGCGAAACAACTTCCTATTTGAGCTTGGTTTTTGCAACCAGTTCACTATCATGTCAGAAAAAATGTTGTTCCATATTCTCCATTTCTAAATGATCTCGAGTGTCATTTTTCAGAACTTCATGATCTGATTTTCTATTTTTAGCAGATCAAAACCAACTGCAGTTTGTTTTGTTTTGTAGCTACATTCCTGACAGCCTTGCTGAGAGGCCAACTTCGACTGCCAATAATTTTTGATCGGTGATGATTCAAGAAAATTCCTTTTGCATACATGCTCAAGGTATCTTAATGATTTATTATGTCTAATGGAAACTCATCAGGGGTTGATTTTCTATGTTTATAAATTAGTAGTCGGGTGTGTTCTAATTGGTTCAGAACAACTGTTGTTTTAGAAAAGTTTAATCAAGCAACTTTGCCAATTAATATCCGGTTCCTCGTGATCTGTTTCTCCAATCCGTCTTTTGCATTATACTTTTGGATCAAATGACTATGTTCTTGCAAGTTTTAAGGTCTCATGAGGTCGTTTGCCCAAGTTTCAAGATGGATTCTTGAGGCAACCTGGCCTGTTTTGCACTTTTTCCAAATGGAATAGAAAATAGTTTCTGATGAGGACCCAGTTCGTTTTTCAACTTCTGAAGTACTCAAAAGGTAGTATCAGACCGTTTGAGGGTAAAACTTGTTTGAAAACAAAAAAAAAAGTTAGTCAGGCCACTTGGGGCCCGACATGCTTTGCATTGTTGTGGCATTCTTCAAATAGAATATTGTTGCCAAAGGTTGAATGGAGCCTTGTTTTAAAATGACAAACTCATTCTTAAGTACATTGCAATGCAATGGAGATGAGCTTTGAAATTTCCAATTAGAACATGGCCAGGGATAAATCAGGAGCAATCGGGAGCAAGGTATATGCATCCACCAAGCAGAGGTTTACATAGTACCACCGTGGAGCTTGGGAGAAGGTTTGAATAAATAATGGAAGGACTCTATTTGCAGCCACCAGACCAAGCTCAATGGACTGACTAAAGTGAGGATTCATCAACTGTTCTATATGTGTATTTTTATATGGAACAAAGGGGTATGGACAACCATCATAACATAAAAGCAATGAGATCACATGGAATGCCATAAGTTGCAGAATATACACCAAATGAAATAATTGAATGAGACATTTAAAATTTTAAACAAATACGAGAGCTCACTCTAATCTATAAAATATGTTTCAAGATTATGATTGACAGTTGTTAAACATGGTTAATTAAATGGAGATCATGTAACACTCTGTTAGAGGGTTGTTTTCAGGGCAGGGTGACTTGAAGCTTTGCAATTCAAATTGAAACCTCAAGAAATATGAGAAGAATGTAGAGTCCGAAGCAGTAGCATGAATACTTTTCAAAGCATAACAATGGAGAATGCCACTATTGATGTCCATTTAGAATTAAATTGGTGGGGATGTTTGAAATCAAATACTAGGGTGCGGCTGTATTAGTGAGAGGACATTTTGCATAGGGCATGGCTTGGAGGAGGTCGTGAACAAGTGGATTTGTTGAAATATTCAACAATCTTTAAGAAAATGCAAATGGAGGAGGTGCAGCCAGAAGGTTAGATGATACCAGTGCATAAATTGGAAGCATTGAAAAGGCATTTAGAAACTTTCAAGCAATGAATGATAGGGATGTGAAAAATGTAGAGGAAGAGGCCAATGGTGGTAAGCCCGTGTGCTGGAGAAGGGACCACATACAACCCGCAGGAGTAGGTAAAGGAGCCCACACAAATGCTAGTGGGTGAGAGAAGACCAGTGCAGGAAGAATAAGTCGTGCCAAGTGTGAAGGTAGAGGCCAGTAGCAAGGGGCTGCACCGAATGCAGATGTGGGGAATACACCCACACACAGCAGGAAGTGAAGGCAGAGGAGGAAACCTGCGCACCAAACAAGAGGATAGCCCGTGCTGTTTACAGCCAATGGGAGACCCGTGACCTGCAGGTGAAGGGGTCCACATGACCAGTGTGTGGATGGAGACTACACTAGGAGTAGGCCCGCACCATGTTTGGGGCAGGAGGAAAATCCAAGCCACCAATGAAGTAGACCAGAGTGGAGAGGGAAATATAGTACCAGGGATATGGGCACAGCAGTAGGTGGAAGGGCCCGAACTAGTACCAAATGGAGGCCGCCATGAGTGCAAGCACTTGAAAAATGCAAATTTGGGGCATTCTCGCACACCTCGCAGGAATGTCAATGGTAAGGGAAAAATGTCTGTGGGGTATGCGATCACAGGAGGAGCCCGAAATTAAATTTTAAAACTTTAATTTTTTACATAGTTTTAAAAAATGGTGGTGGGTCACGGGAGAATTTTCAAGGGCATGGGTAAAATTTAATTGTTTACTCCACAGTGTAACCGGCTAAATAAGATATTCATGGGAGAATGATTTTATTAATCATTTTATGCTGCAAGAGGTGAATAAATTTATTCACAGTATATTTGGTGAATATTATTTTACTGAAAGGGGGTAAAATAATTTACCTAGGAAGGTAGATGGTGAAATAATTAAAAAATACCCAATGTGGTTTTTATTTTAAGTAATAAAACATTGGAATTATAATTGCCCCCATGAGTAAATTTTAAAAGTGGAGAACTTATAAAGTGAATTTATTCACTTTGGAGGCAAAATTTCATTATTTGCCAGATTATTGTTGCAGCAAATAGAGAGCAGAAAACAAAAATAGTTTGCGCACCGGAAAGATATTTTGAGCAGCTGGATAAAATTTGGAGAATCTCCACATGGGCAAATTTTATGTTGTTGGGCAATCATGAGTAGATGTTGTTTGATAGAATGTTTGTTACTGCAAAGAAAAAGAAGAAGATATTTTGCAGAATTATTGATCAACGATGAATGAAGATTCCAGATGGCAATTGCTGATCAAATTTGGGGCTTCTTCTATTTTCTCTCTTCTTCTATATCTTCTTTCATTCTCTCATTGTAAAAAGGGGGTTCTAAGGTTCTGAGATTAGTTCTGAGAAGGTCCTAAGTTTTGTATTGGAATGTGTAGATAGAAATTTGTATTTTCTGAGTCATTGTTTGAGTCTGCAGGCTGTAATTTTATGAATTAAGAGTAAATACAGCCAGTTTATGCATTTAATATCATGAAGTGCTTCCACTTTCATGAATGTTATCAGATTGTCTCCACATTTGTACACTTCTAGTCATGTAAATTCAATAATACAAAGTGTCTTTGAATTTATCATCTCAAGTTTCATGAGATTGTTTTGTCTATTCACTGTTCTGTTTCAAGGAAATGGTTAGAATGCTTTGAATAGGTGATTGTGATTTCAGGTGTGCAGAATGGATTTAATAAGAAGAATCTGGTTGATATCAAGAGAAGGATTGTTAGTGCAAGGCACTAACAATTGATGCAAAGCATTGACAAGTTTAATCCACTGGTTGAAGATTGTTTGCTGGAGAATTTGTTTTATGTGTTTGACTCCATGGCCTAGAAGAGGCACTGATCTTTTATGCAGTTTTGTGCACCTCAAAAACAATATTAATTGCAAAATCATTTTAATCTTACTGTGTTATTGTATGTCTTGCTTTCCAATGGTTGAGAGAGGGTTGAGGTGTTGAGAATTTAGCCAAATTTAGGGTAGTCAATGCTTCCCTTAGTGTGTTTGCATTGGAGTTATCTATTTTATAAAACAATGTTAGTGTATGAGTGAATTAAGTTTTGAGCATTGTTTAGGTTTACCCACCTTGGTCCTGCAGAGCCAGAAGTGTAGGAGATGCTAGTCTTTGACTGAATCTTGTTAGTTGGCCACTAGTCTTTGTTGTTCTTCAATATAGAGGTTGGCTACCTCTTAGAGAAATTCAAAGTCTAGCTGGGTTGCTATTTTAAACACCAACAAGTATGATGTTTCCCTAGACAAAATACAAGCCGAGATGGATTGATGATGATGATGATAGTGTTGTTGATGAGGGAAGGATTCATCCCAAAACAACACAGGGATAGGGAAGGATACATCCCGATGATGATGATGATCAAGGCTTGCAGTAAGGCGAGGAACAAGACCAAAGGTATGATTAAATGATATGTGTTAGATTGAATGGATTGATTAGATGAGATTGGAAGAAATGATTGGATAGATTGATTGAGATGATGCAAATCAGATATGATGGATATGATAATGATCATGCACAAACTAATATGGATGGAATCTATCTAATATGCAAACTAAAATGCAAAGTTGTCATTTTGTGAGTTGTTGTATGCTTTATGTTTCATCATTGAGCCTTTTGATATGTTGAAAGTTAGTACAAGCATCAAAGGGTATTTTAGCACCAATGATGACCTGAGTACTGCTTTCATGATGTTTGATATAGCAAGTTAATACAAGCATCGAGGTATAATTGAACCAAGATGACCTGAGTATTGCTTGCATAAACAGACAAACTTAGCTGTTTTCCTATGCAAATTCTGAAATGTCATCAATGATACATTGTAGATCATTTCCCATGACAAATTTGCACAATACTAATGATTAGTTTACAGACAACAAGGAAAGAAAAATCATACTTCTTCCTTTTGATTCTCGTTTAGTACATCATTGAACCACTCCAAAGACATGATGTCATCAAATATCAAAACAAATTGCAACTTATTGCTTTAAGTGTTCCATTCATTGTCTTCATATTAAGATCATCCAGTTTGTTTCAGTTTCAATGTATGACATGTCTCAAAGTTGTTTTGACCAGGCTTGATTAGATATTCGATTGTTGATCTGATACTTGATAATTGACACATGTTGCTTGTTTGTTTGCTCAAAAAGTTGATTTCCGCCAGCGAGTTCAGGATTTTGCCCCCAGTCTAGGGTGAGACATGACCATTTTATTGATGAAAGCATAAAATTTATTGATTTTTCTTTGGATTTCAAGAATATTTTGAATTTTTTGAATTTTGATGTTTTCTAAAAAAAATTTGGATTTTGAAGTTTTTTTTTTTTTCTTTCCAATTTTTCTGATTTTGATGTGTTTTTTATGTTTTGGGATTTTTTGCAAGTAAATTTAAGATGGAATGGGATGACCAATTGAAGAAACAAGATGCCCCACAATATAAGAGAAGATGCATGATGAAGAATATGGTATGAAAGATTTGGATGAAGGATAAGATGCATGATTTTCAAGAAGATCCTTAACCTTGTCAAGATCAAAGGTGAAAATGAGAATAATGACCATGAATAATAAGAGGAAATTGGAAGATAATATATGGATATGAAAGATGGATATGAAAGATAATATTTGCATGATAGGGGGATGGAGTAAGGATTTAAGCATCAAGTTTCACAACTACTATCCCTTGAATATGTGCTATAATAGACCATGGGAATGGGAATAAGAATTATAAATGTTGGCATGATAGTAGAAGCTAAGGTCTTATGCAAAGCTTTGAATTAAAGGAGGAGAATGGGGGATGGATGTTGGATAATGGATAGGAGGTTGGAAGGCTTGGTGATGGATAGATGGAAAGGATGGAAAGATTAACATTAGCACACACCTTGAAGGGTGATGGAGGAAAAGTGGATTTGGAAGGTGATATGTTTTTAGATGGGAGATGGGGAGAGGCTTTCGGATTAGAAAATTTGGATGCCAATTTTGATTTTATTGCTTCTATGAGACTTTAGGAATCCACATGACTTTTTATTTTGATATTTTATTTAAGGGCCTTTGTGGCCTTTTGAGATTTTTCTCTTTGAGTTTTGGACCTTTGCGGTCTTTGACATTTTTCTTTTGACTTGATAGGATTTTGTGGCCTTTTGGATTTTTCTTTGATTTTTGATGGGCCTTTGTGGTCTTTTGGATTTTTTTTTTAATTTTTGGATCAAATTTTCTTTTATTTTTGCATGACTCTTTGAGGAGACATGTTGATCCTTTGATACATGTGGATTTTTATATTGAAGCTTTTGACATTTGGCACCCAAAATTGCTTCCAAGAGCAATGGGAGGAGTGTATTGAGATGAATGATATGAAGGTATGATGGATGAGTTAATGTAGGAAGAATTTTGAAAGTGGATCAAGGATTGGTGCCTTTTTTGTTCTTGAAGAATAGGAGATGGAGAAATGTGGGACCCTAATATGGATGGAAGGATTGATGAACTAGGGTTGAGATGATAAGGACCAAGGATAGATGGAAAGTTTGATGAATGAGGACAAGGACCTAGGATAGAGGGAGTGTTTGGTGGACTAGGATAAGGACCTAGGATGGATGGAGAGTTTGATGAACTAGGATACCTAGGTTGAGAATGAGGTATATAAAAAAGACTATGAGAATATGGATGTGCTTGGTCAAGAAAAGGTTCTAGGATAACTTGTTCATGAAGGCCTAATCCTTTTCCTTTGTAATTCATAATTTCACACATTCGTTTACCCATGGGATATGAGTTGTTTGTGAAACAAGATGCAAGTCCATTTTGAGGAAGATTTGATATGGATGAAAGGATAGGTGTTGGAAGTAAACCGGAGTGGATAAAGGTGGAGGATCCCAATTTATAGGTGTGGGGTTCATGGATACCTTGAAGAGGTGTGATGAGCCCTTGACATGAGGATGATGGGATAATTTGATCTTAACTAGGCAAAGAATCATTAGATGAAGGAGATGGAGTAGCTTGATCATTAGATGGAAGGGAAGCTTTGGATAGGATGGAAGAATTTTCATTCTCTTGGGATGTGATTGAGTCAGGAGAGGGTATGGATTCATAAGATGGGGTGGAGGGAGGACTTGGAAGAATATTTTGTTCTTGAGATGGAAGAGGATTATCATGGGTGAATAATGAAAGGAGGGGATCATCATATGATTCTTTAGATATGGGATCTTGATAAAATATTGGAAGGGTTTGTAGAATTTTGGTATCATGGGATGGAGTGGAGAGAATGTTTTGATTGAGATGTGTAGATTGAAATGAATCATTGGATGTAGAGGATATGATAGAAGAAATTGATTGAATGGAATCGTTAACTTGGGTGGAAGAATCGTGAGGTTCATTTTGAATTATGGGGGATGAAGATAAATGCATGGCATGACAGGATTGGTTAATGTTATTTGATGTTGGGCTTCCCATTTAACCTTTGAAAAAATTTAGAAACATTGATTTTTGTTGATGTTGTTTTTGGAGGAGAAAAGGTCACGTTCATATTTCCATCAAAGGACTTTTTAGTTGTGCCCCCTTTTATTTCCTTGATTTTCCTTTAGAGTGCTCTTATTCGTTGGGTAATAATACTAAGATTGTTTAAGGGAGTTTCATTCTTTTCAGGATCCTCTTTAATTTTCTCCATATTGTAGTCAAAGGGAAATTTGGCACCTTGGTTTGCCAATAAAAGAAAGTATCCTTCTTTATTTTTCTCTAAGAATTTTTCCATAGCTAAGAGAAACTGTGGATCTTGTTCAGGTTCTTGAAGCATTTCTTCTGTTATCTATTCATTTGAACTATTTCAATAAAGCCTATGAACAAGATTTTCTTCCCTATAACCCATGTTTTAAACTGGATCCCTAGCTCATGATTCCATGATTGAAAGGATGAAAATCTTGTTTGTGGGAATTAAACCAAAGATCAAAAATAAAGATGATTTTGCACTTTGTGAAGTTTGATCATAGCTTTGTAAAAAGATAGATTTGATGAATGCCTAATGCACTTGAGTTCTCTATTGTAGAATTTGATTGGGATGAGTAGCGTACGTAATTGGAGGTTGGGGAATATAAGAATAACGAATACGTTGACTGTCATTGTGCCTTTGAGAAAGGGATCTTCTTTGAAAGAAGGCTCATGAGTATAAAGGTTCAATAGCATAATCGTCAGTGAAACCTCTAATATAGTTGTGATATCGGTGAATAAAAGTCCTGTGTTCAAGCAAGAACTTTTGACTTTGGTATAGAAATTTCCTCTTCTTCAATAAATTATTATAACCGAGAGACTTCTTTGGCTTTTTGATCTTCCTTTCTAAAGACTTCTTGGCAAAAGTTACAGACTTCCAAACTCTAAGCATGGAAAAGATTAAACTAAGAAGACCAATTTCTGAATGTCAGAAAGTTACCTAGGTTCAGAAACACATGCGCTGAAGTAGAGCATGAATGTGCCAAAATAGACTACCTATGTGCCAAAACAAAACATAGATGCACCGAAATAGAGCACAGATGTGCCGAAAAAGAGCAGCGATGCACCGAAATAGACCAAGGATGCACTAAATTATCCGTTTAGACTTTTGAGAAAGACATGTTTGGACAGTTTGATATTTTTGGATGATCTTAATCTGATTTAAATGTGACAAACACACCATAGAGAAGCAGACAGTTGTTTTGTTAATCCTAAAATATAAACAAAGAGTGTATTTTCTTGAGATTTTCACAGGTTTTGAACAAAAATAAGCACTTCAGTCAGACTCACTCTTAATTTCTCAAATAGGTCATCATAGTAATCATAGCCCACAGCTTAAAATTGCGTCAACTCACACAGCCATGTCACCCCCTAGAGGGTGCCCATTTTTTTGTCTTTTCCAGGTGCATACTCAAGGTGACAGAAGTGGATACCAAATCTCCTAAGCAAACAATCTGTGGCAATTATTTCGTGAGTGTCTTGGGGGCAGATTCTTCCCTCCCCTTGCACCGTGATTAAAACGATGTTTGGATACTGACACAACTAATTTTCTACACTATGGTTTGTAGTCAAGGTTTTTGTTCGGCGCGGCAATAGATAAACTCCCTCAGGAGACCTCCCAATCTTTAGAACAAAGATTTTGGGGATGGTTATCTTGCACACTATCATCGAATTGTGGACTTTCCCCAAATTTGCTTTTGCTTATAGTGGGTTGGAAAACCTGGCTTTAGTTGTTCCCACTTAGGCCGTTCCTCTTGGGTGAGTACTTTTTCCCACAAGAGGAGACCCTCAAAAGGATGTAATAAAGCATAAACATTGTAGGAAAATGAAAAAGGCAGTCTGGTATTCTAGTCACCTAGTTAAGGAGAGAGCATAGACCTATTGCCACAGACAAAGCAAACAATATTCTTTTTATAGCACCAAATGGCAATGATCTAAACTAAGTGAAGGTGTTGCTTCACAATAGGCATGGGGTTCATTTTAACCGCAACAAAAGTGTGTGGTGACTACCCTAGGATTGGTAGATTCTAGATTTTAAATTTCTATCCTAGGGTTGCTTCATTTTATTTAAAAATTGAATTGAAAAATTATGTCCTCAGATGGCGTCGAAATCAGAATTTTCTTTTACAACCACTGGTCGTGGTCGCGTCGGATCCCGACAACAATTTAAGAATGAGATTATAATTGCTCCCAAATTGTTTAAAAACACTTGTTACAATCATGTGATAATGTTTTTTCTTTCATCTTCATGCTCCATGGTCCTTTAAAACCTGCAATACAAGCTTTAAATGTTAGATGGGATCAAGAAACAAGAATATATGAGGGTTAGATAAATGATTAAGCATAACAACCCTAAAATTTAGACCAAGTTTCATTGTGGTTTGACATTAAGTGAGAATTTGAAATTTTAACTCTATCAAAGTTGATAAAAACCTACACCATTAGATATCTTATGAAATTCTACCCCATTTCAAAAAGAAAAGCTCTGAAAAAGACCAAAATATGACCAAGATATGACCATTTTAAGATTGACTATAAAAGCACTAAAACAACTCGTATGCACTAAAACACATATGCGCTAAAACAGAGCCTATATGCACCAAAATATGACATGTATCATTGAAACAGTTCATGCATGCATCGAAATAGTCTCTGGATGTGTTGAAAGAAAGCTTGTATGCACCAAAGCACAACTCCAGTCCATCACCTGTCAGAAAATTCTGCAATAAAAAAATTAAAACGGGGGGATGCCCCATGGTGAGCATAAAAAATATGTCATTAGAAAATGTGGATTAATTAAATAGTAAACTAACACACCGATAAGACGTTGTATTGAAAGAAAACTAATTAAAAAGCATAAATGCAAACTCTAACAGCTTCTTCAAATTCATCCCATCGTCCTCTATCTCCAAGGATTTGATTAGAGATGTTGGCTCTCAATTGTGTAAGCAACAGCTTGTTGAAATGGCAGCTTAGGAGAATGAGATTAATTGAAATGCATGTGCATGACTAAATGATTTAAGCTATGAAACTAAAAAGCTATGATGCTAGAATGTTGATAATATTGAAATGTAACTATAGTAACTCCACATGAAATCTAGGATTCGAGGTGTGTCTTCAACTCATAAGACGGTTCTATTTATAGATTTTTGAAGGCAAGAATCCAATTGGTGAGGATCAATGGTTGAGTTCAAACCTATTAAGATGAACGGTGAGAGATGGAGAAGTTGAAAAAAAGATGGAATGTTGAGAGAAAGATGGGAGATGTTTCCTCAAACACAACCTTTTCCATTGAAAAATGAAGGAAAGTTTTCATTTGTGCACTTCATTTATGAAGAGTTAGTTGATAGTTGAAGAAAAATCCATAATTAAATAAGTAAATTTATTTAATTACATGTGACAAAGAATTAGAAGTTTCCATAATTTAAATAAATAATATTTAATTATGTGTGAGAGATGATAAAAAACACTTTAATTAAATATGAAAAGAAGAAAGTTTCTAATTAAATATTACAAAATATTTAGTTATTGAGGAAAAAAGCTTTTAATTAAATATTGGAAATATTTAACTAAGTGGAAAAGAATAAAGAATTAGAAAGAAAGTGTTTAATTAAATATTGGAAATATTTAATTATGGAGAAAAGAAGAATATCATTTAAATTTAGAATTTAAATTTGTGATAATTAATATAAATAAATTGTGAAATCTATTTAATTAATTAAGAGGAAGATAGCAATAATTAAATAAAATTATTTATTTGATTAAACTAGAAAAATTGGAAAAATGAACAATATAAATAAATAATTAAATTTATTTATATGTAGATGACTTAAGAATATTAATTAAATAATTCATATTTAATTAATTAACAGGTTTGGTTAACCGTGACCATTTTTAGATGTGTACAGATTTAGGTCCTCACTATGTTGTGACCGACTTAGGTTGGTGCACATTAATATTTGTTCATGTATTAAGGCCAACAATTGTAATTTATTCTTTATTCTTGGCCGACAAAGTTGCTGATGTAAATCTGTGTAGCGGATATATAAGAATGATTGTTTTCTTCATTTTGAAGAGAGTGTGTGTATAGTCAGTGTATGTATGTAATATACATGTGTGAATAAAGATCAAATCATTCAGGAGCAGAGCAAAGTGTGAAGGAGTTTGAGCAGAAAGTGTAGAAATTTTTTTGTGCCTAACCAGAACTGTCATCAGGCTTTTGTAGAAGCAAGTTTCTCAGTTCAACCTCATCAAATGGATTTAATCTGATTTTTTTATGTAAGGCGATGAGCCTTCTTCTTAGCAGTGAGCTCTAGGTATTGTTCTTGAATGCATGTGCATTCCCTATTCATTTTTTTCATTATACTTCTAACAGGGTATAATCTTGTGGACTAACATCCACTGTGGTTTTTCCCCTAACAGGGTTTCCACGTATAAAAAACTTGGTGTTCATGTGTCTCTAATGTGTTATTGATTTATTTTTGCACTATTAATTATCATATCTAAGATTAAAGGTTGATTAATGTTGAATAAGTTTGATTTTGGTAACAACCGATTCACCTCCCTTCTTAGTTGTCTATCCTTATTTTTCCAACAATTGGTATCATAGCAAGTTCCTCTGAAGGGAAAGCTTAACAACTTGAGGTGATCCGAGATGGAATCTTACAAGAAGGATAGTCCTAGATTCGATGGAGCAAAGTACTCTCTATGAAAATCAAAATGGAATGCCATTTAAAGTGTATTGGTGAGCCTTTCTACAAGATTACAAAGAGTGCATATACTATTCCTTAGAATGGTCCATCTATTGCTAATGAAATCAAAGAAGATGAAACAAATACCAAGGCTATTGAAGTATTATTGAGTGCTTTGACATATTTAGAGATGAAAAATGTGATAGGTCTAAAGACTACACATGAGATCTAGAAAAAGTTGGAAACATTGTATGAAGGAGATGCACTAGTGAAAGTTGCTAAGCTACAGAGTCTAAAAGGCAAGTGGGAGGACATGAAAATGAGTGAAGATGAGAAAATCCTCTCTTTCTCTCAAAATATAAATGAATAGGTGATGAGCATTAGATGCGTTAGTGGAGTCTTGGATGAAGAAGAGATTGTAGCTAAAATACTTAGATCTGTGCCTCCTTCCTACAAAACAAACAATCATGCTATTGATGAACTCAGGATAGTGACAAATGTGAGAAGAGACATGATGATTGGAAAACTTGCTGCCTTTGAGTTAAGTGAATTTGGTGAATCTACTCCTAAGACCGAATTTTCATTCAAGGCTATTATATTCGGGAAAAGCAAGCAGAGATATAATCCGAGAGAGAGTTCCAAAAAGACATTCAAGTATGAAGATGAGATGAAACAGATTGAAGATGAAGAAAAATAATTAAAAGAACTGGAAGCATTGATTATGAAAAGAGAAGCCAGAGGTCATGGTAATTACAAAGGAAAGTTACCTATAAAATGTTTTTTCTTGCAGTAAAATAGGTCATTTTGCATCAAGGTGTCTTGAAAGAGTCTCTAAGTATAAACCTAATAAGACTAGATTTCAAAATAAATGCTATTATGCTGAAGAAGGTGTTACTAATGATGAATCTGATAAATAAATTGGAAATGAAGATGAATGGGTATTCATTGCTATCAAAGAAAATGGTCAGGTGTCCACTAAATCTACTAGTAATGTGAATGTTGATAAGGCTCTTGCAGCAAAAAATGAAGAAAAGTATGAGTGATTAATTGACATCTGATGTTCACATCATATGACTAGTGACAAAAGAAATTTTGTAAGCTTGGAAAACTATGATGGTGGTGTTGTAAGATTTGGAGACAACACTTCTGGTGTGATTCAGGGCAAAGGAACTACTTCTTTTGGTGGAAAGCACAATATTGATGATGTTCTTTATGTAGAAGGCTTAAAGCATGACTTGTTTAGTGTTGGACAGATGTGTTATGCAGTTTGCACACATGCCCCACTAAAAGTAGGGACCCTCTTTTGCTTGGTATTTTGGCTCTTTTCTATGGCCTTGCCTTTTGAGCTTGTCTTTGAAAATCTTGATATTTGGGTCATTGGTACTTTGGTCCTTTGGTCCTGGAGTTTGTGTTACTTTGCTATGATCATAAATTCTTATCATGCTTGTAAAGGGCCCTCATTGAGCTAGCACTTTGATAATTTTAAGTCTTTGGGTCAATCTCAAGTTTTTCCCTGTTTTCGAGATTTTCTCCCTCAAGCGGATTTCTCTAGCTGCCTAGAAAACTCGATGGGGCTGGTTTTGCTTTGTCTTCAGAGATTTTATTGCTTCGTGGAATGTTGTCTCCCCTAGTTTTTTCCAAATTTCCTTCACTTCATTGAATTCTCGGGTTACATCTTTGGTTGTCTTGTCACGGTTGTGTGGTTTACCACCATACCGTGGGGTCTTTCATCCCTGGCGCGATAGCATGGTGCCCCCGCCATACCGTAGGGGTCTGCGTTCGGTGGTGCAGTACCATGGGGGTCTTTCATCTCTAGCATGGTGATACCTCGGTACTGTGAGTGTCTCTAAGCCAGGTCACGGTTGTGCATTTTACCACCATACCATGAGGGCTTCGCGCTTGGCTTTTGGTAGTGCAGTTTACCACCTTACCTCGGTGGTTGGATGAGTGGCTCACGGTAGTGCGGTTTTTGTCACCTTGGAGGGGTTAGGAGGTTAGATTTTTAGTGAGTAACATGGGAATTGTGTTGACTTTGTGAGAATCTATTACCTTAGGAGAATCCTAAAGTTTATTCCTCCTTCATTTTCTTGAGATGTGCTAAGTATTATTGGTTTCGGTGATTTTTGTCCCTGACAGAATTTTCTAAAAACCTGTTATTTGTCAAGAACTGAAAGGATTTGTGGTTTAACTATTAATAATTGACCATTGTATGGTTGATTTGGATCATTTGAAGGTATTTGCGATTTTTTCTTGAGTATTAGGTGCTGATTGAGTAGCTTTATGTGTTGGTCGGGCTTTCATCACTCAAATTTTCCTGGCCAAGAATTCCCCAAAATTCCTTCCTAACCTGAATTACGCGAAGGGGTGAAAATCCTGAACTTTGATAAAGGATGCTTTAATGATATTTTAAGGGATTCTGATGGTTGTTTTTATATCTTTGATGATTGAATGTGTTGTTTGTGATTAACTAAATTGGATTTTCGAAGCTATAATGAATATTAATTTTGGTTTTTTTGAATGCAAATTGGATCGGGCAGGTTATTATTGTTGGGGCCGAAGGACGGATGGGTGTACTTTGAAGATGTTGTGGGATACATGGGGTACGACCAAGTACATTTTATGGCTATGGGTAGGTGAAACTTTCTCATACATAGTTAGGTCAGCGCGCTTGATGGTCGTTCATTTGATTTGGATGTGGCATGGGAAATTCAAACTATTTTGACTCAACCAGATTCATTCATGATGCCCAGCTCGACTGACTGATCGATGTCTTATATTCAAACTCACATGATGTGCATGTTACCATTCTTCTGCTTCGCACTGGTGAGACATTAATGGTGGAAGTGGCTTGTAGAGTGTATTCTATCTAAATCAAGACTTGAAGAGATCATAGGCTGATCTAAGGGGTGCCTCATGCATTCAATGTAGGGTGGTGATTTATTACGACCTACCTAGTGTCGATTGGGTTGCTGGCCAACCTTCTTTGTAACCCTAGCTTGCGCTCAGTGGGGAGAATCTCTATATATATGGAATTTCACCTCTTCTATAAGAGGTTAGAAAAAGTTTGTAAAGGGTTAGGAATTTGGTTAATTCGAAGTTAGAAGTTAGACAATTAGATTTTGAAGCAGGTTAGGCAATAGAGCAAGAAGTTAGAACTAGGAGTTAGTTTTATTTTCAAGAAAATGTTGTAACATAGAACATCAAAATTGTTGCTATTATTGGTGATTCAATACGAGTGAAGACATTGTGCTATTATTGGTGGCTTCTTTGGATTGATTTATCTTGCATGGTTCTTATTCTATCTTTGAAAGTGCTTGGAAATATCTAAAAGAATTTAATATTTAGAGTTAAATAATTTAATGGTGCTTGCGATTTAGTGATTGGAGTGTTGTAGCGATCTCTAGTTCATACTTTGGGAAACTTCTTGATTGTGGGGTTTTTGTACAAGGTCAACTTGTACCTGATATTTGTGTGCTTAGTTCAATTGTGGGAATTTTTCCATGTCAACTGCAAAACTAGGGTTGGCTTGGATGAATGTGCATAATCTGAAAATCTTTAATTCCTTAGAAGATTGCACTATTTCTGTGAAATTGTAGGTATATCCTGGGTTAAGAAAAAATTAATTTTAAGGGATTGGTTTGTTCCAAGTATTTCATCATTAGTATTTTTGATCTTAGGAGTAATATTAATCTTAGGATTTCTAAAACCCTTATATTTTGTTATTTCTTTGAACTGTGGTTAAAGCTAGGAATTCGAGTATCATCATGTTGCAAAAAAATATGATAAGTTTAGAGTCTCAGTCATTTTTTTGTAAGGTCCCTTTGCGATTACCAATATTGTCACATTTATCACTGAGTGGTTTCACTACATTGTCAAGACCTGACACCCGAGAGACCTTGGGGTTATCTCTTTGTTCATAGAGATCAAACTTTCAAGAGAGATAGGATACTATATATTTTATCTGAGTTGTTTTTGTGCTGAAAACACCATCAACAAGATGGTAGACAAGGGTTACAATCTTCAATTCAAGGATGGTAAGTGCAGGATAAGGGGAATTTCTAGATATATGATTGCTTTAGGTATAAAGACAAGAGGTAATATTTTTCACTTGAGTGTTGCTAGTGAAATTTGTTTAATTGCTCAAGTTGATGTAAGCTGGTTATGGCATAAGAGGTTGTGTCATGTGAAATTTGATAACATTGTCAAAATAATCTCTACTCAAGCAGTCAAAGATCTTCCTAAGTTAGTGAAGCCTACTAACACTATTTGAAAGGAATGTCAGATGGGTAAGCAGACTAGAAACTCTTTTCGGAGAAAATAGTATAACTCTAATGGAGTAGTGGAGTTGATACATACTAACCTATGTGGTCCATCCAGAATCAAAAGTCTTCAAGGTGAAAGGTACTTTATGTTTCTTATTGATGATTACTCTAGAATGATATGGGTTGCTTTCTTAAGAGAAAAATATGAAGCATTAGAAAAGTTCAAAAGCTTCAAGGCTATTGCAAAGAATGAGATAGGCCGAAAGATCAAATGCTTAAGGTCAGAAAAAGGTGGTGAATTCAATTCTCAAGAATTCAATTCTTTCTATGAAGAGAATGGAATCCAAAGACAAGTATCTGCTCCCCGAACCCCTCAACAAAATGGAGTTGTTGAAAGAAAGAACATAACCATTCTAGACACTGCTAGAACCATGATGCTAGAAGCAAATTTTCCTCATTTCTACTGGAGAGAAGTTGTAAGCACTACTGTGTATACCATTAACTCGATAAATGTCAACAGTAATTTTGGTAAGACCCCTTTTGAGCTATGGTTTGGTTATAAGCCTATTGTCAAATATTTTTAAAAAATTGGAAGAAAATGCTACATCAAGAGAGATGATGATATAGGTTATAGAAAACTTTGATGCTAGAACTGATGAAGGAATATTTTTAGGTTACTCTACTAAGAGAAAATCTTACTGGTGCTTTAATAAAAGTTTGAAGAAAATGGTTGAAAGTGCAAATGTCAAAGTTGATGAAGATATTGACAGATCATCCAGATGTAGTGGATATGATTTAGATGATCATCATGATAGTACTAACAATGGAAGTAATCTTCAGACACATAATCAACTTCAAATTGTTCTAGTGAACCAAGGGAATCAAGAAGCAGAAACCAATAGAAGTGTAGAAGAACCAAAAGTCAGAGAAAATCCTAAAAATCCCAAGTATGTAAGGCGAAATCATTTTGACAATCAGATCATAGGAGATAAGAGAAAAGGTGTGCAAATGAGAAGAATAATTTTAGAAGAGTATTGTCTAATTTCTAAAAATGAACCTAGCAATATCAATGAAACATGCAAAGATGAATATTGGATGCAAGCCATGAAAGAAGAACAAATGTAAATAGAGAAAAATGATACATGGGATGTTGTTTATAGACCTTAGAAAAAACTGTGATTGGAACCAAATGGGTGTTTCAGAATAAGCTAAATGAACAGGGTGAAGTGGTCAGAAAGAAAGCAAGACTAGTTTGCAAAGGGTACTTACAGATGGAAGGTATTGATTTTGAAGAAACTTTTTCCCTTGATACTAGAATTAAAGCTATAAGATTATTTATTGCGTATGCTTCTTTCAAGAATTACAAAGTCTATCAGATCGATATAAAGTCAACATTTCTAAATGGTGAGCTAGAAGAAGAAGTCTATGTTGAGCAACCAGATGGATTTCAACTGACTAACAAAGAAAACATGGTATGCCAATTGAAGAAAGCTCTATATGGACTCAAGCAAGCTCCTAGAGCTTGGTATGCTAGATTGGATAAATACTTGTTGAAGCTTGGATTCAATAAAGGTACTACTAACAATAATTTGTATTTCAAGTTGGATCAAAATAAATAATTGATCATTGAAGTCTTTGTTGATGACATTATTTTTGAAGGTAATGATGATTTGTGTATGAAGTTTTTTGATGAAATGAAAAGTGAGTTTGAAATTTCAATGATTGGAGAACTAAAATTCTTTTTGGGATTACAAATCACCCAGTTAGAAGATGAAATATTTATATCTCAGTCCAAGTATGTAAAAGAGTTACTGAAAAAGTTTGGCATGGAAGACTCAAATCCAGTTGATACACCTATGGTAACTGGATGCAAACTTACATAGAATGATGATTCTCCTAAAGAAAATAAAACAAGATACAAGTCAATGATTGGTGGATTGCTATATTTAACTCAGACAAGACCAGACATTATGAATGTTGTGTGCATGATTGCTAGATATCAATCAAATCCAAAAGAATCACATGTGACTGCAATAAAGAGAATTTTCAGATACTTGAAAGGAACAATTGACTTTGGTATTTGGTATCCTAAGGATGATGATCTTATCCTAAGCACTTTTACTGATGTAGATTGGGAAAGAGTACTAGTGGTGGTTCATTCTTCTTGGGAAAGAAGTTGATATCTTGACTAAGCAAAAAATAGAATTCTATTTCATTATCTATTGCTAAGGCAGAATATATCGTTGCTACAAACAGTTGTACTCAAGTATTGTGGATGAAGCAGATGTTGAGAGATGTCAGAATTGAGTATGAAGAACCCATTGCCATATTCTATGATAACTCAAGCGCCACAAACATTTATAAGAATCTAGTGTTGCATTCAAAGACAAAAGATATATCCATCAAATATCATTTCTTGAGAGATAAAGTAAGTGACAAAGAAGTTAGACTGGGGTATGTACCTACCATGGAGAAAATTGTAGATATCTTTACTAAACCATTGCCTAAGGATACTTGTGATTACCTCAGAGGCAAGTTAGGGGTGATTTCCCCTCCTAATCATAACTAAGTGATGCAAGTCTTTGCATCAGTTCATGAATTCATAGTCATATCCTATTCCAAATTGATGTTGTGGTGGCTGCTACTCAAGGGGAGTAGTCAGATGTGCTAAATATGAGGATCAAAGCATGTGTACCTTTTCCATTGATGTCAAAGGGGGAGAAGAACAATGTGAAAAAATCTTAAAGTAAGGGGGAGAAGAGTCAAGAAAGGGAGAGAAGAACTATGAGAGGAGTACTGCAAATCAAAGGGAGAGAATTATGTGAACAACTAGTTGTGATTGATGGTATTAATTTTCACACATCATGTGTTGCCATTAATGCCAAAGGGGGAGATTGTTGGATGTTGTGGTTGCATTATTGATATGTGGTTTTCATTGATGTCAACACTATTAGCATTGGTGATTCTGAAGGCTGTATATGTCGAGGATATTGAAAAAATTGTAATAAATATATTGCAAGTAGCCAGTGAAGCTGAGAAGGTCAGAGTGATGAAATTTTTTGTACGTTAAGTTTCAGGTGTCATACATTAAAGGGTTTGTTTTTGAGATTATCTAGCATGTTTTCTAAAATTTTTAGTGGTACACATCAAGAATTGAGGAAGTTATGAAGTTTTATGTTCCTATAGTCACTCTGTTACTATAGCAGGTGTTCTTGGAAGAAGAGGATGAAATTCTAGAAATTTCAATTGTTGTGCATGTTCCTATGACATTCATGGATGATTCTAGATCATGCTCTATCCTTGTTGTACATCCGCATTGTTTGGTGTGATCATGATCAGATATTTTTCCAATGTATGCTCGAGTTTTCATGTTCTTGGATGACATGATGGTGGTAACGTGTTGCAAATCCATAAGGATTAATCTTTTATTGTTTGGCATGTTCGAGGATATTGATTTAGCTCCTCACTATGTTGTGACCAACTTAGGTTGGTGTGCATTAAGAATTGTTCATGTATTAAGGCCGACAGTTGTAATTTATTCTTTATTCTTTGTCAAAGGAGTTGTTGATGTAAATCCATGTAGCGGATATATAAGAATTATTGTTTTCTTCATTTTGAAGAGACTATGTGTATGTATGTGATATACATGTGTGAATAAAGAAAAAATCATTTAGAAGTTTGAGCAGAGTGTGTAGAAGTTTTTTGGTGCCTAACTCATTGTCATCAGGCTTTTGTAGAAGCTGATTTCTCAGTTCAACCTCATCAGATGGATTTAATCTGATTGTTCTATGTAATTTAGTGAGCCTTCTTCTGAGCAGTAAGCTCTAGGCAGTGTTCCTGAATGTATGTGCATTCCCTATCCATTTCATTCATTATACTTATTACAGGGTATAATCTTGTGGACTAATATCCACTGTGGTTTTTCCCCTAACAAGGTTTCCACATATAAAAATATTGGTGTTCATGTGTCTCTGATGTATTATTGATTTATGCTTGCACTATTAATTATCAGATCTAATATTAAAGGTTCATTAAATTTGAATCAATTTGATTTTGGTAACAACTGATTCACCCCCCCTCTCAGTTGTATATCCTTGTTATTCCAATAGTATGCCCCCTCGAGAGGAAAAGTGTGTTCAGAGAAAATGAGTGTGCTCTCAAAATGGATGAGAAGAATAGAGGATGAAGGAATAGAAGAAATGTTAGCACAAAAGATAGGGATGTTAGTATGGAGAAGGAAACCTTCAATATTTTCCAAATTACTAATAGGTGTTGCATTAATCATCATTGGTCATTAAAATGACACAAATGGACAACAAAAACCATGGTATGACATAGACCAAGGTGTGCAAGGTCATCCACTTGAAAAATATTAGAGTAATAAGTTATATACTTAATTAATTATATCACACTGGTTAATTAATTAAGTCACTTATTCCTTTAGTTGCCTAAGCTAAACTTAGGCACATTAATAATTGATTAATTATTAAGTGTGCACACTAGGGTTTCATTTAGGGTTTCCCTTTTAGGGTTTCTTGATCTCCTTCATAAGGATTGATCTATTTGTAATAATTTGAGATTTTCAAAAATACATTTTTACTTTGAGGTTTACAGAACATCTTCTTTGGTTTTGCATGTCTTTTGCATGTGACAGGTGATTGCATGTAGTTGATCTTGGTTTCTAACATGGTATCAGAGCTCTGGACGTGGCACTGCATGTTCGTGATCTGAAGATATGGCCTCTCAGTGAGTTTCAAGTGCAAGGGTTTCCATAGGAATCTTTTTTGCAAGTTCTGGGGGTAGCCAATTTTTCGGGACATTATGGGCTCAAACGGACGTCGCCATAACATTCGTAGTGCCCCAAAACCTTAGAAATGCTTGTCAAATCGCCAATTTTGGAGAAGTTTGTTCCTGAGGAAAAAGAAAATTGCTAGAGAGGTTGTACAGCCTCCCCAACACGCTTCACGAAGCAAAAAATCTCAAAAATCATGCCAAATTTCGCAAATTTGCTAGTGTTTTTTGCGTGGCCAGTTTGGAGGATTCCATTGTCGAGCGGCCGCCAGCCCACCAACGGTTAGCCAGCCCCGTCGGGCCCCTCATTATTTCCACCCCGGTCATATGGATGACCGAGGGCTCTGCGCAAGCCCCTAAGGGCTCCCCACCCGCAACCCGAGATCATATGGGGGACCAGGAGCTCCGTGCTCGACCCCCAACCATCTCCAGCACCCAGCCCCTGGTCATATCAGTGACTAGGGGCTCTGTCAATATTTTTTTGCACAGGGGCCAAAACATTTTATGCAGGGATTTTTTTTGCGGCAAGAATTTCCAGGCCATCAAATTTATGCTCATGAACCGCTGATGTCAGCATGATGTCACCGGTCGTACGGCCTCTTTGCCCCCTCCTAGCCCTAAAAGAGCAATTTTTTTTGTTTTTGGCATAACCTGGGCATACGGTATCAAAATTGGGCAAACAAGATATCGTCAAAAAGCTAGTTCCGAGTACTTTCATTTGGTGCAATTATTTTATAGTATTTTCTTGTTTTACTACATTTATTACTAATTGAAGTTAGATATTTATTTTATGCTTCCAAGCTCATAACGTTTTGCCATGATCTCTAATTTTTGCTATCTTTGCGACGTTGGAAAGGTATTGAGGAGCTCTATGTTGCTGTCCATGCACTTTTCTATATATGTCCCAGGTTGATCGCTTAGTCCAAATTTGGCCTGATGGGTTGTTTGGAGATTACTTGGATGTTTTGGAAGTTGGGAGAGTGCACCTTGCATCTTTGCACTTCTTTTTCAGTAATGCATTCATTCAATAATCGATTGTTGCTTCATAGATTCCAGTGTTGTTCCCGTTTGGAGTTTTTGAGTGTTCTGAGGCATCAGGTCTTCTGTTACTTTTATCATGATTCCTTGAGTCAATCAGTGACTCTCATCTAGTTTTAGTAGTAGACAGAAGTATATTTCCTTGTTTGTCATATTTCAGTTCCAGTGTTACTCTACAGTGTTCTTCTAGTGCTTCTTTACAGCATGTCATATCATTATAGGGGGATTTTTCCCACTGGGTTTTCCTTCTCTACCTCTTTCTTGCATTTGTAAATGGGTACCTGATCAGGCCTAGTTTTTGGGACCTATCCTTGCTTGTATGCATCTTCTTCTATTGTTTTAGCTTCTTCCTAAGTTCATCTTAAGGGGGGGTGTTAGAGTAATAAGTTATATACTTAATTAATTATATTACATTGGTTAATTAATTGAGTCACTTATTCCTTTAGTTGCTTAAGCTAAACTTAGGAACATTAATAATTGATTAATTATTAAGTGTGCACACTAGGGTTTCATTTAGGGTTTCCCTTTTAGGGTTTCTTGATCTCCTTCATAAGGATTGATCTCTTTGTAATAATTTGAGATTCTCAATAATCCATTTTTACTTTGAGGTTTATAGAACATCTTCTTTGGTTCTACATGTCTTTTGCATGTGATAGGTGATTGCATGTAGGTGATCTTGGTTTCTAACAAAAAATAGATAGTCATAGACAAGGAATGTCCTATTTCATACTAAAGGCCAAGTTGCCCTAGTCGTTTTTCCAAGACAATCCACAAATAGTAGTCAAAGAAAAAAAGTCATGAGATATCCTCAAGGAACTAGTAAGATAACTCGTAGACAAATCCAAGAGAAAATATAAGACAAAACAAGCCACCATGTCAATAGCTAGTTAGAGTGTTTGCCAAAATTTGATCTGTTTGATGGTGAATTGACTTGGTGATTGACAGGTTGATTGTTTGATAGAGCCTGGTTTCAGGAGAGGAAACATGTCATATAAGATGCCAAGTATGGCTTTGACCTTGTGACCACCTGTATAAGGAAAATCATGAGGTTTGACTAAATGAAAATTTTTAGTTTCAGGAAGGACACATCCTGTATAAGACATAAGTTTGATCAGTTTGACGATTTGACTCTTTTGACAATTTTTTTGATTTGACTTGATGACCATGTTGGCTTGATTGTCTTGTTGATGTGTGACTTGTCTAATGTTTTGATGATTGTTTATGTCTATGTTGACAATGTCTGATTTATTGTGACTAATGCGAGAAACCCTAAAGGATTGACCTAGGTAGCCTTGGGGGCTCCTCAACAAATGACCTTGCCTACATTTAGTCACAGAGGCAACGTAGTTTGACAATCACATGGACTGACTGACATGATTGAATTTGACTTTGTTTTGGGATTTTTGAGTGTTGTTTAGATTTTTTTGTGTTTTTGACATGTTTTTATTTTTTGGGATTTTGACATATTTTGATTTTTTTTGGATTTTGACATATTTTGATTTTTTTGGATTTTGACATATTTTGATTTTTTTGGATTTTTTGAAATGTTTTGAGATCTCAATGGATGAAAAATTGGGTAGCCTTTGTGCTAGATACCAATGACAAGGGAAAACCAAATCTAGGTGCAAGGAGATAGATGGGATTGATGAACGAAAGGGTGCGTGATAGGATAAGGGATAAAAGGCTCATGGTAGATGGATGGATAAAAGGATAGGTCATAGTGAATGGAATGGATGTATGCATCATAAGAGATAAATTATGTGATCTCCAAATATTATGTCGCATATGAATAACATACCCCATTCTAGGTATAATACTTAAGATTTTTTCTTGACAAGGCTTATGACAATATGATAACGATAGGCTTGTTTGGAAGGATGAGGTATATCAAAAGATATCCAAAATGTGTGTCAACATTTTTTCCCCCAATCTTTATCAAGATTAAAAGAGGGAGATAGGATGAATGGACTTGACAGGTTTATGTAGGTGTGGGTAAGGATGGTAAGATGAGATGGAAATGGTAGGATATGATAGGGAATGATAGGTTGGATGAGACATTGTGCCCCTGACTGTAAGTTGTATAGAAGATCACTCTACACATGACATTTGGTTGTGAGGTTTTCATCATGGTACTTATCCAAGGCACCTGTTTACCAGGTTTTTGTTGGTGTAATTAATTATCTAATTACACTTTATTAAGTTTACTTAGGTTTTGATTAGGTAATAATTAGTTTACTTAATTAATAAGTAAGCTTTATTTAGTTGAGTTGTTTTAGGTCAACATTAGGGTTGCATACATTTCTTTTATAAAGTAAATCATCTCTTGTAATATCTGAATTTTGAATATATCAATTTACACATCTTCATGCAAAGCTCTTGATTTTTATTGTTTTTCTCTTCTATGGAAGGCCTTTTGGTTTGCATGTCTGATCTTGGTTTCCTACATGGTATCAGAGCCTTGACATGCAACCCCTTCTCAGATTCTGGACAAAATCATTGGAGAGTTCATTCAGGGTTCCTCGAGGGTATCATGCCTTGAGTTTATTTATGTAGTGTCTTGGATCAAATTGGGCACCACCATTTGATTCAAAGCACTGGAAAAAGTCAAGAATGACTTTTATTTTGCAGGTTTTGGTCATTGTTTGCCAGATCAATGAGAGTTTCAAGTTCGGTGTTTTTTTGCAAGCTCTGGAGGTAGCTAATTTTTCAAAGCATCTTGGAGCAAAACGGACACTGCCATCGTGTTCACAATGCCCAAAAACCCTAAGATCACCCTTTGTTTTGTCAATTTTGGAGAAATTTGTTTCTAAGGCAAAACAAAATTGCTAGGGAGGTCGTACGACCTCCCCAATACGCTCGTCAAGCACAAAAATCGAAAAAAATGAAAAAAATAATAAAAAATTTGCATTGGTTCGTGTGCTACTAGTTCTAACTAGCTCCACCACCAGGCGGTCATCGGTCCACCGCCACCATCGATGGCTCCCCCTACCAGTGTCATTGGCCTATGTTCAGTGCCTGCGGGCCCCTCTATAGCTCAGTCGTTGGTTCTATGGGGCGCCCGGCCCCCAACCAACTCTAGCCCCCATCTCAGTCACATGGGTGACCAGGGGCCAATTTTTTGCAGCGATGGGCAGCTAGCCGTCAAATTTTTTCCAGTGACTTGATGACATCGATGGCTGTACAACCTCATTTGCCCCCTCCTAACCCCAGTTAGCTCTAAAGGAACAGTTTTTCTCTTTTTGGCATAACTTGGGCATACGGTATCAAAATTGGGCAAACGAGATGTCACTAGAAAGATGGTTTCGATCACTTTCCTATGGTGTAGTTTATTTTTTATTATTTTTTTGTTTAGCTTCATTTATTGCTGTTTGAATTTAGATGCTCATTTATCACTTCCGAGCTCATAACGTTTTGCGATGATCTCTAATTTTTGCTATCTTTGAGGCATTGGAAAGGTATTGAGGAGCTCTATGTTGCTATCTAGGCACTTTTTTCTATATCTATCCCATGTTTATCATTATTCTAGATTTGGCCCGATGGGTGTTTTGGAGATTACTTGGATATTTTGGCAGCTAGGAAGGTGCAACTTGCATCTTTGCACTTCATTTCAGTATCAAATTATTTATTTTATCTATTGTTGCTTCATAGATTCCATGGTTATTCCCGTTTGGATTTTTTGAGTGTTTTGTGGCATCGGGTCTATTGTTGCATTATTATGATTCCAATATAGTTTCTTGTAAATAGAAGTATCTTTCCTTGCTTGCCAGATTGTGGTTCCAGTGTTACTCTAAAGTGTTCTTCCAGTGCTTCTTTACAATAGTCATCTCATTGACGGGGGGTTTTCCCACTGGGTTTTCTCCTCTTTCTCTTACTCTTTCATTGCATTTGTACATGGGTACCTGATCAGGCCTTGTTGTCGAGACCCATTCATGATTTCTTGCATTCAACTTAGTTTTTAGGTGCATGTTTTTTTAGTCTCCCTAAGTTGCACTTAAGGGAGAGTGTTGGTGTAATTAATTATCTAATTACACTTTATTAAGTTTACTTAGGTTTTGATTAGGTAATAGTTAGTTTACTTAATCAATAAGTAAGCTTTATTTAGTTGAGTTGTTTTAGGTCAACATTAGGGTTGCATACATTTCTTTTATAAAGAAAAACATCTCTTATAATATCTGAATTCTAAATATATCAATTTGCACGTCTTCATGCAAAGCTCTTGCTTTTTATTGCTTTTCTCTTATGTGGAAGGCCTTTTGGTTTGCATGTCTGATCTTGGTTTCTAACAGTTTTCACCATTGGACAAAGGGATTTCTCTTTACTTTTTTTATTTTTTATTTTTTAGTTTACTTTTTTGACCTTTTTGAATTTTTTGAATAGAAGAGGTGGAATATGGATGAGAGGGACTCAAGCATCTAGTTCCATGATAGGTGATAATCCATTAGAGTGTGATGTCATCATATGGATCATGTCAAGTCATTATGCTCATCAATGTTGTTAGGTGATTGTGTGAGAGAGATGGATTAGGTAGATAGTGGAGTATGAAAGGTGTGATAATGGATTATGATGTGGATTGTGTAGGACTAATGCAAGGAAGACGGGTAAAAATTTTATACAAAAGCATAGACCATAGGGATAGGGTGAGTGAAATATGTAGGAAAATAGTTGACTAATGGGATGGTGGAGGTATGGAAATGAATCATGACCAATGGTTGTAGACACCATGAAAATATTGAATATTTTGAGTGGATGGTGGGGTAGGAAGCAATGATGATGTTTTATTATGTTGGGGAAAGGGACGTGTCAACTTAGAATGAAACATCTAAGGACACCAGTTCCTTCATGATTTTATTTTTCAAATTACATCAAAGACACAAACTACTATACCATAAAGTGGAAACAGGCACAGTGGATTCCCCCATTAATCCTTCTAAGAAAAGAACATGCATACAAATAACAGATTCAACACATGCATAGATTCAGATTACAGAATCAAACAACATGAAAGACAAACTCATGGACACAGATTTACGTGGGGAAAACCCTTTTAGGTAAAAAACCCCACCCTCTAAAACACTCAGCTCAATTGTATTAATCAGCAAAAAAATAGTTACAATACAATCTCAAAGCTATGCTCTTCAAAAGTTTACATCTTGTCCATCTGGAGAATGCAAGCAACACTATTATACAGAATCCTTGCACTATTACAATTTCCTCACATGACATACAGTGTAGATTCATTTCATCCAACCAGCCCACTCATTCAGCTAGCCTTTCAGCTAGCATAGCCTCATGGCCACTCAAGTTCACATCTTCTCGGTTCAGTATCACTTAGTGTTCATAGTTACAATTCCTTAGCATACCGCTCGAACACTCTCACTGCAAGATATGATCTTCTTGACACTTCACTGATTGCCTTCTCTATCTTCGTTAGCATATCAATCAACAACCATCAGGGCATATTTAATTACCCCACCAAAAAGCCTTCCATCATTCTTTGATAGCGTGCACCGCCTATGCAGCACACATCGAGTCGCCCAACATTAAATCAAGATACAAAGCCATATCCGTCAACCTCCCAAATCAGATCATTCATTTAATGCAAATATATCACAAATCAAAAAATAAGACTTTCGACCAATCAACGTTGATTTACAATAGCGATGTATAATCAATGAATATCATCATGCCATCTATCATCACATTATTAGTCCACTGCTTTGGCCGTCACCCAAACAATCAACAGAACCCTGACCTTCTTCTACCTATATCAATGGGTTATTTTTTAGGTGATGGATCTAGCAGATTAGATTAAATAAAAACCCAAAGAAGTTATAGAATACAAAGAAAGTAAATAATAAATGATTATACTAGATATCCATCAAAGCTTCCATGATTCACTTCTGTAGCACCTCCTAGCTTGCAGTGTATGATTGTTGCCCTCATATTTGTGAGTGTGAGAAAATGATTGTGACCATGTCCTATGCAAGTTTTGAAGGATTTGAATGACAAAAGACTATGACAAATGACTATGTCTATGAGAAAATAATTAAATAAGCTAAATGCAAATTAAATTCTGAACATAAAATGTCTATATTAATGAAGTGGTCCTATATTCATGAAGTGGTACCCAAATTGTGAGCAAAATTGACATTTTATAGAAAATGCAATTTTAGATGGATGGACGAGATTAAATGCTAATAAAGCCTAAAATCAGTGGATGAGATTCCATGTGACAATCCCTAATTAGGGTTAGGGTAAGATTGTTAAATGGGTGGTCAAGATGTCATTTGATAAAATCAAATTGGCGGTCGAGAATAAATGTGATAATTAATCAAAAAGATAAAGATTTTTGAAAATCAAGAAGATAAGAGTTGAACTAAAAAGCAGGTTTTTGGAAATAAAGAATTTTCTCAATTACTTGATTTTTGGAAGAAGATTACCATTTTGAATTAAATTAATTCAAAATAATGATTTTATGTGACAATAAATAATCTTTTTCAGATTATTTACTAAAATGAAGAGACAATTAATAAAATGAAATAATTTTAAATAATTTCATTTATTAAAATGAGAGAAATGTTAAAATCAGGTAATTAAATAATTAAAAATAATCATTTAATATAGAGGATTATGACCGAAAATTAAATAAATTAATAAATCATTTAATTATGAGAATTAGTGACATATTAAATAAACAAATGAAATTCATTTATTTAATTGTAAAAAGATAATAGACAATTAATGACGTATTGAATAAATAAATATAATTTATTTATTTAATAATTATGAAGAATACAATAGACATGAATTGATTAAATAATAATGAATTACTTAATTAATAGTCGAATGTGGATCAAAGACATAATTAAATGTCATAATTATGCTAGGATGAAAGTGGTAAAATAGAGCTTGGAGGCCTAGGTCATTTTTATGTGTTTACATTTGCCCCTCTTTGTCATAATGCAACCTGTCGCATTGTGGCAAAGAAAATAAGTCAAAAGTATGCCCCAGTGCAAAATAAGATGAGGAAGAATGACGAGGAGGGTAGCGGTATGACCCCTCGAGAGGACAGATGGGTTCCAAGAACATGGGTGCGCTCTCGAAATTGATGAGAAGACTAGAATATGAAGAGACAAAGAAATGTTATTGTAAAAGATATGGATGATGATATGGATGCAATGCCTATATGAGATGAGCGAGAGAAGATGACAAGACAGAAGGAGATGCATGTTAGTTCCTAAACCAAATCCTTCAACATATTACCATAGGACTTTAATATTTATTGCTCTTAATCATCATTGGGTAGATTATTGTAATGGCCAACAAACACCATGATATGACATAAATCAAGGTGTGCAAGGTCATACCATCACATAAGATAAGCAGCCGCAGACAAGGATGATCATGAATCATACTAAGAGCGTGATTGCCCCAATATTTTTGTCATAACCAACCACAAGCAAAAAAAGACAAGAAGGACAAAGCCAAGAAACGTCGTTGCTTCTCTAAATCCTATTTCCAAGACATCCTCGAGAAGCTAGCAACATGATTTCCAAAAGAACAAAATAAAGTCATTATCATGATACGTCGTTGTTTTTCTAAATCTCGTAGTCAAGACATCGATGGAAAACTAGTAATATGAGTGTCAAAAGAACAAAAATAAAGCCATTATCATGATACATCATTGTTTATTTAAATCCCGTAGTCAGGACATTGCTTAGAAACTAGTAACATGAGTGTCAAAAGACAAGACAAATGTCATGAGACATCGATGCTTCTCTAAATCCTATTGTCAAGATCTCGCTGAAAAACTAGTAACATGATAACAAAGCCAAAGACAATACAAATTTCATGAGAAGTCGTTGTTTCTCTAAATCCTGTTGTCGATATCTCACTAAAAAACTAGTAACATGATGAAAAATCGAAAGACAAGTGCCAAGTGTGTATGAATGCCAAGTGTTTTAATGTCAAGTGTTTTAAAATGCCAAGGTTGCCAAATTCAGGAAGGACACATCCTGAATAATTTTGATGTCAAGAGGATCGATCCCTAAATGCCAAAAGGAATCCCTTGAAATGTCAAGTTACAGTGGCAATGCCTAGGGAGGACACATCCTAAGGCATAAATGACAGAGGTTGTTCTTCAGAAGGACACATCTGAAAGAACATTGATGTCGAGAGGAATGATCCTTAGATGTCAAGAGGATCCCTCAAAATGTCAGATGACGGTGATGATGCCTAGGAAGGACATATCCTAAGGCATAAATGATAGAGGTTGTTCTTTAGAAGGACACATCTGATATAACATTGATGTCGAGAGGAATGATCCTTAGATGTCAAGAGGATCCCTCAAAATGTCATATGACAGTGATGATGCCTAGGAAGGACACATCCTAAGGCATAAATGACAGAGGCTATTCTTCAGAAGGACACATCTGAAAGAACATTGATGTTGAGAGGAATGATCCTTAGATGTCGAGAGGATCCCTCAAAATGTCAGATGATGGTGACAATGCCTAGGAAGGACACATCCTAAAGCATAAATGACAGAGGCTATTCTTCAGAAGGACACATCTGAAAGATAACAAAGAATGGACAATTTGACCAGTTGTGACAATTTGACTTGTTTCAACTAAGTTTTATTGAAGTTGACTTGTGTTGACTTGTGTTGACTACATGTCGATGTTGACGTGCTGGTGTGATTGTCATGTTAAATAAGTGACTGTTGTAATTCATTTTAGGAGTTTTCCATGTTTGGAAATGACTTGTCCTTACTTGAAGACTTTTGATGTGTGTGCTAGTGTAATGCCATGAACCTTAATGCACTGACCTAGTGCAGCCTCAAGGGCTCATTGACAAATGGCCTTGCCTACGTCGTGCACTCAGAGACCTTGTAGTTCAACATGACCAATGACCTTGTCCAAAGGACAAAAGTTTGAATCATGATTTTATTTTGAAAAAACTAGAAAGACTGACCTAATGTCTTGGGGATTCAAAGATGAATCTCATCTACATAGCAAATGCGCAGAGACAACGTAATTTAGACATGGACAAAATATTGATTGACGAGACTGATAGGATTAACAAAATAGACATTGAATTTGAATTTTTTTTGGGGATTTTTACATTTATTTGGATGTTTTTGTGTTTTCTCAAGACATTTTCAATTGTTTAGGAATTTTTTCAGGACTTTTTCAAATTTTTAGGACTTTTTTCAAGACTTTTTCAAATTTTTAGGATTTTTTCAAGACTTTTTACGAATGCAAGATCATGTGTGACACCCACTGCAGTTAAATGATAAAGGTCTTTCCCCCAGAAAGGTCAAGTAATATGGACATAGGAAAATGTGGGACAAAAGGAAAGGATATGTAAGGGGTGATGTCAATCAATGCCAACCATGGCCAGAATCGATAAGACTTAGGACAAATGTCATGAATGTGTTAGGTCATTGCGATTATGGAAAGTGGATAAGGGTTGATTAGAGTAACAGTAGATGGTGAAGAAACGATTGACTACGCATGGCACTTGTTTGCTAGGTTTTCACCATGGTTGTTATCCAAAGTGCCTGTTTGCTAGGTTTTCACTATTGGATGAATGTATTTATTTTTACTATTTTTGTCATTTTTGTCATTTTTTTGGTGTCACCAAGACGCCTGTTTGGCAGGTTTTCATCAAGGGACAATTTTATTTTATTTTTAATTTTTTTTGTGTATATTTAGGTTTTTAGCCAAGCTCTCTGATGCTATGTGTAAAAATTTCACAGATGTAGGCTATTGATGGGTTTTGTCAACTGTTCTCCATCACATATGGCCAACTGATAAGCTCCAAAACCAAATGTTGTAGTAATAATATAAGGACCAAGCCAATTATCTTCAAACATTCTAGGTTTTTCGTGGTCAGCCTGATTTCTTGGATTTTGCATGAGGACCAAGTCACCGATTTCAAATTTTCTCACCATTACTCTTTTGTTATAGCTCTGGCAGAGACGATTTTAAATGACTACAAGTGATTCAAGGAATTTTGTCATCTTTCTTGTAACATTTCTAACTCATGTAGGCGAGACTGTCTATACTCTTCATCATCGATCATTCCCTTCAAGGAGACTCGAAGAGAAGGAATTTCAACCTCGATGTGCAATATGGCCTCAGATCCATAGACAAGGGAAAATGGAGTGGCTCTAGTGGTTGTATGAATGCTGTTATGGTAAGCCCATAAGGTAGGATTGAGTTGTAAATTCCAATCTCGGCCAACGTCATTGACCGTCTTCTTAAGAATGCGAAGAATTGTTTTATTTGACGCCTTAGCTTGACTGTTACCGTGTGGATAATATGGGGTGGAGAAGTGATGTTGGTTGTGGAATTTCTCATAGAGTTCACGAACGTCATGATTTTTGAATGGACTCCTATTATCTATGATGATGGACTGCAGAACACCATACCGACAGATGATGTAATTAAGGATAAACTTTGATATTTAGTTTTCGGTGATGTAAGTGAGGGGGATGGCTTCAATCCACTTAGTAAAGTACTCAGTAGTGGTGATTATGAATCTATGGTTGTTAGAGGAGGATGGATGGATCTTTCCCATGAGGTCAAGTCCCCATTGTGTGAAGGGCCATGGAGACGTGATTGGTCTCAGCTCCTATGCAAGTGCGTGGACTAGGTCACTGTGCACTTGGCATTTCTGACATGTTCTGACAAATTGAAGAGCATTTTTTCTAATATCGGCCAATAATATCCAAGTCTGGTGACTTTCCTAGCTAAAGTTGGACCACTCGAATGAGATCCACATACACCCTCATGTACTTCACATAAATTTTTTTGGGTTTCATCAGTGTTGAGACAATGAAGAAGGGTGTTATCAAAGCCACGATGGTATAGGGTGTTAGTGACGATGGTGTGTCGAGTGGATTTTCGGATAAAAGAATTTCTTTGGTTATTTGAAACGTTGGGTGGTAGGGTTTGGGACTTAAGATAATCATAGATGTCCTAGTACCAACGCGAATTGGGACCAACAATTTTGCAAACCATTTTTTACTCTGGGATGTCATATGCAGGCATCAACAGTTGTTTGGGACCTAAGAACTCAAATTGTGACACATTTTTGGGGATGTGTAAGAGAGATCCAATAGTAGCCATTGCATCGGCTGCCTTATTTTATGTCCTTGGGATTTTTTCAAAAGCAATCATTTTAAAATATGTCATGAAGCTATCCACCATTCTCTTGTAAGGGAGAAACTTTTCATCTTTCGTGTCATAATCATCATTCACTTGGTTGATAGCTAACTGAGAATCCTTGAATACTAGCAATGTCTGAATTTTCCATTTAATTGCAATTTTGAGTCCTGTGGCCAATGCTTCATATTCTGCAATATTATTAGTACAAGGGAAGGCGATCCGTAATTCCTTAGGAATGGAATCCCCTTCTGGTGTGATGAACAAGATACCAACCCTTGATTTGTGACCAGTATGAGACCTGTCAAAATACAGTTTCCATGGTGATGTAGGCTTTGCATGAAAGATAGACTCGTCAGGGAAATCAATTATCAATGGATGAGTGCCTTGGATAGGTGCATCTACAAGTTGATCGGCTATTACCTATCCTTTTATTGCCTCATGATCAACATATTGTATGTCATATTCACTTAAAATCATGATCCACTTTGCTAATCAGCTTGTCAGTGTTTCCCGGCTTAGAAGATACTTTAATGGATCAATCTTAGCTACCAGGTGTGTTTGGTGATTCAACATGTAATGTCTAAGTTTTTGTGCTATAAAGACAACTTCCAAGAATGCATGTTCAATGGTTGTATAGTTCAATTCATATCCTATCAGTGTGCAACTGATATAGTATATGGCTCTTTCTTTTTCCTCATAGTCATTTTGTGCTAATAATGCCCCTAGTGCATTTGTAGTTGCGGAGACATACAGGATCAATGGCTTGCCTTCAATGGGTGGCATTAGGACAAGTGGTCTCAATAGATATTATTTAATTTGTTCAAAGGCTACGTGGCATTTGTTTGTCCATACAAAGGGAATACTTTTGCATAATAGATATTGAAATGGTTGACACTTGTCTACCAACTGTGCGATGAACTGTTGGATGGACTATGGTCTGCCCTGAAGTGTTCTCAACTCACTGATTCCTTTTGGTGGTGGCATGTCTATAATTTCTTTCACTTTAGCAGGATCAACTTCTATGCCTCTTTATGAAACTATGTAGCCCAAAATTTTGCCCGAAGTGACCCCAAAGACACATTTTTTTAGGTTCAAATGAACCTTGTAATCTTCTAGCCATCTAAAAAAAAATTCTAGGACCCTGAGATGGTCTTTCCGTGTCAATGATTTGGCCAAAATTTCATCCACATAATCCTCCATTAGGATATGCATCATGTCATGAAATATTGTTTTCATAGCTCTCTAGTATGTGGTGCCTGCATTCTTTAAGCCAAAAGGCATGAAATTCCAACAGTATGTTCCCCATGGGCATGTGAATGTTGTTTTGTGTTGATCTTTGGTTGCAATGTGGATTTGGTTATAGCCTGAGAAACCATCCATGAGAGACAACATCTCGTACCCTGCGGTGAGATCAACAATCATGTCTATGTTTGGCAACGGGAAATCATCTTTTGGACAAGAATTATTTAAATCTCTAAAATCCATACAGATACGAATTTTTCAGTTTGGCTTTGTGACAAGGACAATGTTGGATATCCAATTGGCATAGTATATTGATCTTATGAATCCAACATCTATTAACTTATTTAATTCAGCCTTTACAAGTAGTGCAATATGTGGATGCATTTTCTGTAATTTTTGCTTGACTGGCTTGATTCTCAGGATTAGAGGAAGATGATGCAATACCAATTCTGGATCAAGGCCCGACATGTCATCATATGACCATGCAAAGTTAATTTTCCTGTCTGTGAAAAATTATTGAAATTCAGGTTTTTCTTCCTCTGACAATGATGCGGCCAAGAGAACCATTTTAGGATTCTCTAGTGTAGCTATGTTAACTTCCATTGTGTCTTTGATAAGAATAGTTGATTTTTCCTGTGTGATGGGAATAAAGTCCAATTCTCCATCTTTAGGCGCCTCAGAGAGGTTTTCACCTTCAGATACGTCCTTTGTTTTTACTATTTTGTTGTCAGAAGGTGCCTTATGGTTTTCACCTAAATACATTTCTTTTTTTATTCTATTTTTTGTACTTTTGCGACTGGAGGATTGTACAATATCCCCAAAGTAAGCTACACAATCTAGGTCAATAGAGAATCTGGCTTTGTGATCACCCCATGGTATGCCTTCCCGTAGCCCCATGAATTCTACTATTGCCTAATCATTCTGAAAGATATCCATATCTGGTGGTTCTTGTTGGTCTCAATCAATCAATTGTGGGTAAACAAGGGAAATCCCATCATCAATGTCGGTAAAGGATGGGGAAGATACGGAAAGTGGGAAAATTGAAGACTCAAGTGTGAAGGGAAAGTTGTCAATTTCAACTTCTGTGTCAGATGCAATGGATGGACCATATTCAGATTTAGATGAGTCAAATTCATAGTCATAATAGGGGATAAAATTATCAGTATCATGACTAGTGGTTGGCATTTCAGAGGCATGCACAATAGGTTCAGACATGTTAGGTTCTTGGGTGGGCTCGGGAATGGGGCGGGATGATTCAGATGTTGCCAATGATAATTTATGTTCTTTTGGATCCCAAGGAATTCTTACCCATTCCTTCTCTTTAGAATGATGGTCAATAGGATCAATATTGTATTCTCATTGAAATCTTTCTGCAAAGGGGGGTTGGCCAAGTGCCAGGTATAGTTCGTCAATATCATAGTTGCTAAGGGTTTTCTCAAATCCCCATTCCCATTCATTAGAGTCAGTTTTGGTAAGGGTTTCTTCGTGTTTCTTGAAACTTTTTGTAGCCGTTATGTCCTCACTTGAAAGTTCATAGGTACGTCGATCATTAGTTTTGATTTGGTCAAACCCTAGCCCCATGTATCATGGTCGTGCAGAAATAATAACAGGTTCTCGCCTTCCATTGGTGGCTTTTCCAAGGCCACTTGTGCTGTCAAAACCTAGTGTCTTACATACGTCATAGCCTTTTCCATAGAGGTGCACTGGTAGTGGAGGTAATCCTTTTGGGTCTATGTAGATCCAATTAGCTATGTGGATAATGTCTTCATTACCCAAATCTCCCCATAGAGTGAATACTATTTTTGGGGGAACATTGGAATTTGTTTTAGGCTCGACTGCAAAACACAGTCTACCATAGACTTTAGGCAGCTTAGGTATTGTGGTGATACAATAAGTTGTATTCAATTTGAATTCTCCACGACCAAGGTCTTGGATCTTTAGATCATTACTTGGTATTCAGGCCAAGGGTGTCGGTGTGGCAGAAGTTGATGGAATGGATATGGATGATTTGGTGAGTGTAGATGGGTCAATATATTTGGAAGAGGTGGAAGTTGAGGCCTCCCGATTAATGGGTACCTAGTGCTCAATAGTGGTTCTCAGATTGGTACAGTATTGGAATGGATCAAGATCTCCTAGGATAGTAATTTCAGCACCATCAAAAGGGAACTTTAGGCATTGGTGGTATGTGGAAGGAATGGCCTTCAAAGCATGAATCCATGGGCGACCAAGTAAGATATTGTAATGTATGTCATGATCCAAGACCTGGCATGTTGTATCAATAATAACTGGTCCCACATGAAGTTGAATTGTAGTGACACCTTTAGAAGTGTGTTCTTCATCATCATATGCCTTGATGACAATTCTCTTGGTAGCATCCACACATGCATCAGAGAATCCAAGAGTTTTAACCAATTTTAAAGAGCAGATGTTCAATCCTGCTTTGCCATCTACTAAGACTTGTCTAACCTTATGTTTATGGATAAAAACCTCAATATGAAGGGCCTCATTATGAGATGGTTTAGGTGAGGAATAGTCAATGTCCGAAAATGAAATGTGGTGAGGTGAAGTCAAATAGCCAACCATGGTTTCAAAATTATGGACATCAATGTTGTTTGGGATGGAAGACTCTTGCAGGAGTTTATCCAAGATGGCCTTATGTGTGGGTGAGATGCGGAGCAATTCAAGAATGGATATTTGAGTGGGTGTTTTATTCAATTTCTCAATAAGGTTGAACTTTGGTTTAGGGTTTGACGGCTTGGCATACAGACTAGGTATGGTAATTTTAGGCTGATGAGCAGAGGGACCTGGGATAGTGACCTTTTCTTTATGCATGGTGACATTGCATTCTGGGGCCTTTTTAATGGTAATAGTAGTGACACGCTTATCTTCATCACCAGTGTGAAGATGGTTAATGATGGTACCACCGAAATAATTGTAGGTAGGATGGACGTTATTGTAGGCAGGATGGATAGGATTGGCTTGGTTATTGTTATTCTTCATGCCAAATGAGGAGGGATTACTAAAACTATGATCCTGCAGTGGATTCTTGTGGATCATATGATCCAAATTAGATAAAAATAGTTGACCTCCTATCTCAATGGTGCAGTTTTCAATAAGGTCTTGCACAAGATTTCGTAACTGACAGAAATAAGGAGTTTTGTGCCCTTTGACATGGTGGTAATCACAAAATGCATTATCATCCCACCATGATGGCTTGAACTAACCAGGGTCATATGGTTTAGGGTCTTCCAAAGTTATGACACCATTTTGGATAAGTTTCTTTAAGACAATTTTGATAGGCTCACCCAAGGGAGTGTATGTGCGTTTTTGAATTTGTCATGGTTGACGTAGCTGCCTTTCATTAAATTGAGCAGGATTATTTTGAATAGCATTGGTAGTTGGTGTGGGTGTGTTCATAGGTGTATTGTGATTTTGAAATCCTTTGATGGTGAGTACATGACCTATTGCATTAATGGTTTTGGCATCGACCACACTCTCATTGGTGATGTGTTTATTCTTGACCCAGTACTTATTTTTGTCAATGGGAGGATTTGCGTTTATGTTTTTAGGACCGTATTTTAGCTCTCCCTTTGCAATAAGGGATTTCTCAATTTGGACACCTTTTTCAACTAGGCCCATGAAATTTGTGCAACAATGCACCTGCACTGTATATTTTAGTGGACCTAGAAGTGTTTGTACGAACATGTCAACCTTTTCCTTTTTCGGTATGTCAATGTGACAACGACTAGCTAGACTTCTCCATTTTTGGAAGAATGGGATGAGTGTTTCACCAACATCCTCTTGCGTGAAATTGCATAAGCTAGTAATAGAGGTGTCCATTTCAATGTTGTATGCATAATTTTTTATGAATTTGCATTTAAGTTCATCCCATGTTTGGATATCCTTTTGAGTGGAGAACTATTCAAGGGCGGGACCTGCAAGACTTTTAGAAAAGAGTCTCATCAAGTATGTTTTTTCATAGGCGACATCCATACAGTTGGTTGGAAATTCCTAGACATGTTCGATAGGTTTTTTCTTTCCTATGTATTTGGTAAAATTAGGCAACACATATCCTGAAGGAAATGGTGGCATGTATAAGTTTATGTCAAAGGGATATATGAATAAATCATATGACACCTCTAATTTCTTGTTGGATATTTGTATGTTTTCTATAGTCTTCTCTAGACCCATTAGCCTAGATTGTAAGGCATCGATTGTAGGGTCATTTGTGGCCCCATACATAGGATTGATTGGTACACCCTAGGTCCCCATTTGTTGTGAGTGGATGTTGGTGTGTTGTTGAGGGATATGTTGTTGTGATATGTATGATGTATTTTGGTTTGTGTGTTGGTACTAAAAGTTTGGATTGGGGACATGTTGATGGGTATGAATATGGGATGAATATGTCAGAATGTGTCCCTAAGCCATTTGGGTTGATATTTCGGGAATATGGTGACTAGGAATATTTTGTTGTCCCATAGATGCCATAGGTTGTGTGTTTTAATTTCCTTGTCAGGGTTGTTGGAATTGTCCCAGAGGGATATTCATGTTTTGTCCTTGGAAGGGGTTGGTATTAAACTCTGTTGACGTGTTAACATTTGGTTGTGGTGCTTGAATAACGAGATGTCATTTACCTCCACCCAAAGGAGTTAGTGAGGTACCAATGAGAGGATATGATGAGGATGAACTCATGGTACTAGATGTAGTCGTCAATGGAGGATTTTTATGACTTGATGTTTCCCCCAAGGCATTTACCGAAGTGGTAAATAGAGGATTGGCATTGTTAGAATCAAAAATTCTCTGACACCATGTTAGAATTAAACATGCTTTGATACCATGTTAGAATTGGCTATGGATGCCAAGATCTATGGACCAAATGGAAAGCACAAAGAAGAGAGAAAATAATATGACAAGAATAAACTGTATTCAATGTCAATGATATGATATGAATCAATGTGTGTTTGAATGTAGTAGAGACCCCTTGGTTATATAGCCATGGTGATAACATAGGAGTGCATAAGATTATGAAAAATGTCCTAATCTTATGACATGAGACAACAATGAAAAGCTATCACTCCACCTAAAGTGGAAAGTGATAATGTGATAACCACCACAAATAGTGGATCTCCCACAAAAGGTGGAAACCTAATCACATGATATGTCCATGAAAGGTGGAGGTGATAAAGTAATAAGAAGATAAGTCCACCAAAGGTGGAAATTCTCCAACAACTCCTATGTGGTCCCTAAGTAAACTTAACTAAGGTGTAATTATGACCTAGGACAAGGTACAAAATATTTAATTACACCAACACCCCCCCTTAAGTGCAACTTAGGGAGAATCAAACAATGCAAGATGGGTCCTGGCAACTAGGCCATGTTAGGTACCCATGTATAAATGCAATGCAATCTCTCACAAACAGAGAAAAGGAGAAAACCCAATGGGACAAAACTCCTCCCCAAAAGAGAGATGAAATACAAGATAGAAATGCTCTCAATGATGCATGAGAAGGTAAAAACCCCATGTGAGGAAAAGACCCCCCCATAATTGAGAAGTAGAAGAGAGACAAGGTAGCCCCCCTCAATGAGATAACCTACTACAAGAGAAGCATTGGAAGTACACTATGGAGTAACACTGGAATCCTTAATCTAGCAAGCAAGGAAAGATACTTTTGTTTTCTATTGAAACCATATGCGAGTCACTGATTGACTCAAGGAGGAATCATGAAAAAGCAACAACAGACCCGATGCCAAGGAACACTGAAAAACTCACAAATTGGAACAACCCTGGAATCCATGAAGCAACAGTAGATGATTAAATGATGCCCCCATAAGAGGGAATGATATGATGAAAGAATCTGGAAGCTATGTGTATCTCGATGCCGATGCCAAACTATGACTAAAACTAATCCATAGGAGCAAGTACCATGAAGATTCTGGAACATTAACCATAAAATGAATGGCCCTCAAACTTAGATGTGACCCAATATGAATATGATGTGATTCAGGATCATTAACCATAGGCTCTCAATCTAAGATGTGAACCGTTGTGAACCTAAATGTGTCAAGCTATGAGCAAGATGTGGCCAAAAGAAACAACATAATCCAGATACAACACATGCGAGTTGTCATCAATATGAAGATGAGATCAAAGTGCAACTACACTCTAATCAAATTATTATGCAAGCCCCCCCAATGGAACTTTATGTAAGTTCATTTATTACAATACCCCGTGATTGTAAAAGGAGAACATGTAAAACATGCATAAAACAAAGAGAAAATGCAAACCTAATGCATACAAAAAAGGAAATAGTGCATGCACTAATGAATGTTCACATCTGCCTCCATGATGAAAAATAACCTCAAATTTTTGTAGATAAACAAATCTGAAAAAATGGCCTACACCATTATGAAGTGCTTGAAACTAACTTTCCGTAAATATCTTGTTTGCCAAAAACGGACTCTTCAGCTAGAAGAAAAATGACACCAGACTCTTTTTGGACAGCAATTTTCTCTAGATCTGTGCAAGATATTCAAAATCTAAAAGATACCCAGTTTAGATTTTGACACTGGCTACAAAACCCATAAATCTTTTTTCCTACAAATGAACAAAAACTAGATTTTTGAAGCAAACATGATGACGGCTCCAATAAAAAACGATTTTCAACAAACCCTTGTTTGTCAAAAATGCAAATGGTGATCAAATTGAGTGAACCAAAAGCCAAATCTGACTTTCTCAAGCCTTCTGGATGCAATGTTGAACTCAAATTTTCTCTAGCAAGCTCTAATATGAACCTGCAATAAAAAACCAAAAATGGATCCTCTCCAAATTTGAGACCTCTCTTCAAAAAAAGACTCTCCAATGGCATCCAACCCGCTCTGATACCATGTTAGAATTGGCTATGGATGCCAAGATCTATGGACCAAATGGAAAGCACAAAGAAGAGAGAAAATAATATGACAAGAATAAACTGTATTCAATGTCAATTATATGATATGAATCAATGTGTGTTTGAATGTAGTAGAGACCCCTTGGTTATATAGCCAAGGTGAGAACATAGGAGTGCATAAGATTATGACAAGTGTCGTAATCTTATGACATGAGACAACAATGAAAAGCTATCACTCCACCTAAAGTGGAAGTGATAATGTGATAACCACCACAAATAGTGGATCTCCCACAAAAGGTGGAAACCTAATCATATGATATGTCCATGAAAGGTGGAGGTGATAAAGTAATAAGAAGATAAGTCCACCAAAGGTGGAAATTCTCCAACAAATCCTATGTGGTCCCTAAGTAAACTTAACTAAGGTGTAATTATGACCTAGGACAAGGTACAAAATATTTAATTACACCAACAGGCATAACTTGCCCACACTACAGAGGACCCAAAGGTGGCTCCAGCCAATTGTGATGATGTTGTGGATAGTGTAGGCAATGTGATGGATTGTGTTCCTCCAATGGATGTAGCATTGATTGAATTGGAATTGTTTGTAATGTTGGAGGTAGCACTCATGGTCGTTGTGACAGTTTGCGAGGTAGCATCAAAAAAGGTATTGTTTGTGTTGTTTGGAGGTTGACCACTATTGGACATGTTATTTGTATTGGTGACATTAGGGTTAGGAGATGGCGGCCTCAAATTATTAATGTCAAACCCATGAGGTCATTTAGCTCCTTGACTTAAAAGTATGGCTAAATATATGTCTCTGTCATATAAGACCATTTGTTCTATGAAGTAGGCCGCCTCCGGATCTTGTGTTGCTTCCTCTAGGTTTTCCTCAAGTAGTTTTCCATATTCATCCTTACATAAGAATGATTCAAAAGCATTTTTTGATGAGGATGGTATGGTCATAAGCGATTGAGTAGTTGTGGTGCTAAATGGGTCATCAAAAGTCCAATTTGGGTCGTAAGTATGACTGGTGACATTGGAATGAGAATCTTGTCCAAAGTTTTCCATTTGTCTTTTCTTTCTTTGGAGTCTAGTTTCCACCATAAAAGGTAATTTCTCAAATGAGAGTGATGAAAATGACAACTAAATGCAAGGATGACACTAGCCTGTGTTTTTGTATTTTTGGATAAAGGATGACAATGCAAGACTATGTTTTTGGATTTTCGATAAAGGATGCTAATGCAAGACTTATGTTTTCTAAGGAACTGATTGATGCAAGATGACAAGATTTTCAAAACCAAAGTGTCAAATGAGGACTAAGATGATTAATGAAAATTCTAGGTTCAAAATGAGGACTAGAGGTGGACAATGCAAAGTCTAAGTTTAAAATGATGACTATGTTTGGACAATATTTGGATAAAGGTTTTCCTAACCACTCTAAGCTTGACTTATGTCTCAATTTTTGTTATCAAAAGGGGCTTGCTAAAGGAACTAAATGACAAGGTTAAAATGACAAGTGAGCCTGCCTAACTAGATTGTTGAGTTGGAGGTTCTCACAAAAAGGACAATGACCGAAAAAAGGAATAATGACCAAGTCCCAAGATAACCTAGTTTTGAAAACAATGGTTTTTCTAAAGTGTGGAGATTTGGCCTAATCCAAAGTTTTCCAAGATGGAACCTAAGGACAAATTTATGCTAAAAATGATGATTATGATGCCTAGGGAATGCAACTAAAATGTAGAAACTTTAAACCTATGGTTAAAATGCAAGCTAATGAATGTAAATGATGGATGTTTTGAGCAATTCCAATTCTGGTTTTTGATAGAGACTTTCTGAAAATGATGTTTGATAGTAGGCTAAGATGTCTGGACTTGAATTCTGGTCTGAGACCGTGTTTGGTTTTTTGTCAGGCAATTGCATCACTACAAGCAACAAATGCATTGCGGCATTGTAAATGTCAAATGCAGTGCATTTTTGCAAATGCGGCTTTTCAGATGTCAAATGTGGTTTAGTATTGCAAATGAGGCTTTACAGAAGGAAAATGCATTTAAGTATTTTAGATGCAGATTTACAAAAGGCAAATGTGTTTCAGTATTTCAAATGCGGCTTTAAAGAAGGAAAATGTGTTTCAAGACAAGTGAATGTGGTTTTTGAATAGATGTGGTTTAATTTATTGCAAATGTGACCCAAGTTGTCAGTTGCAGTTCTCTGATGAAGATGTTATGATTGACTTAGTTTGATGATCAAGTTGTTTGATGAATACAACAAAAAACAAGCACAAAATACAATGTGTTTTTAGTTTATAGTGATGGATCTATTAAAATTAGAGAATAATTACACCCTAGGCTGTGTTGGACAATATTTACTGAGTTCTTACTTGGATAAATCCATCTATGCATATTCAAGGTGGATGACTAGTAGTTTGACCCCACTGGCTCCCCTCCACGACACTCACTTATACAGTGCAGCCAAGCTACTATACCCATGAAACTCCCATGGCATACATCTCATCTCCACACATGAATCGTAAATATGTAAGATAGCTTCACAGGTTCGAACCTGTTGCACCAGCAAATAGAAAGGATTTTGGAAAAACTACAAAAATGGCTTTTAGACAGGGAATTTTGTTCATGGGTCACCATCCAGTACGGCGAGAGACCATTTCTTCCCTTCTTGTCAGAACAATGAGCGTGATTTTTGGGGTTTCCCCCAAAAATCCGATTTTATATACTGGTTGGAAGTCGCTTGGCTTTAGTGTGTTATCGGTCTAAGTCATCTTGGGGAGAGTACTTTTTCCCACCAAGACAGGCTCAAGTTCGAGAGTCAACAACCATTTCTCTTACACCCAGGATTGCACAAATTCGCAAGCGGAGAGGATACTTCAATATACCAAATCGTGGGGTTCTAAACTAACATGAACAGACACAAAAAACAATAGTTAATTTTTAAACCCAAATGACAATTTTTTAACTACCAAACAAAAAGATTTGTTAAAATATACTAACCAAATCAATGTCTTCATAAGGTCTTGCATGCAAATGATTAGTAGTTTCCTTTTGTGTCTTCGACTTTAATCTTGCAAAAAAAGAAGATGTTTTTGGTTTTTATCTTTGGTCTTCTACGCATTGTCCTACAAAAACAAAGTTATCCGCCTAAACATAGCTGCAAACAAAACATTAGAGAAAATAAAACAAGACAAAAATGACAAATCAAAACGCAAAAGTACGAAAGTTAATGAAAAAATAGAAAATCGCATTAACAGGCAGATGCAGCTTTTGAACCCACAGATGTGTCATGAGTTTGATAGGCGGATGTGGTTCGATGTTGGCAATCAGATGCGGTGCGATGTTGACAGTCGAATGTAGTACGGAAAGTTGACAGTCAGATGTGATGCAGAATGTGCAGATGCAGTTCGTGTTTTCAGATACGTCGCAGGATGTATCAGATGTGGTTCGCTAGAACAAATGCATCATTTCTTCAATCAATTGTGGTTTTTTGTACCTGTACCTGCAAAAAAACCAAAAACCATATGAAAACTACAAAAAAAAAAATGCATCGTGTTCACCAATGTATCAATGGGTTATTTTTCAGGTGATGGATTTAGCGGATTAGATTAAATAAAAACCCAAAGAAGTTATGGAATACAAAGAAAGCAAATAAAAAATGATTATACCAGATATCCGTCGAAGCTTCCATGATTCACTTCCATAGCACCTCCTAGCTTGCAGCGTATGATTGTTGCCCTCAGATTTGTGTGTGTGAGGAAACGATTGTGACCATGTCCTATGCAAGTTTTGAAGGATTTGAATGAAAAATGGCTATTCCTATGAGAAAATAATTAAATAAGAAAAATGCAAAGTAAATTCTAAACATAAAATGTCTATATTAATGAAGTGGTCCTATATTCATGAAGTGGTGCCCAAATTGTGAGAAAATTTGACATTTTATAGAAAATGCAATTTTGGATGGACAGACGAGATTAAAAGCTGACAAAGCCTAAAATCAATGGACGATATTCCATATGAAAATCCCTAAATGTGATAATTAAATGAGTCAAATCAGCAGTCGAGAATAAATGTGATAATTAGTCAAAAAGATAAAGATTTTCGAAAATCAAGAAGATAAGAGTTGAACTGAAAAGCAGATTTTTGGAAAATCAAGAATTTGCTCAATTACTTGATTTTTGGAAGAAGATTACCATTTTGAATTAAATTAATTCAAAATAATAATTTTATGTGACAATAAATAATCTTTTTCAGATTATTTACTAAAATGAAGAGATAGTTAATAAAACGAAATCATTTTAAATAATTTCATTTATTAAAATGAGAGAAATGTTAAATTAGGTAATTAAATAATTATAGATAATCATTTAATTTAGAGGATTATGACTGATATTAAATAAATTAATAAATTCATTTAATTATGAGAATTAGTGACATATTAAATAAACAAATGAAATTCATTTATTTAATAATGAGGAAGAAAAAGGTAATTAAATAAATTAATAAATTTATTTAATTGTAAGAAGAGAATAGATAATTAATGACATATTGAATAAATAAATATAATTTACTTATTTAATAATCACAAAGAATACAATAGACATGAATTAATTAAATAATAATGAATTACTTAAGTAATAGTCGAATGTGGATCAAAGACATAATTAAATGTCATAATTATGCTAGGATGAACACGGTAAAATAGAGCTTGCAAGCCTAGGTCATTTTTATGTGTCTACACTACTGTGCCACTGCTCGCCATCCATCATACACTTGCAGTAAGGTGGTATACACCACACTATCATGCCCTAGCAGAAAGAGACCCATGGTAGAGCGGTGAAAACCCACTTGCCAAACGTTGTCATCAATCGTGCCACCGTAGCTTAAAGAACAAGCCTTTGTGCTATAGCTATAAGCTTCTATCATTGCTCGCCACCTCCACTGCACTACTGTGCTCAAGATAAAAGACCTCCATGGTGTAGCAGTAAGCCACCGTGTAACTGCCAGTCGATGTGAAGCCCATCGCAGTATGGCGATGCCACCACCCAACTGCGAGGCAAAGCAAAGCCTTAAGCTATATGGTGGTAAACACCCAAGCTGACCGCCAAGCACACCGGACAACTGTACCATGACCCAAAGGCCTCAACAATAAGGAGGTAAACACCTGTTCTGATCACCAAGGTTTCATTGTGCCACCACATCTTCTCTGAGTGACCCCCATGGTAGGGAGGTAACCACTACACCAAACCGTCAAGCCTTCACCGTACAACCATCGATTAATGAGGAGATCACCACAGTATGGTGGTAACACTACCCAACCGCAGACCGAACATTAGAGGCTTGCGGTAAAGCAGTAAATGCACAATCACACCTCTAATAACTATTCCCCGTGGTAAAGTGGTAAAGGATAGGACTGAAGAGAAAATGCCAAGTCTTTAAGAGATTTCAAGCCAAAAAGTTGAGGCGGATTTCCCAACAATCTCCCACTTGACGAAGACTTACTAGCTTCCTCCAAACTTGAACACAAGAACCAACACAGTGCTTTCATGCTCCAACCAAGACACCTTCAATGACATCCAATATGTCCACCAACTTAGGCAACAACTCCAACCATCCACCATAGGGAAAAGGAACGAGCCAAGGCGTATATGCACCAATCTCAAGAACACAAGCATTAGATCCTACAGACATAAAAGGCGACACAACAACAGCTTCAAATCTCTCAAACATGAACACAGTCATGAAGAATTTCTCCAGAAACAAGACAAAACATCAGCTAGAACATCAGCCAGAAAACTAACTGCAACCATCCAATTGATCAGACCCACGCAACTGAAAACAACACCCATAGCTCGTTCTATCCATCCAATCACTCATACCTTCACGGTATTCACATTAGTAAACTCGTGCTAGCAACACAACCAACCCATCAATAGAAAATACAAGATCCAAGTGTCAACCAGTCGAAGAAGACCAAACACATCCAGGAACTCTTACTGCATGGGCAATGCCAAATCTAAAAAATCAACAGCATAACAAGTCTACCAGTTTTTTCACATAGAAAGATGCAACCATGTAGTACCGAGGAAATTCCACACTGATATGCACAACCTACAACCACCTACTACAAGAATGATTTCTCTCAACATTGTTCCATAGTTCTTCCAAGTTCTCCACTTTTGATAGAAGAAAGAGGCATAGGAACCTCCATGTCATCGCCCAAGTGACAACACATGACCACAAACTAGTGACCATCACGGCTCCACATCTCACATCTAAATTCATATGAGATTGAACATATAGGAAGAAAAAACTAGACTAAAGAGAAACAACAAATCACATGTAGCATCCTCTTGCACACACTTCTAAGTGTTTGCGGTGTCAAGAATGATCTTCTTCACATCCCAAAGGAAAAGCCATAACAACACCCAACCTTTCAACTTAAAAAATCATGGATGTAAGCCTCTCAAAGAAGATCAAACTAACCCATATAAATATCTCCTACCAATTCTCATCAAAAGGATGATATAACACAAAGACTCAAGGAGATAAACTATGTTGTCCACCTTTCACTATGAATCCTCTAGAATCTTAAAGTAGCAACTCAAGATTCATATCTATGAAAGATAAAGCATATCACATATCTGAAAGATATAATGGGAAAATACCTCTCAAATAAACTTCAATGTCGAGCAGACCAAAGGGAGAAAAAAGAAAATGCTCCTCCAAGATATACAAGCCACCATGACTCATCCAAAAGTAGTCTCCTCACTGGTCTATGTTGAACTCGTGTCCAACCAAGGTGTGGGCTACTCAGACTTTCAACTCTAAACAAAACCTTTCTCAAAAGGAATTTCAGTCTCACCTTATTCTCCATGTATCCATGAACACCTTCAACTGATCATCTCATGCTAAACTCCAAACTGCATTTAACATGAAGTTCTCAAGCATATGACAAGTGCACCCAAAAACACAAATAATTACCAGACCATTGTCAAAGCTCCATACATCTAAAATAGGAATTTATCATGACATCATGATCTACACATCCCCCTTAGGTGATACCATGCTTCAAGTGAGCAAACTATGGTCTCAAGATCAATGCATCATGCCAAAACTCTAATGTGCAAACAAGAGTATACCATGACATAAAACAAACAAGCTCTAAACCAAAATCACCTGTCAAGAACTACCAAAATCTCAACCAAAGACTACAAATGTCCTCCATGGTTTCAAGATGTTGTACATCCTCAAATAGTGTCCCTGCAAATGTGAAAGAACTCTTCTACAACAATAGGATCTAAGAGTCCCTCCTAGAAACATCTGCAACACCGAAGATCATTCACCACCAAGTGATGAATCCACAGTCACTGCTAAATCCCCCACTGAACCATGATATTGAACTTTCTAAGCATCATGACCAAAATATTTATAATCTGAAAATCCTCCAGGTACAATCGACAACATGTCCATCTGACAACAAATCCAAACCATGCCAAGATCTTCAAACAACGTAGACCACACCATCACTATCAAAAGCTTACACTATAATGTGTACCAATCTCTCCATGACATCGTGATACATATGCTAAAGGTCCCCATAACTGACTATTTAGGTACTCAATGCCATCGATCCTCTCATCTCAAAGTAGCCACACCAATGCATAAATGACCACAGACAAGGTCAGCTAATAGATCAGCACAACAACAAAAGAAACCTCATGGATATTGACAGTCCACTTCTGAAATTTCCCACAACAAACATATAGGTAAATACATTGCACAACTTGTAGATCCACTCAATGAAGCCTACAAAACTATCATCGCATTGGAAACTACAAAACTAAGACCTCAAAGAGAACAATCACATAGACAACTTGACTCAAACACCAAATCAAAAAATAGATCCGATTTTCCAGTCACATCCACAATTCAAGCACCATAGTCTAAGAAATCGGCAAGCAACACCACAAGAATTTTGAGTGAAAAATCACATACCAACACTCCCATGTAGAGAAGACATCACACCTTCTCAAAACCATGTTGAGCTGCAACTATCTCATCCAGTCACACCCCAAAAGCCAAGGTCTAGAAAATAGCTTAACAACAGCTCCACAAGACCACAAGTTTTCCTTAACCATACAAAACCTACAAAACCATAGTGTTTATAAAACACCCATGCACATCCATATCCACTTCTCATCTAGATGACCCAAGAGTCTACACATAACTAGCATGGTTAACCAGAACAATGAAAAGATAACATGAATATGCATCATAGACTTTTTAGGAAAATCTATAGAAAACCCTTTATAACCAAAGAACATGAAACTGAAACATGCCAGTACAAGATACAGGTAATAAATGAAATACAGGCCCATTTTAGACCAATTCCAAAACCACACTCATCCACAAGCATACGAGAGATCCAAGCTATTCGAAACTTTTCAGACCACCCAGATCATCTTCATAGCCTTCATGCAATCAGGGCAATAGAGAAATTTTCTTCAGTGCTAAGTCGGAACACCTAGCACAAGCACAATACTCCATGGTTGAACAAAAACCCAAGAAACTCCATACCACCAAGAAGGCTATCACACAGACACCAAATATGAACCATGCTATGTTGTAACACAACCATAAGCATAAACTCACACCCCTCACATCAGGATCATTCGTTGCCAACCAGGAGTCTCAGACCACATCGTCACAATATGATCAACTCCAATATTCTCTAGAATCTTTCATGTTGAATGTTGTCTCAAAAGAGAAAGAAATTTCACTCATCAAAGGATCAATCATCAGTCGATTCCTCCAGATTTCCTTAAGCTTTCCAAGCTAAGAAATCTTCACAAGAGAAATACCCAGAACCAACATCTAGAAGAAAGCTCTAATACCACTTGTTGGTATCATGAACAAACCTTGACCTCCCTTAATGAGCTCTGATACCACTTGTTGGGGAAAGGGACGTGTAACCTTAGAATGAAACATCTAAGGACAACAATCCCTTAGTGATTTTATTTTTCAAATCACATCAAAGAAACAAACTACTATGTCATAAAGTGGAAACAGGCACAGTGGATTCCCCCATTAATCCTTCTAAGCAAAGAACATGCATACAAATAATAGATTCAACACATGCATAGATTCAGATTATAGAATCAAACAACATGAAAGAAAAACTCATGGACATAGATTTACGTGGGGAAAACCCTTTCAGGTAAAAAACCCCACCCTCCAAAACACTCAGCTCAATTGTATTAATCAGCAAAAAAATAGTTACAATACAATCTCAAAGCTATGCTCTTCAAAATTTTGCATCTTGTACATCTGGAGAATGCAGGCAACACCATTATACAAAATCCTCACACTGTTACAATGTCCTCACATGACATATAATGTAGATTCATTTCATCTCACCAACCCACTTGTTCAACCAACCTTTCGGCTAGCACAACCTCATGGCCACTCAGGTTCACATCTTCTCAGTTTAGTTTCACTTAGTGTCCATGGTTACAATGCCTTAGCATACCACTCGAACACTCTCACTACAAGATCTGATCTTCTTGACACTTCACCGATTGACCCCTCTATCTTGTTCATCATATCAATCGACAACCATTAGGGCGTATTTAATTACCCCATTGACAAGCCTTCCATCATTCTCTGATAACTTACACTACCTATGTAGCACACATCAAGCCACTCAACATTAAATCAGGATACAAATCCATATCCATCAACCTCCCAAATCAAATCATTCATTTAACGTAAATATATCACAAATCAAAAAATAAGACTTTCAGCCAATCAATGTTGATTTACAACAGTGATGTATAATCAATGAATATTGTCATGCCATGTGTCATCACATTATTCATCCACCACTTTGACCATCACCCAAATAGTCAGCAGAACCCTGAGCTCCTTCTACTATGCCACCGCTCGCCATCCATCATATGCTTGCAGTAAGGTGGTATGCACCACACTACCATGCCCTAATAGGAAGAGACCCATTGTACAACAGTGACAACCCGCTTGCCAAACCATTTCCATCAACTGTGCCACCATGGCTTAAAGAAAAAACCTTTGTGATATAGTGGTAAGCTTCTATCATTGTCTACCATCTCCACCGTGCTCAAGCTAAAATACCTACGCGATGTAGCAGTAAGCCACCACGTAACTGCCAGTTGACATGAAGCCCGCCACAATATGGCAGTGCCACTGCCCAATTGCGAGGCAAAGCAAAGCCTTAAGCGGTATGGTGGTAAACACCCAAGCCAACTGCCAAGCACACCCTGTAGCCGCACCATGACCAAAAGGCCTCAACGGTAAGGAGGTAACCACCTACGCCAACCGCCACGGTTTCACCGTGCCACTGCACCTTCTCTGAGTGACACCTACGGTAGGGAGGTAACCACTATGCTAGATCATCAAGCCTTCATCGCATAACCACCAATCAATGAGGAGACCATCGCGGTATGGCGGTAACAGCGCCCAACCACGGACCGAACAACAAAGGCTTGTGGTAAATCGGTAAACCACACAACCACGCCTCTAATAATTGTTCCCCACAGTAAAGAGGTAAAGGCCAGGACTAAAGAGAAAATTCCAGGTCTTCAATAAATTTCAAGCCAGAAAGTTGAGGCAAATTTCCCAACATCTTAGTGGATGGATTATGTAATCATTTAGGGACCCACATAGACTTAGTGTTTTATGATTTTTTCTTTTCATGTGGGATGGAGGAATTTGATATTTTTGTATGGAATGATATTTTTTAAGCAATGAGGAGGATGGTTGGGATTTTTGAGAGGTGAATGCCTCATTTGACTTGCATTTTTATTTAGGGACCCATATCATTTTAGTTTTTGGCTTTGCTTTCGGAGGTATGGGTTTGGGTGGATTTTTTAATGTATTTTTCTTTGGTTTCTTGCATTTGTACCCTAAGGGACTAGGATCCTTTAGATTTTTGGCTTTATGAAAGGAGGCATCCAAATGTTTATTTTTGAATCCCATGGGGTGGATGGAATGAGTGGAATATTTATGTTTACACAATGTGCATTTGTTGGTCATGACTAGGATATTTAGGGTATTTATGAATGATTGGGATATTAGGTGTTGGAAGCAATGGTGGCAAAGTGGATGGAGAGATATGTGGAGTTAGAAGAAGTGGGGGTAAATTGGATGGTGGAAGGTGTATGGTCACATGCTTTTGACACTTGTAGGATAATGGAGGTGGAATGGCAATGCATGTTTTGGGAATATGATAAGGCTTGTGGTGGAAAGTGGACTTAGGATGGATGGGGGAAGTACCAACATCCTTAGGTTGTTGACCTTGGGGTGTGTATCCAAGGCCATATGAGTGTGGAGGAGGGATGTTGACATGTATAGGCTCCAAGATTCCTTGTTCAAGAAGGCCTAATCCTTTGCCTTGATAATTCATTTTTTGGAGCAGGCAATTGACTGTATGACTAGGTGTAGTTTGGAAACTAGATTTGAGTTGATTATTGGACGAAGTAGGAGAAGTGATGGAAAATGGTTTTTGATGTCCTAAGGAGGAACACTCATGGATGAAAGAAGATAAGCCAAGTGGGTATGATGGTGGATGTGGAAGGATCAGTAGGATCTTGATTAGTATTGTGTTCACTAAGATCTAAGGTAATGGTTTGATCTCCTATATTTTCTTGGGAGCCACTTGTCTCATCATGGGAATTGGATGTTTATGCATTATGGATGGGTGAGGTGGCAAGCTATTGACCATGGAATGCATAAAGTTGGCTAAGAGTATCATCATGGTCTTCTTGATCATAAAATGGATCTTGATCAAATATGGGAGCTTGATCGTGAAGAGGATTAGGTGTGTTATGAACAAAATCATTAGGAGGGTGTTAATCTTTATGTGGATGAGGGGGTAATGTTTCCTCATATTTATGATTATTCTCTTGAAATACCTCATGACTTATTTGAATGGAGGTGGAAGGAGATTTCTCATGGAGAGACTTGACATGTTCTTGATGGTCAACAATATAGGAGCATAACAGAAGGTGACTTGGACTTACAAGGGGACACTCTTGAATTGGCTCAAGGGGTTGTGGATGACATGGTTGGCTTGAAGGACTTCGCATGATGTTTGAAGACTCTTTTGTATGTTAAATTATATGTGTTGAATGACATGGCAACAATTTATTTCTTTCTTGTAGCCCTTAGGTCACATCCTTTATAGGTGTAGGGGTGGAAGGTGTTGGCTTAGGGTTTTGATTTTGATTGGGTGGATGAGTGAATGGATTGAGTGGGTTGGTGGATTTGGGCAACTCCAGATGTTTACTGTTGTAATGTTTGTACTTAGGACTTGGAGTTGATGTATTGGCAAGTGGATTAGAGGATGGTAAGGGTATTGAAGGGGTTAATGGTTTGGAAAGTGTAGGAACCATTGGATTAGAACTAGGACATGGTGGCTTTAGGATAGGCTTTTGATTGGATAGGAGTATGATATAATTATAGGGTTTATGACCTATATTAGTGTTCCCCTTATCAATGGTTGCATTAGAACATGAGGAATTTTGACCTTTTTGTAGGGTATTACTTAAGTTCACATTTGTTTGTTGTGATGTGTCTTGATAGGTTGGTGTGGCATTGACATGCGAAGGAGTGGATGGATTATATTGGTATGAGGTGGAAGGGGATGACGCATAAGGTTTAGGTGGAATTGGTTGATAATGAATGGATAAGGGATGATTTTTTGGTTGTTGTATTTGACAAGTGGCAATGAATTGATTGGCTTGAGCTAGGAGGTGTTGGATTTGAGGTGATTTAATTTCTTGAAAATTTTGGAAGAAGGTTTGAAGTCTTTGTATGGTTCGGTGGTCTAGGGCTTAGGATATTTGGTGAAGTGTTTGAAGGAGGTTTTGAAGTTGGGATGCTAGGAATTTATTTTTGAATGTGGGCATGGTGTCACACATGTGTTTAAGTTCTTGCATGTTGATTCATTCCTCAAGGTAAGCAACATAGTTCATGTCATCATTAGAGGTGGTAGGAGGAGCCCCTCGAAGTATGATTTTAGGTTTTGTCTTTGTCTCATTGTTTGCATTAGGGAGAGGGCCTCCTTGAATTATGATCTTGGGATTAGGATTATGATTGGGCTTGTTTATGATTAGGGCCATTTTGAAAAGTTTTGATTGACTAGGACTAGATTGGTGATGATGTTGAGATGATAATATTGGATGATTAAGAATGATTAGGGTTGGTGGTTAGAATGAAAGTTGAATGATGAAGATATGATTGGACTATGATTAGGAATGGGTAGGATGAGATCAATGTGAAATGATGATTAGGATAATGATTTGGATAGAATGGTTAGGAATGATATGGAATGACAAGATTGGGTGACTTGATTGATTAGGATGATGACTAGGATGATTAAGATATGATGTAGAATGACAAAGATATGATTTAGATTGGATTGAGATGGCTTGAATATGATTAGGAATGACATGATTGTATGAATTGGATTGATTAGGATGATGACTAGGATGAATGAATGATGAGTAGGATGTGATTAGGACAAGGTGGAATGATGACGGATGATGACTAAGATACGATTAGGATGAAGTGGATATGATGTGGCTAAGAAGGGTGATTAGGATGAAAGTGATTGTATATGAATGTGTTGGAAGAACATGTAGAGTGACTTGTCTTTATGTTTTTGGTTAATAGATTGATTTGGCAATGTTTAAATGAATGATCACACATGTACACACATGAATCACTCACGCAAGACACATAAGCAAGTTTGAATTTTGAAATTTGAAGAATGTAATGATGATTATTAAACAAGCACATGTGGAAGACACATCAACAAGCCCTATGACTAGTCAAGTGGGGTATGGCCAATATGGTCTCAAGCTAGTTTGCACAAGGTTGACTAGGTATAATTTGAAAGAAAAATCTTGCCATGCGGTTGGGAGAAAGGGGTAACCCACCCTTCACCTTCACTTCCCAAAGGTATAAAGTTCTTTGGGGCTTAGCCAAGAGTGACAATATTTCAAATCCAAAAGAGGCATGTCTTTGGATTCACACCTAGATTGAGGTTGTCCCTTGGAGGGGTGTGTGCTCCAAGTAGGCCTCCTAAGAAGGGTATAAAAAAAGCGAACCAAGTGAGGTGTTTTGGAGGACATACACACTTGATTCACACTCGTAGTTGTTAATTTCCCTTTACAAATGAAATATGTGTAAGCAAACAATGGAACCACTTGTTCTTTTTAACCTAAAACCAAAATGTGTGATGGAAGAAAATAGTTCTTTTAAGCCCAATTTCAATGATGTGACAGCAAAGAAGATTGATTTTAGACCCCAAAATCCAAATGTGTGATCAAACAAGTTGTTCTTTTTAACCCCCAAATCCAGATGTGTGACAAACAAGATTAAGAGATGAAGGATGAAATGTGTGCACCTAGACTTTCTTTAGCTCCAATTTTTTTTCCACTCAATCCAATTTATCTTTTTAAGTGTTTATTTTTTTGCACATTCACAAAACCAACAACAAAGCCAAAACCCTAACAAAATAATTGGTCACTAATATTAGAGGGTTAGCTAGTCAAGACAAATCTGATTTTTGGAAATATTTTTTGCATAAAAAATAAAATTTTAGAGAAAAAACCGTATTGAAATTTTTAGAACTTTCCAAAAATGTAAAGAAATCCAAAAAAACAAAAAATTTGCACCCAACATTATTTTTTTATGAAAAATAATTATAAAATTATAAAAAAATTACAAACATCTCCAAAAATTCTGATTTTTGGACTGGAGGTGCTTGACATCATCCCAAATCTTTAGAAAATGTTTTGTGAAAATATCTGAAACTGTTTGTGAGATATAAGCAAATCTATGTAAAACCCTAATTTTAAAAGATCTATTTTTTCTCTAATTATTTTTCATCCAAATTAAAAACATAATGAATAGACCCATATTATAATTTAAATATATTTCTATAAATATAAAGAAATATGAAAAATTATCTAATTTTCTCTCAAAATTGATTTTTCATGAAAATAACAAAAAAAATAAAAAAATAGCTCTAAAAAATCTGATTTTTAGACTAGAAGCTCTTGATATTGTCTCCAACCTGCAAACAAAAATTTGTGAAAAAATCTACATCCGTTTGAGAGATATGGTCGAATCTTTGAAAACTAGGGGTTTGTCCCAAAATGATGCAAAGCCTACAACAAAAAGTTAACAAAACTTGCAACAAAAAGAATCTAACTCCAAAATTCCTCAAAATTTGTCAAAATATTGAGCTAAAAAACAATTTTTAGGTTCACCAGTGTAACTAAGGCAAAAATCTAAGTTTGGCATCAAATAAAATGCTTAAAACAAACCCTAGCTAAACAATGAAGCACAAAGGAGGAAAATAGCATAAAGAAAAGAATAATTTCACCAAACAACCTTCATGCCCTCCATGATTGACCATCATTTTTCTTCTCCATTTTCTGCAAAATGATGTTTTCCCTCAAATTTTTGTGAGCAACTATGACTATAAAAAGACCTAAGAAAATATTGAAGGATTTGATCTAAAATGAAAGTGTACTCAGGTTTCTACAAGCATGAAGAAGTGTGGAAGCCTAAATTATGAAGCATGAAGTGTGAGATGATGAAGTCATGAGATGATAAAAGTCCCCAAATGAGGCTGGCATTGCCCTTTTATAAAAAAATCAATTTTGGATGAATGGCCAGGATTACAATCTGAGAGATGCCCTAAGATCAAAGGTTGTAAATGCATGTGACAACTAGCAATTACGGTTAGGGAAAAGTTAGATTAAAATTTGAAATGGAGGGCTGAGATTTTTATGGACAAGAATGTTAGAGTAAAGGTTTTAACTTAATTATGTTGATTAAGTTACCTTTATTCCCTTCTTAAGATTTCATGTTAGTTTGCATAAAGTGACATTTAATAATTATATTAATTATTAAATGTTATCCTATTAGGGTTTTATTAGGGTTTGCATGATCTCCTTTTTATAAGGATTGATCCCATTATATTTCATATCAATTCATTCTCTCATTCTCTCTAAAATATACATTTTCAGTTTCCAGAGAACCCTTGCTTGTTTGTCTCCATCTCTTCTTTTGTGACAAGTTATTTGCATGTAGGTGATCTTCGGGGTTTGTGAAGTTGTATTTTCTCAACTCCTACATGGTATCAGAGCTCCACACCTACTGCTTCCTGTAATGATGATTGAATTTTCCTGCAAGATCAAATCCAATGATTAGTTGTACTTGCAAGTTAATAACATATCAAACAATAGAATGCAAAGGAATATTACACGAAATAGAAGAACTAGAAAGATCTCACCCATTTACTATTCCATGTATAACTTCTATTGCACCTCCTTAAGCTTGTTGTGATGTAATGCCCTCAGATTTGTGAGCAAATGCCTTTGAAGGATTTATAAATAAATCTATGCAAACTAGAAAGTTAATTCTATTATGCAAATTATTAAATAAAAAAGCCTAAGATGAGAATGTCAATAATAAAAATAAATTAAACAAATTATCGATCCCGAAAATGAGATCAAGATTGTCATTTTATAGAAAATGCAATCTTGAACGAATGAACAAGATGAGAGATTGAGAAATGCCCTTGAATCAAAGGTCAAGATTCAATAAGGCAACTCTCAATTAGGGTTAGGGCAACAAACCCAAAATATGTGGACAAGATTTAATTTAAGAAATTAAATCAATGGTAGAGAATAAATGTGACATTGAGATGAAATTAGTAAAAATCAGGAAGATAAAGATTGAACAAGAAGAAGATATTTAGAAAATCAATTTATTTTAGAAATAACTTACTTTGTGGAGAGAAGTGCTATTTTGAAACTAATATTTTAAATTAATTCCAAAATGGTGAATTCATGTGACAGTAAATAATAATAATCTAAAATTATTTACTTGGAAAGAGGGAAGTTGCCAATTTAAATAAATGCTTTTATTTAAATTTAGAAAGAAATCAATAAGACAATTTAATAATTAACATTATTCAATTGTGGAGGAAAATTAGAAAGTGGGCAATTTTAAATAAATGGTTTTCTTTTAAATTAGAAAGAAAGTTGGAGAGGATAATAATTAAATAAATAATAAGAATTTATTTAATTATGAGAAGACAAATAATTAATGGCGTATTAAATAAATAAGATCTATTTATTTAATAATCATGAGGAAGTAATAATTAAATAAATTTAGGAATTTATTTAATTATAGAGTGACATAAGAAATTAGCAATGTATTTAAATAATAAATGTAATTTATTTATTTAAATAGCTAGGAGGAATAAAGATGTGAATTAATTAAATAATTAAGAATTATTTAATTAATAGTTGACATTGGACTATAGGACATAATTAAATATTTTAATTATGTTGAGATGAAGCATGATATAGAAGAATGTGGTTTGCGGGTCTAGGCCATTTTTATGTGTCTACATTTTCCCCTCTTTGTCATAATGCAGCATGTCGCATTGTGACAAAGAAAACAAGTCAAAAATATGCCCCAGTGCAAAATAGGATGAGGAAGAATGACGAGGAGGTAGCGGTATGCCCCCTCGAGAGGACAATTGAGTTCAGAGGACACAAGTGTGCTCTCGAAATGGATGAGAAGAAAAGAAGATAAAAGACAAAAGTATATAGGAAAGATGGATAAGGATGATAATGATGCTAACTAGAAGAAATGTTAGAGAGAAAAAGACAAATGTTAAGATAGAAGACATGGATGCCGATATGGGGAAGGAGATGCAAGTTAATGTGAAAGATGAAATGCATGTTAGAATCCTTCAATATTTGCCAAGGTACTTAATAGGTGTTGCTTGAATCATCATTGGGCAGTAAAAATGACACAAATGGACAACAAACACAAGGGTATGACATAGACCAAGGTGTGCAAGGTCATCCACTTGCAAAACAGACGATCGTAGACAAGGAATGTCCTAACGCATACTAGAGGCCAATTTGCCCCAATCTTTTTGTCAATACAATCCACAGACAATAGTCAAAGAAAACAAAATAGGTCATGAGATGTCATCGCACCTCTAAATTCTTCATGGGACATCCTCGAGGTAGCTAGTAACATGACAAAAAGATAAGTCAATAAAAAGATAAGACAAAATAACCAAAAATTAACAACCATTTAATTGTATTGCCAATGTTTGTTTGCCGAAGATTAATTGTTTGATAGGTTGACAGTTTGACGATGCCTAAGGTCAGGAAGGATACATCCTGAAAAGGCAGATGACACTTTGACGAGGTCCAAATCCAAGAAGGACACATCTTGAAGAGGACCAAAAAAGTGACGAGATTGACATTTTGACCAATGCTTTGGCAAGCTGACTGATTGTGACTGTATGATGTTGATGTTTCATATGACTGTCTTGCATCAAGTGCGACTATGTCTACTTTATTTGACTGACACAACCATGTTTGACTCATGATTTTATTTGGACAAACCTAAAGGGACTGACCTAATGTCTCAGGGATTCAAAGATGAATCTTGCCTATGTAGAAAATGTGCAGAGACAACATAGTTCAGACTTGGACAAAAGATTGACTGACAGGACTGATTGGACTGACTAGACAAGAGATTGACTTCGACTCTTATTTTGGGATTTTGACATTGATTTGGATGTTTTTGTATTTTCTCGGGGCGCTTTTTAAATTTTTAGATCTTTTTTTTTTTAGGACTTTTTCAGATTTTTAGGATTTTTTCAAGACTTTTTAAGAATGCAAGATCATGTGCGGTACCCACTGCAGTTGCATGATAAAGGTCTTTCCCCCAGATAGGTCGGGGAATACCTGAGTTCAATGATATGGAGATAGGCAGACAAAAGGCAAGGATATGCAAGGGATGAGGTCAACCAAATGCTTAACCATGGTCAGAATCGACAGAACTTAGGATGGATGTCGTGAATGTGTCAAGCCTTTGTGATTATGACAAATGAATTAAGGTTGATTTGAGTAACAGTAGATGGTCAAGCAATGATCGACTATGCATGGCGCCTGTTTGCCAGGTTTTCACCATGGTACTTATCCAACACGCCTGTTTGCCAGGTTTTCACTATTGGATGAATTCATTTATTTTTACTATTTTTGCCATTTTTTTATTTTGTTTGATGTCACCAAGACACCTATTTGCCAAGTTTTCATCAAGGGATGATTTTTTTGCTATTTTTCAATTTTTTTGCATTTTGCAGGTTTTTAGCTCAGCTCTCTAATGCTATGTGTAGAACTTTCTCAGATGTGAACTGTTGATAGGTTATGTCAGCTGTTCTCCATCAGGTGCAACCAACTAATAGGCTCCAGAACCAAATGCGGTAGTAATGATATAAGGACCAAACCAATTAGCCTCAAAATTTCTAGGTTTTTCATGGTCTGCCTGATTTCTGGGGTTCTGCATGAGAACCAAGTCACCAATTTCAAACTTTCTCACCGTGACTCTTTTGTTATAACTTCGACAAAGATGATTTTGATATGCCTGCAGATGATTTAAGGCATTTTTTCATCTTTCTTGTAACCTTTCTAGCTCATGTAGGTGAGTATGTCTATACTCTTCATCATCAATCATTCCTTTCAAAGAGACTCGAAGAGAAGGAATTTCGACCTCGATGGGTAATATGGCCTCAAATCCATAGACCAAGGAAAATGGAGTGGCTCCAGTGGGGGTACGGATGCTAGTACTATAGGCCCATAAAGCAGGATTAAGTTGTAGGTGCCAATCTCGGCCAGCGTCATTAACGGTCTTCTTCAGAATGCGAAGGATTGTTTTGTTGGACACCTCAGCTTGGCCGTTACCTTGTGGGTAATATGGAGTGGAAAAATGGTGTTGGATGTGGAATCGCTCACAGAGTTCATGAACATCCTAATTTTTGAATGGACTGCCATTATCTATGATGATGGATTGTGGGACACCATACCGGCAAATGATGTAATTTAGGATAAACTTGGATATTTGTTTACCGATGATGTAGGTGAGAGGGACGGCTTCAATCCACTTAGTAAAATACTCAGTGGCAGTTATTATGAATTTATGGCCATTGGAAGAGGATGGATGGATTTTACCCATGAGGTTGAGTCCCCATTGTGCAAAAGGCCATGGAGAAGTGATAGGTCTCAATTCCTGTGTAGGTGCATGAATCAGATCACTATGCACCTTGCATTTCTGACATATTCTGACAAATTGAAGAGCATCTTTTTCCAATGTCGACCAGTAGTACCCAAGTCTAGTGACTTTCCTATCTAAGGTTGGACCACTCAAATGAGATCCACATATACCCTCATGTACTTCTCATAAAGTTGTTTGGGCTTCATCAATGTCGAGATAGCAAACAAGGATGTTGTCAAAGCCAGGGCAGTATAAGGTGTCACTGATGATGGTATGTCTAGCCGCTTTTCAAATAAAGGATTTTCGTTGGTTGTTGGATAGGTTGGGTGGGAAGGTTTGGGATTTAAGATAGTCATATATGTCCTGGTACCAAGGCGAACTAGGATCAACAATCTTGCACACCATTTCAGACTCTGGAATATTGTATGCAGGCATCAACAACTGTTCCACTAAGAATTGAAATTGTGACACATTCTTAGGGATTTCCAGTAGAGATCCAATGGTATCCATTGCATCGGCTGTGTTATTCGGTACGTCGTATGAAAAATCTGCAAAAACCAAAAAATAGCAAGCGAAAAAATGGAACAATGAAAAAAAGATGCACGGATTTTGAAGCGTGTTCACGTCGGGTTCACCAAATGTAACATTAGAATAAATCTGTGATAAGATCTACAACTAGAAAAAACAATTGTTAGTCCTAATCTAAATCAAAACTAATCTAAAATCAAACAATAAAGAACAAATATGAAAACATGATAAAAACTAAACAAACTGAATTGATCTCACCGAATATGCATTCATCCCTTCGAATTATATCCATTGCTCTTCTCCATTTTTCCTTTTTAGTATTCTTGCCCTCAGATTTATGTGTTTGATGCAAGCATAACCGTGTTGAATGTCTAAGCAAAATATCAAAGATTATTTCTTCTCAAAAATGTATAATGATTTCGGGAGAGGAAGAATAATGATTATGACAGGCCATTTTATGGATTTTGTGTTTTCGAATGATCAGCTCAGATTGAAAGAGGGATCGACGGATGAGATTGATGAATGCCATGCGATGTGAGTTTTGTCAGATAGAACGTGAGTTAGAACGTGAGTCAGGAAACACTAAAAATAGAACAAGATCTTAATCTTTAGTTAAGAATCTTCAAAAATAGAAGAAATAGACATTGAATGTCAAAGACAAAGTTAGAAGTTGAATAATAATGCATTCGAAATGCAAACTTGAGTTAATTAATTAAATAAAGATATTTAATTAATAAACGCATACATGCATATGAATTAGAACTAGTTAATCGACTAGTTGTGACAAAGAGTCTTTCTGGCAGAGATAACCAGATGTTAAATCCAGAGGTAACTAGAGAACTAAAAATAGATCTCGAGTTAGAAGGTGAGTGGATGACTTAGATAACTGAATGATAGAGGAATGTGTCATGAATAATTAAATATGAATTAAATGTTAATTTAATTCAACATTCGAAAATAAAAGATTTAATTAAATAAATAAAGATCATTTATTTAATTTGACTTTCGAAAAGAATAATATAAATAATTAAATAATAAATATTTAATTATAGATAAAGGGGGTTAAATGAATAATTAAATAAAGATATTAAATTATAGTTGAAAAGTATGATAAAGGGGGTAATTAAATAATAAATTATTTAATTGACAGATAAAGGGGGAATAATTAATTAGTGAAGTAATTAAATAGGGATATTTAATTAATAGAGGAAATATGTGTTAGAAAGGGTAATTAAATAATTGACATTATTTAATCATGACCATGGACTATAGAAAATTATGTCGAATGTGTACTCGCAGGCCTAGACCAATTTTCGATATCTACAGTTTGCCCCTCTTTGATACAATGTTGTTTCAATGTTGTGTCAAAGAAAATATGCCCTGATCGTGCCCCCACATGAAACAGGTTAAGGTATGCCCCCTCGGGAAAATTGACATTTTTTGAAAAGTTTCAAAAAAATCAGGAGATATTCCCAATAAGTCAATTTGATAGTCAGAAATGCTATGGAGTCGACGGTATGGAATTTGGAGATGTTTCAGACGAATACGGGTTGTTGGAAGTGGAAAGGCTAAGTGGTCAATAGAATAGGTCTGAAGAAATGCCATTTTTGACCCACCTATAAATAGGAATTAGGGCTAAAAGGAATTCATTTGCACCTGGAGGAGATAGAAAAAGAGGAGTTTCTACTCTGACTGGCAGACGAAATGGCTCCTATTTCACACACTAGGCATCAAAGATATTGGATCCGGACTTTCAGGCGGCCAACCGATGCAGGACTACTGGTATGTACGCGAAAATGAACCCTTGAAATTAATTTTTTGCACATTTTTCTAGGCATAGAAAACTAATCAAGCAAATGTGGTGCGTCATAAATGATGCATATACCATCGTAATCACCGCATATGACTGCGAAACGACGCATCTGTGAAAACATGCTTAGGCTAGATTAGGCATATAGGGGAATGAACGCATTTGAAGAATAATGCATCGCATGTGTATACATGCAATGCATCTGCATTAGGGTTAAATGCATGTGATGTACTGCATCGCATAGGAATAGAAATGCACCACATTTCTTTCAATGCAATGCATATGCAAAAATGCACCGCATGTGCAGTAGTGGAAAAGGGTTTGTGGAGAAAATGCAATGCACATGTAAGATGCACCACATATGAGGCTCTATGCAATGCATTTGCAAAAATGCACCGCATTTGTAAATGTGAGCTGCATTTGTCTAGTAAAATTTTTGAAAAAAAAAAAAATTCCAACAAAAATTTGAAAAATGCTAACACCATGGTTAAATTGCAGGTGATGATTGATCCTATTTACATGTAGGAGTCATGACCAGACACATTTGACCTGAGAGACAGGTTGAGCTTTGCAGAGATTCGGCTTCTATGGAAGCTAGGCCTACGTCACTGTTTGTCAATGCCTGCCATTCGAGCAAACAGGGGGATATTGATGGCACTTTGTGAGCGATGGCATTGAGAGACATCATCGTTTCATTTACCGATTGGGGAGGCCACTATCACATTGGAGGATGTGTACAGGATTCCGAGATTGCCTATTAGAGGTGAGCAGGGTATGTATGATACCTAGTGAGGATTGACAGAGTTAGCACAGTTCTATCAGGTGCATGACATTAGTAGGCTCGGGATTGGGCATTACGAGATTAGATGGCCATTACTAGCAGACAAATACGATTGGATCGACTATATCCTTTGTACCTTGATTGGCGAGATAGTGCTTCCAGACAGACGGGGACATGGATTTCTAGTAGGATGGGGAGCTATGTTTGTCGGCATGTTGGAGAGCAAGACGAGATATGCATGGGGTCCATGTCTCCTTGGGATGTTGTACTTCCATTTGCATGACATCGCTTATAGAGATGCATAGTTGTTGAGCTGTGGGACGACACTTTTGATGGTATGGGGTTGGGAGAGGATAGCCTTCTTCCATCCTCTAGTTATAGTAGAGAGAGAGGAGAGATACCCATATGTGTTTCGATATACAGGGCAGATTACACAGACCCATGTGGGTGACATAGGATACTGGCGACACACCCTAGATATTCTTGATCAGTTCACATGGAGACCTTACATGGATTGTGAGGAGTGGGTGGACGAGGATATACATTTTCCATTCTGCAGACAGACACAGTATCTCATTGGGAGGACTATTTTGAGTGTTCATATTATTGAGCGACATCTACCAGATAGAGTGCTAAGACAGTTTGGGGAGGTTTAGGATGAGCCTCGGAGTAGAGCAGAGTTTGCTTAGTCATCAAGAGAGGTTCCATGGTGGGGACCCATGATTCCAGTGGCTAAAACGAAGGAAGACATACAGGCACTTTAGCCAGTATAGTGGGGATGGAGAGGTGGATTAGCAAATCCAGGGACCACAGCTGCTTACAAGGCATGGTGGGTAGTGCATCGCCCAATTCCTTATATAGATCCTAACCAGCCAGCACTAGTCGAGAGATGAGGCACAGGGCCTATAGGACATTAGAGAGGTGGGGGTGCCAGAGTGGGTAGAGTTGGTGGTAGAGGTGATGGAGATGACGACAGAGGCGGAGGTAGAGGTAGGAGATGAGGACGGAGATGATGGAGAGGGGGTCAGGCAGGTGGAGATGCACCCATATAGGAGGCAGCAACAATTGATGTACCGATGATAGATATCGGAGGTAGAGTGGATGTACAGGTTGGAGGTGAGCATGCTGCAACAGAGGTAGTGGTAGAGGAGCGTGTAGAGGTAGATGTTGGAGTAGAGGATGTGGCAGAGGATTTAGATGCAGACATAGCTTTAGATCCACTGGGTGTGTTGGCAGGATATGGAGAGGATGATGTGGAGGGTGATGTTGAGGAGGATGCACCGATGGAGGAGCAGGAGAGACAGCTCAGAGATCGGATAGTAGAGGGGAGACGGGATGAGGATGCTCCTAGGGATGGTGACAGGGAGGCTTTGGAGGAGAGACTCAGACTTATGATTGCAAAATTTGAGGTGATGAGACTAGAGTTAGACATTGCCTACACAGAGAGGGATAGTGCACATGCAGAGAGGGACAATGCTCGTACTGAGAGGGACAGTGCTCTCATGGAGAGAGACCAAGCTATAGCTCAGAGACATGAGATAGAGCAGTAGTTTATAGAGGTTAGACACCTTTTTAGTGGGTCCTCATCTGATGGCATGGTATGAGAGTTGATCAGAGTGGTGGAGAGAGCTACGTACTACTAAGATCTTTATGAGGTAGTAGTGCTAGTAGGTAGATGAGCTCCTACATTTTCAGAGGTGTGTAGTCAGGGTAGGAGTCATACTCGGAGTCAGAGGACACAGAGTACCGAGGGGGTGGTAGGACCACCGAGGACAGGTCCATATGATAGGCCTTCCACCTCACAAAGGCCACCTTCGAGTCTTTTCCCACCACCATCACCATGTGACAACAGGGGTAGCGGGACACGATGATAAGGACTTATGTAGACATTTTTATTTTGATCAAAGAGCCTGCGAGCTCATGTTTTATTTATTGACTACATTTGGACATTGTACTGTGACACTATTTTGAGCGATATATATATATATATGATTTTGGCGGCTTCTATATGATATGCAATTCTATGTTATGGATGATGCTTTATTTCTACATGATAACGTTTCCTAAATGATGTATATACATGTGCTATGAATGAAATGTTTCTATATGTTTATGAGTTATGCATTTTATAATGATGTTATGGATGATTCTATGTACTTATGACAATGAATGCAAATTTCTATATGATGCTTATTTATATGTGATGGTAATATGTACATGCATTGTTTACCTTATGTATGTTATGATGATGCAATGCCTATTATGTAATGATGTGAAATGCAATGAACGTGACTATCTCCATGTTGAAATGCAATGCCCCTATGTGAAATGTATGCTAATGCAAATGATCTAATGTTGTTATTGTGTCACGGGACCTTATCTTTATGCCAAAGAAGAGAAATGTTAAGATGAAATTAATTCAAAATGTTAATAAGAAATAATTAAAGTGTGATTGATGGAGAAAAGATATAATGACAATTGATTGATTGAGAAAAAGATATAATCTTCGATATATTACCAAATACACTATACTTGCTTGTTATCATCATTGGGTGGGACATGACACAGATGGATAGTACACACTATGATATGAGATAGACCATAGTGTACAAAGTTATCCACCTGTGAAAAATAGACAGTCGTAGACAAGGAGTGTCTTAACTCAGACTAAGGACAAGATGCCCCAATCGTTTTATCGAGACAAACCACAGATAGCAGACAAATAAAAGACAAGTCATGAGACGTCATTGCTCCCCTAAATCTTTGCTGGGACATCCTTGAGGAAAATAGTAACATGACTCAAAAACCAATTTAAAAAGACAGTTGACAAACAACAGCCAAAGAAAAAGAGTCCTGAGACATTGTTAGTTCTCTAAATCCTTCAAGGGACATCATTCAGAAAGCTAGTAACAAGATCAATTCACAAATCGATAAAGAGATAAGACAAAATAAGATATAAAGTCATAAAGCCAAATAAATGTATTCACCAAAACTTGATCTTGTGGGATTGTTTGATGTTGATTTTTGACATAGCATAATGTGAGAGAATGACACATACCGCATAAGACGTTGAGTCTGGTGTCGACTTGGTGACTTCTGTATAAGGCATGACAAAGCATGGTTTCAGTAAGACATGTGTCGTATAAGATGTTGGGGTCTGATGATGTTGAAGTGACAAGCCACATGAGACTATGACAATTTGATGATGTATGTTGACAAGAAAGACATATCTTGCATAGGACACAGGTTGATCGCTTTGACAATGTGTTTGATATTACTTGATGACAATTTGAGATATTTTGCCTTGTTGTTGCATGACTTGTTTTGATTCCTTGACTGATAAATTGTGTGTTTGTGTGTATTGACAATGTATGACATGAAATGATACCCTAAACTATGATATGCAACTTGTGTGATAGTGATTGTGAATGAACCCTATTGGACTGACCTAGTGTGGTCTCGGGATTTCATCAATTGATTAGCCTTGCCTACAATGTACATGCAGAGTCCTCGTAGTTTGACATGACCAATGACTTCATATGTACAAAGCATCATGATTTAAATGTGTGTGATACATGACAAACCTAGACTGACAAACCTAATGCCTCGGGGGCACATCGATTGATGGCCTTGCCTGCGTCCCAGTCACAGAGGCAATGTAGTTTGACTATGTCTACGACTAACTTAACATGACCAACTTGACATGATTGACTAGACATGATTGACATGACATGATGGACTAGACATGACTGACATGACATGATTGACTTTGTTTTTGGGATTTTCTGACATTATTTGATTTATTTGGATTTTTGGAGTTTTCTAATGTTTTTGGGATTTTGCAGGACATTTTCGATGGTGTGACGTTATGTACAAGGTGTTAGGATATAGAACAAGGATTTTCTCCTAGTCGGGAAGATGTTTGGAAAATGGAGTGGATAATGTGACAGAATGGACGCTAGATGTCAATCGTTCCAAGGAATGGACAAGACAACCATTTATTATGAGTGATGGTGAAAAATTCTTATTAGAATGATGGTAGACGAAAGAGTGAGCTTGACTACACATGGCGCCTGTTTGTTAGGTTTTCACCATGGTACTTATCCATAGCGGCACCGAAGTAGTTTTCACTAGTGGACGGATTTATTTCTCTTTAATTTTTTTATTTTCTCAAAAAAAAATTGGTGTTACAAAGACGATTGTTTACTAGGTTTTCATCAAGGTAACCATTTTTTTGTTTTTTTATTTTTTTGTATTTTTCCAGATTAAGACACGAATTCTTAGAGACTAAGCATAGAACCTCTTTAGATGCAGACTGTTGATAGGGGACAAAAGCGGCTCTCCTTCAGGAGTAGAGAGTTGGTACCCTCCTGATCCAAAGGCTTCTGTGACAATGTACGGCCCCAACCAGTTAGGCTCAAACTTACCTGGTTTCTCTCTTTCAGCTTGGTTCTTAGGATTCTCCATTAATACAAGGTCACCAATGTCAAAGTGTCGATTGAGAACCTTCCTATTATAACTACGACGAAGATGATTCTGATATGCTTGTAAATGATCTAATGCTTTTTGTCTTCGCTCATCCAACAATTCTAGCTCTTGTAACCTAGAGACACGGTATTCTTCATCGTCGATATGACCCTTCAAGGATACCCGTAGAGAAGGTATTTCAACCTTAATAGGTAAGATAGCTTCGGACCCAAATACAAGGGAATATGGAGTGGCACCGGTGGGAGTACGGATGCTTGTGCGATAAGCCCATAAGGCAGGATTGAGTTGTAGGTGCAGTCACGACCAGTGTCATTGACAGTCTTCTTAAGGATTCTAACAATAGTCTTATTAGATGCCTCAGCTTGGCCATTACCTTTTGGGTAATATAGAGTGGAGAAATGATGTTTGATGTGGAATTCTTCACATAAATGGCATTCTTCTTGGTTCTTGAATGGACAACCATTGTCTGTGATTATGGATTGAGGTACACCATACCGACAAATAATATAGTTTAGGATAAACTTAGATATTTGTGTGTCGGTTATGTATGTCATGGGAATAGCTTCAATCCACTTGGTGAAGTATTCGGTGGCGGTGATGATGAAGGGTGTATCTTACCTATGAGGTCAAGTCCCCATTGGGTGAAGGGCCATGGTGAAGTAATTGGACAAAGTTCCTGCACTAGTGCTCTTATCAAGTCTCCATGTATTTGACATTGTCTACATTTCTTTACAAAGACGTATGAGTCTTTCTCCATCGTAGGCCAATAGTAACCTAGTCTCATAATCTTGTGGGCTAGAGTAGGACCACTCGAATGAGATCCACATATACCCTTGTGCACCACTCGCAAAGTTGTTTGTGCTTCTTCAACATCGAGACATCTCATAAAGGCATTATCTAAGGTGTGTCTATACAGGGTTTCTTTGATGCTGGTGTATTTGGCTAACTTTCAAATGAAGGTTCGACGTTGGTTATTGGACAAGTCTTGAGGCAGGGTTTGGTCAGTGAGGTAATCAAATATGGCTTTATACCAAGGAGACATTGGACCTACAATGGTACACACTATCACAGTATTAGGGACATCATAAGCGGGGACCAAAAGCTGTTCAACCAGAAACTCGAACTTAGGCACATTACTCTGAATATCCAATAAGGAACCCACGATTTCCATAGCATCTATAGCTCTATTCTGGATACATGGTATCTGTTGAAAAGTTATATCTTTGAAATACTGTTTAAAATTGTCAGCCATCCTCTTGTAAGGTGCAAGATTTTCATCCTTAGTCTCGTAATCATCATTCACTTGTCGGATTACCAATTGAGAGTCACCAAAGACATGTAGGCTTTTAATGTTCCACTGAGCTGCCATTTTTAACCCTATCACTAAGGCTTCGTATTCTGCTATATTGTTGGTACAAGGGAAAGCAATCCTGAATGATTTGGGAATGGTATCACCTTGAGGTGTGACAAATAAGATACCAGCTCTTGAACCATGATTTGTATGTGACCCATCAAAGTATAGTTTCCATTCAGTTTTAATGTCAAGGTTGAAGAGGAATTCATCTGGAAAGTCTGCCACTAATGGATGGTCTACCTTTATAGGTGCATCAGCTAGTTGATCTACAATCACCTGTCCTTTTATAGCCTTCTTTTCGACATACTGAATGTCATACTCACTAAGTATCATAACCCATTTAGCCAATCGACCTGTTAAAGCTGCCTTACTTAGGAGGTATTTAAGTGGATCAATCTTCGCAACCAACATTGTTTGTCGATTGAGCATATAGTGCTGAAGTTTTTGGGTAGCAAAAACTACCGCAAGACAGGCACATTATATGTTGTTGTAATTCAATTCATAACCCACTAAGGTACAACTGATATAATAAACCGCTCTCTCATGACCTTGATCATCGTTTTGTGCGAGAAGAGCCCCTAATGCCGACTGAGTTGCTGATATATAGAGTATCAATGGTTTTCCCTCTGTAGGTGGCATTAAGACTGGTGGAGTAAGCAAATAGTCCTTGATTTGCTGGAAGGCTTCTTGGCATTTAGGTGTCCACACAAATGGTACTCCTTTCTTGAGTAAATGTTGAAATGGATATATTTTATCTGCTAGTTGTACTATGAAATGCTTAATTGACTGTAATCTTCCTTGTAGAGTTCTGAGTTGGCCAATGCTGGTTGGAGGAGGCATTTCTATGATAGCTCTTACCTTCTCTAGATCCATTTCAATGCCTCTTTGAGAGATGATATATCCTAACAATTTTCCTGATTTCACCCCAAAGACACACTTCTTCGGATTTAGCCTAACATTGTAATTTTCTAGCCTTTGGAATATCTTGTCTAAGACTTTCAAATGATCCTCTCTCGTTTCTAATTTTGCTATAATTTCATCGACATAATCTTCCATAAAAGTATGTACAAAGTCATGGAAAATCGTAGTCATGGCCCGTTGATAGGTGGCTCCTACATTCTTAAGGCCAAATGGCATAACATTCCAACAATATGTGCCCCATGGACATGTGAAATTTGTTTTTTGTTGGTCTTCAGGTGCTATCTTAATCTAGTTGTATCTAGAGAAACCATCCATGAGAGATAGCATCTCATATCCTACTGTCAGATCCATGATCATGTCGATATTCGACAAAGGAAAGTCATCCTTAGGGCATGCCTTATTGATGTCTCTAAAGTCAGTGCAAATGTGAATGCCCCCAGTTGGCTTAGTCACTGGTACAAGATTTGATATCCAATGTGCATAGTCTATTGTCCTTATGAACCCTACATCCAAGAGTTTCTTAAGTTCTATCTTGACCAATAGAGCAATATGCGGATGTATTTTCCTCAACTTCTATTTGACTGGTTTGATACCTAGCTGTAGTGGTAGATGATGTAATATTAGGTCTGGATCCAGCCTAGGTATGTCAGCATACGACCATGCAAAGTTTATTTGTCACTTTGTGAAGAAGTCTTTAAACTCATGTTTTTTTGTCTCTGTTAAAGAAGCTGCAAAATATACCTTCTGAGGATTCTCTTCTGTACCTATGTTGACTTCAATAAATTCTTCTACTAGCATCGGTGAATTTTCCTGTTCAAAGGGGAGAATATTTAAACCTCTATCCTTGGATGCCTCAAAGAGGTTTTCGCCCTCGGATACGTCCTTTCTTTTGACTTTTTCATCATCCAAAGGCGCCTTTCGATTTTCACCTAGGGACTCATCATTTTTATTTTCATTGTCTTTTTTATTTTCATTCTCATTTTTGCGACTAAAGGTGTAAATAGACTCCCCGAAATATGCTTTATCATCCAAGTCTATGGCAAAACCTGGCTTATGATCCCCTCTTGGTATACCTTCTCTAAGTCCCATGAACTCAGCAATTGCTTTTTCGTTCTTGAATGTATCTATGATAGGTGTACCTTGTTGATCCCAGTCTATAAGTTCGGGATAGATAAGGGGCATGTCATCATCGGAGTTCCTAAAGGTAGCTACGGATAAGGTGAGTATAGAATGATTGACATGGTCACAAAATTTTTGGACCAACTCCTTCTTGTTCTTTCTCCTAGGGGTAGGGATGCTCTAATGTGGGACTATAGTGAGGGCAGATTCGTCAGAAGATGGTTGATTAGGTGCCCAAGATGAATGATCAAGGGTTTCCCAATAATAGTTCTCTTGCCATTCTGCCTTTGACAAGTGTTTCTTAGGATGAGGACTAGATTGTTTTGGTACTTGTTTCACGTTGAGGTCCAATTCTCCAAATAGGGCATCGATATTCATGGTGCTAGTAGATGAAAGGGACTCCCATTCATCATCGCTAGAGTAAGGGGATTCATCATAAATTGGAGGTTTGTCATAGATTGGGGGTTTGTCGAAAACTGGAGGTAGTGGTTCATGAGATGTCTCAATGCTAGCATATTCACTCACTTCCTCTTGAAATGATGACGAAGTACCAGGACACCCAATTCTAAGCGATTGACACCCTAGCCCTAGATATTTTGGTCGTGAGTAGACAGTAATCAGTTTTGTCCTTCCATTTTGATATAATCCTAACCCACTGTGCGCGTCATAGCCTTCCTTTTGCATTATCTTAAATCCTTTCCCATACTGATCCTTGGCTATTTGAATAGACGAGGAGGGGTATTCATTTTCTTCTTGATATAACCAGGAATTACTTTGATCCACAACTTCATCACTTAACTCTCCCCATTTGGTTAATGTCATTGTAGGGGGAACATGAAATGTGACCACTGACTGTCTTCTATCTGCCATAGGTAAGCCATACACCTTAGGTGGAATCAGTTGAGTGATGCAGTATGAGGCCTTTATATTATATTCACCGCAGCCCTTGTCTTGGATGTCGAGTTTAGGAGTGGATGATGGTGGTTGGAATGAAATGGACTTAGTGAGATGTAATGGGTCAATGTATTGGGATAGAATGGATGATGAGGCCTCTTGGTTAACAGGTACTTGTCGTGGTGGAAGGTCCCTTAGGCTTGTACAATATTGGAAAGGATCTGGATCACCATCAATAGTGATCTCAGTGCCATTATAGGGGAACTTGATACATTGATGGTATGTTGAAGGGATGGCTCTCATTGCATGTATCCAAGGTCTACCTAACAACAAGTTGTATGGGAGGGTGAGATCCAAGACTTGGAAGCTGGTGTTCAAGATAGCTGGGCCAATTCTGATAGGGAGCGTTACAACTCCTTTGGATGACCTTTCTTCATCATCATAAGCCTTAATGACTATACTCTTGGAAGTGTCTACATAGTCTTATGAGAATCCTAATGCCTTAACCAATTAAGGGTACACAGGTTCAAACCTGCTCCTCCGTCTACCAAGACTCGTCGGACTTTGTTTTGATGGATTGACTTCAAGGTGTAAGGGGTCATTATGATCTAACTTTTCAGTTGAGTAGTCCTGTTCAGAAAATGTTGCATGGTGCGAGTTGGTCAAATATCCCACCATTTCCTCAAAATGATTAACATCAAAGTCTGTAGGAACCGTTGTATTCTATAGAGCTTTGTCAAGGATGGATCAATGCTGAGGTGATAAGGTCAACAATTCCAAGATAGATATTTGGGTGGGGGTTTTACTCAACTAATTGAGAAGGTTGTACTTGAACTTGGAAGCTTGAGTAGATAGCTCTGAAGAAGGACCAGGAATAGTAATCTTAGTTTTGCGTGTGTTTACATTACATTTTGTATGCTTCTTAATGGTGAAGGTATTGACATTCTCGTTTGCGGCTCAGAGGTGGTTTATGGTCTTTCCTTTACCATAGTCATAGTTGGTATTGTTATAGTTGGTAGATGGATTATTCGGGGGTCCTGAACTAGAAGCTTTTCCTTTTGTGTGGTCATGTAACGGGTCCGTGAAGACCTTATGATCACTGTTCTTAGTGTTTTTCTGCCCACCAACCTCTATGGTTCCATTTTCAACAAAGTCTTGTATGATGTTCTTGAGTTGACAACATTGTTGGAGGTTGTGCCCTTTGGTTCAATGATAGTCACAAAAAGAGTTATCATCCCACCATGAAGGTTTGAACTATCCAAGATCATACTCTCTTGGTTCCAAAGGTCTGATGAGATTATGCTTAATCAATTCTTTGAAGATAGTCTCGATTGGTTGTCCCAAAGGTGTAAATTCATGTGTAGGAAATCTCCTTTGTTGTGGTCTTTGTTGTTGTAAATTTTGGACATAGTTAGCTTGTTGATCTGGACTGTTCATCATGTCTTGATTGGGATGGTAACCCTTAAGGGTGATAACTTGTCCTGTATGTATGTGTTTAGCATCAACAATTCCATCATTTGTAACATTCTTGTTCCTAGACCAAAATTTATTTCTATCATTTGGCGCGTTCTGATGTTGGACAACCTGATTTCTGCTTGGTACTTTTATTTCTCCTTTGCCTATAAGGCCTTTCTCAAGGATGATTCCTTTTTGTACTAATTTTGAGAATGAAGTACAACAATGTACCCTTAGATCACTTTGCAATTTGGGGTTGATATTCTGTAGGAATATTGTGACCTTTTGTTTTTCTGGTATTTCAACCGGACACCTACTAGCTAGACTTCACCATCTTTGGAAGAAAGTGGTGAAATTTTTGCCATCTTCTTGTGTCGTGTGGAACAAGGTTGCAATTGTTACCTCATTGTCTATGTTAAAGGTGAAATGTTCAATAAACTTCTCAGCTAATTCGCCCCAAGATCGTATACCATATGGTAGTTTAGAGAACCATTCTAGTCCTATCCCGACAAGGGTTCGTGGAAATAGTCTCATCAAGTATGTGGGGTCATACGATATGTCCATGCATGTTGTTGAGAACTCTCTAATATGTTCTATAGGATTCTTTTTCCCATTATACTTAGGCAAAACCGATATATTGTATCCATGGGGAAAAGGTGTCATATAGAGTGCTTTATCAAATGGACATGGACATAGGTCTTGTGCTGAGATAGTTCGTTTTCTGGACATAGACATGTTGTCCATCTACTGTTGAAGAGCTTGCATTTTGTTTTGAAGGATATCAACTTGTGTCAAAGACATGGTGTTCGTGTTATTTGGATCAATATAGGTGTTTTGATACCCCATGTTTTGTGATGGGTTATGATTGGGCGAGGGAATATATCCTGTGAAAATGTTTTGATTCGGGATAGGGATATTTCCTATCTAAATGGTATGAATTGGTATCGGAATGCTTCCTGTCTGAATTATCTGATTTGGTATAGGGATGCTTCTTGTCTGAATGATTTGGTTTGGTATAGGTATATTCCTGCCAACTTTGGATCTCTTAGCAGTCGTGCTGGTGCCAAAGGGGTTGGAGGAAGTTGCACCCATAGTGAATTGTAAACCTTGTGTTATATTAAAAGGAATTGTGTTTACAATTGAAGATGTTTGAGTTGGTATACCTATTGGTATCGCTGCGGTTATTTGGGGAATAGAGATAGTTGATGTTGCAGTTTGGGATGGTTGGTTTGACTGTGTTTGCAAGGTACGAATATCAAATCCTATGGGTAGTTTAGCACTGTCTGCTAGCAATTTTGCTAGATAGCGTTGAGGATCATTTAGCAAACATTCATCCATAAAGGATGTGAATTCGGGATCTTGAACTATTGCATCTATGTCTTCTATGTAAATCTAACCATGTGTGTCTCTAGTGACATGTTTTTCTAGCAAAGGCTGGTGTGGTGGTTTACCTCCTGATGGTTGGTTTCCGAATGGATTGATGAAATCGTTGGGGTCTATCATTGCTCTGTGTTTCTTCTGGGATCTTGTTTCGACCATGAAAGATGTTTCTCAAAATGGGGAATGCAGACTATGTATAAAACTGATATGACCTATGTCTATATTTTTGGATTTTTTTGACACTAAATGACGTTGCTAAAATGGTTCTAAAAAGACGTATTCTAAGATGACGTGTGACAGGATGGACAATATGCAAAATGCGAGTAGATTATGACGATGAATGAGTCTAAGACCACCTAATGGAATAAATGCATGCAAAGACTTGTTTTTGACCAAGGAACTTGATGGTATGACAAGGATGGTAACTAAGACCTTTACTATAGCTAAGATGGATATGACACCTAATGATGGTAACTAAGATGTATATGACACCTAATGATGGTAACTAAGATGTATATGACACCTAGTGATGCAAGGTTTTGAGCAAAAATTTTAGTTTCTAATCCAAGGTTGACCCTAAAAACCTAAAGCAAAAAGTGACAATGATGTTTCAGACTTAGCTCGCGGTTTTTGATGTTTTTTTGATGACAGGCAAATGCGGTTCACTAGACAGTTGTGGTTCAGGATTTCACAGATGCATTTTTTTGACAGTGTATGCAATTTTTTCCTGACAGTTGCGGTTTTTCTATGACAAATGCGGCTTATTAAGACACATGCGGTTTACAAACTAACAGATGCGGCTTGCATGCACACATGCGACTCAGGATGTGACAGTTGCGACTCGTGATATGTAGACTATGAAAAGTGAATGTTTTTTTGACAACCAAATGCGGCATTTCCCCTAACAGATGCGACTCTCTATGACACATGCGGTGATTAAACTAACAATTGCGACTCTGTTTTTCGACTGTTTGAAATTTTCCCAAAAGTTATTGAATGACTTTGGTTGTTTGATCAAGATTTTGATGAATATAGTAAACAACAAAAATAGCAATCAATATATTTTCAATTTTGTGATGGGAGGATTATTTAAGACTCGAAAACATGTACAACCTAGGCTTTTAGGACAATATTTGTTGAATTCTTACTTGGATTTCTCCAGCTACGCATATTTATGGCAAATGACTAGTAGCTTGACCCCACTGGCTCCCCTCCACGACACTCACTTATATGGGGTAGCCAAGCTACTATATCCATGAAACTCCCATGGCATACATTTCATTTCCACACATAAACCGTAAATATGTAAGACGGCTTCATAGGGCCAACCCTGCTACGCCAACAAATAGGTAGGATTTTGGTAACTCTACAATAAGGTGTTTAATAAGGGCATTCCGTTCGTGGGACACTATCCAATGTCAGCGAGAGTCCATTTATGTCCATCTCATCAGAATAGTGTGCGTGATTCATGGGGTTTCCCCAAGAATCCTCTTTAATATACCGGCAGGAAGTCACTTGGCTTTAGCGTGCTACCGGTCTGAGTCGTCTTGGGGTGTGTACTTTTTCCCACCAAGATAGGCTCAAGTTCTAGAGTCAGCAACTATTTCTCTTACACCCAGGATCGCATGACTGTGCAAGGGGAGAGGATACTTCGATGTACTGAATTGTAAGGGTTTACAGATATGTGCAAAGCACCAAACAAAGAAGACAGTGGTTCTTTTTAATCCAAACGACAATTTTCTATCTATCAACTAGAAAATTCATTTTAAGCTCCACGATAATTGTCTATCTACCAAACAAAAGCTTGCTTAAATAAATGAATTTTACACAAAGTCATTAGGTCGTGCATGAAAATTCATCAGTAGTTCATTGTTCTTCAGCTTTCATCCTGCAGAAAATTGTCTTAGGTTTTTAAATGTCTTCAAAGCTTCGTCTTGCAAACACTATGTTATTCCCCTTTAACACAACTGACACAAATATTAGCGAAAACCCAAACAAGCTAATAAAAAATGAAAAGTGAAAATATGGATGCACAGAAATCGATAAAAAGGTGAAAAAGTGTTACCAGCCAGATGTGGTTTTTGGAGCCACAGATGCGGTTCAACTATTGATAGGCTAATGCGGCTCATGAATTTGTTGACAAGTGGATGTGGTTCGTGACTTCACGGATGCGGTTTCCTATGGAAAATGTGTCACTTTTTTTGATAGATGCGGCTTTCTAATACAGATGCGTTGTTTCCCTTAACAAATGCGGTGCGTCGTATAGAAAATCTACAAAAACTAGAAAACAGCAAACGAAAAAATGGAAAAATGAAAAAAAGATGTACGAATTTTGAAGCGTGTTCACGTCGGGTTCACCAAATGTAACATTAGAATAAATTTGTGATAAGATTTGCAACTAGAACAAATAATTTTTAATCCTAATCTAAATCAAAACTAATCTAAAATCAAACAATAAAGAACGAATATGAAAACATGATAAAAACTAAACAAACTGAATTGATCTCACTGAATATGCATTCATCCCTTCGAATTATCTCCATTGCTCTTCTCCATTTTTCCTTTTTAGTATTCTTGCCCTCAGATTTATGTGTTTGATGCAAGCATAACCGTGTTGAATGTCTAAGCAAAATATCAAAGATTGTTTCTTCTCAAAAATGTATAATGATTTCGGGAGAGGAAGAATAATGATTATGACAGGCCATTTTATGGATTTTGTGTTTTTGAACAACTAGCTTAGATTGAAAGAGAGATCAACGAATGAGATTGATGAATGCCATGCGATGTGAGTTTTGTCAAATAGAACATGAGTCAAGAAAGACTAAAAATAGAACAAGATCTTAATCTTCAGTTAAGAATCTTCGAAAATAGAAGAAATAGACTTTGAATGTCAAAGACAAAGTTAGAAGTTGAATAATAATGCATTTGAAATGCAAACTTGAGTTAATTAATTAAATAAAGATATTTAATTAATAAACGCATACATGCATATGAGTTAGAACTAGTTAATCGACTAGTTGTGACGGAGAGTCTTTCTAGCAGAGATAACTAGATGTTAAATCCAGAGGTAACTAGAGAACTAAAAATAGATCTTGAGTCATAAGGTGAGTGGATGACTTAGATAACTGAATGATAGAGGAATGTGTCATGAATAATTAAATATGAATTAAATGTAATTTAATTCAACATTCGAAAATAAAAGATTTAATTAAATAAATAAAGATCATTTATTTAATTTGACTTTCGAAAAGAATAATATAAATAATTAAATAATAAATATTTAATTATAGATAAAGGGGGTTAAATGAATAATTAAATAAAGATATTTAATTATAGTTGAAAAGTATGATAAAGGGGGTAATTAAATAATAAATTATTTAATTGACAGATAAAGGGGGAATAATTAATTAGTGAATTAATTAAATAGGGATATTTAATTAATAGAGGAAATATGTGTTAGAAAGGGTAATTAAATAATTGACATTATTTAATCATGACCATGGACTATAGAAAATTATGTCGAATCTGTACTCGCAGGCCTAGACCAATTTTCGGTATCTACATCTTCAATCAGCATCGCTGACTTTTCTTGTGTTATGGGAAGAAATTCCAATCCTCCATCCTTAGGCACCTCAAAGAGGTTTTCACCTTTGGATACGTCCTTTGTTTTTACTATTTTATTGCCTGAAGGTGCCTTGCGGTTTTCACCTAAAGGCATTTCCTTTTCTTTTTTATTTTTTGTATTTTTGTGACTGGAGGATTGCACAGTCTCCTCGAAGTAAGCTGCACAATCCAGATCAATGGAGAACCCTATTTTGTGATCTCCCCATGGAATACCTTCTCTTAGCCCCATGAACTCTTTAATTGCCTCGTCATTTTGAAATATGTCCATTGCCGGTGAGTCTTGTTGGTCCCAGTCGATCAGTTGTGGATAAACAAGAGGGATCCCATCATCAGTGTTGGTGAAGGGTGGGGAGGATGCGGAAAGTGTGCAAATTGATGCCTTGAGTGTAAAGGCAAAGTTGTCAATTTCCACTTCCATGTCCGATGCAATGGATGGTCCATACTCCGAGTCAGATGAATCGAATTCAAAGTCATAATATGGGATAAAATTGTCAACATCGTGACTAGTAGTTGGCATTTCGGAAGTATGGATAGTGGACTCAAGTAGGTTAGGCTCATGGGTGGGCTTAGGAATGGGATGGGATGATTCAGGTATTGCCGACGACACCTTGTTTTCTTCTGGGTTCCAAGGAATGCGTACCCATTCCTTATTTTTAGAATGTCGGTCAATAGGGTCTATGTTATATTCTTGGCAAAATCGTTCTTCAAAGGAAAGTTGGCTAGGTTCTAAGAATAGTTCATCAATGTCATAGTCACTGACTATTTTGTTAGATCCCCACTCCCATTCATTTGAGTCAGTTTCAGTGAGGGATTCTTCACATGTCTCAACACTTTTTGTAGCTGTTACAACCTTACTTTAAAGTTCAAGAGTACGTTGATCGTCAGTTCCAACTTGGTCAAACCCTAGCCCTGTGTATCTTGGTCTTGTCGTCATGATAATAGGTTCTCGTCTTCCGTTGTTGTTCTTTCCAAGGCCGCTTGTACCATCGAAACCTTGGGCTTTGCATATATCATATCCTTTGCCATAGAGATATAACGGTAGTGGGGGTAACTCTACTGGGTCTTTGTAGATCCAGTTATCCATGTCAATAATGACTTCATTACCCATATCGCCCCACCGTGTAAAAACACTTTTTGGTGGCACCTTGAAAGTTATTTTGGGCTCTACTGCAAAACATGGTCTACCATAGACCTTAGGTGGCTTCGGTATTGTGGTTATACAATAAGTCGTATTTAATTTGAATTCCCCACAACCGAGGTCCTAGATTTGAAGGTCATTATGTGGGATGGAGGTCAATGGAGATGGTGTGGTAGAAGATGATGGAATGGATGATTTCCTGAGTGTCGATGGGTCAATGTATTTGGATGAGGTGGAAGATGAGGCCTCCCGATTGATGGGTACTTGGTGCTCAGCAATGGCTCCCAGGTTGGTGCAATATTGGAATGGATCGGGATCTCTTGGGATAGTGATCTTAGTTCCATCAAAAGGGAATTTGAGGCATTGGTGGTACGTGGATGGAATGGCTTTGAAAGAATGAATCCATGGGTGACCAAGTAAGATATTATAGTGTATATCACGATCCAGGACCTGGCATGTTGTGTCTATGATGACAGGTCCTACTCGAAGTGGAATGGCAATGATGCCTTTAGAAGCGTGTTCTTCATCATCATATGCCTTGATGACGATGCTCTTGCTAGCATCTACACATGCGTCAGAAAAACCAAGAGCTTTGACCAATTTGAGAGAGCAGATGTTCAATCTTGCTCTGCCATCTACTAGGACTCGTCTAACCTTATGCTTATGGACAAAGACTTCAATGTGAAGGGCGTCGTTATGCGATGGTTTGGGTGAGGAATAGTTGCTGTCGGAAAAGGTGATGTGGTGAGGTGAATTCAGGTATCTGACCATATTCTCAAAATGGTTGACATCAATGTTGGTAAGGATAGATGACTCTTGCAGTACTTTATCTAGGATGGCCTTATGCGTAGGTGAAATTCGGAGTAGTTCAAGAATGGATATTTGAGCAGGTGTTTTATTTAACTGCTCGATAATGTTGAACTTCAGTGTTGGGTTGGACTGTCTGGCAGACGGACTAGGTATGGTGACCTTTGGTTGACGGGTAGAAGGACTTGGGATAGTGACCTTGCCTTTACGTGTAGTCACATTGCATTCTGAGGCCTTTTTAATGTTGATGGTATTAACACATTCATCTTCATCAGTAGCGTGAAGATTGTTGATAATAGTACCATCAGGATAATTGTATGTATGACAGGCATTATTATAGGTTGGACGGATGTGGTTGGCTTGATTGTTTGTATGCTTTGTTCCAGATGAGGCAGCTTTACCATGATCTTGCAGTGGGTTTTTGTGTATGGTATGATCTACATTAGATGTAAAAGATTGACCACCCAACTCAATGGTGTGGTTCTCTATGAGGTCTTGCACCAGATTTTGCAATTGGTGACAAGAGGAAGTTTTGTGCCCTTTGACATGATGGTAATCACAAAATGAATTGTCATCCCACCATGATGGCTTGAATTGACCCGGGTCATACGGTTTTGGCTCTTCCAACTGTATGACGTCGTTTTGAAGAATTTTCTTTAAGATAATTTCAATTGGTTCACCCAAAGGGTGTATGTGCATTTTTGGAATTGTCGGGGTTGACGCAACTACCTTTGATTCGTTTGTGCATGATTGCTTTGGAGATCATTAGCAGTTGGTGTTGGTGTAGTTACAGGTGCGTTTTGATTTTGTACTCCTTTGATTGTGAGTACATGACCTATTGCATTGACAGCTTTTGCATCAACTACATCGTCACTAGTGATGTGCTTGTTCTTAACCCAGTATTTGTTCTTGTCATTTGAGCTACTCGGGTTATTATTGGTGGTGGTGTTGATTGTTTTGCCACCATATTTCAATTGGCCTTTAGCGATCAAGGCTTTCTCAAGTTGAACACCCTTTTCAACATGGTCAACAAAAGTGGTGCAACAATGGACTTGTAATCCATACCTTAGTGGTCCAAGGAGAGTTTGTACAAACATGGTTACTTTCTCCTTTTCAGGTATTTCTACCAGACATCTGCTTGCTAAGGTTCTCCATCTTTGAAAGAATGGAATGAAAGTCTCTCCTACATCCTCTTGGGTAAGTTTGCATAAGGAGGCGATGTCAATGTCTGTGTCAATGTTGTAAGCATAGTTTTCGACAAACTTGTTTTCCAACTCGTCCCATGTTTTTATTCCCTTAGGAAAGAGAGAGAACCATTCTAGTGAATGACTTACAAGACTTCTAGGAAAGAGTCTCATGAGATAAGTTTGCTCATATGCAATGTTGTTGCAACTAGTGGTGAATTCTCTTATGTGTTCAATGGGGTTTTTTTTGCCTTTTTACTTAGGAAAGTGAGGGACCACATATCCATGAGGAAATGGTGGCATATACAAGGTTGTGTCAAACAGATATGGACACAAGTCATGTGACATGTATGACTTTTTATTGGATTGTTGCAAGGTCTCCACTTGTGTTTGAAGAGTAGCAAGTTGGAGTGTGAGTGCTTCCACCATGGGATGGTTGGTAGCATCACCTATGTTGGTGATAGGGGCAGCTTGAGTCCCCAAATGTTGTGAGGAGATGTGTTGATTTGGAATGGGTTGCTGGTGAGAAAAATGAGTGTTGTGATTAGGCGATTGTTGGAAATGAGTATTTTGATGAGGGATGTGCTACTGCATATGGACTTAAGAGGCATAAGTGGGGATGTGATATCCTGCCATGTTGGACTAAATTTGAGGACCTTGTTGGTTTTGATTTTGCTAATGCCCAAATGGAGTGAAGGATTGATGACCTTGTTGATTTTGAGCTTGTTGATGCCCAAATGGAGTGTAGGATTGAGCGCCTTGATTGCCTTGTCCAAATAAAAGATTGTGGCCTTGAGGGATGTTGGTGTTTTGAGTCACAAGAATGTTGGTATTAACCTGTGATGAAGTGGGTTGGGTGCCATGAATGAAAACTCTTCATTTATTTCTCCCAAACGGGTTGGATGAGTTGGTTGCTATGGCACTTGAAGAACCTAATAATAGGTTTGTTGATGTACTCATGGAACTAGATGTAGTTCCAAAGAGGTTTGATGTGGTTGCCCACATTTTTTGTGAAGGAATGGTGGATGTTTGTTGGGAGATGGATTGTGATGTGGTGTTGGTTTGGGAAGATGATCCCCCAATAGATGTTGTGTTGGTTGTGGCGGTAGTATGACCAAGGGAGGTAGCATTGATTGTGTTGATGATATTTTGTGAAGAGGCTCCCATGGAGGAATTGTGTGATGTTGGAGTGAGAGAAGTTGGTATAAGAGTGTTAAGATCAAATCCCTTTGGTAACTTAGCCCCTTGGTCAAGGAGCATAGCTAGGAATCTAGAAGAGTCATTTAAGACCATTTCTTCCACAAAAGAGGCCACTTCTGGATTTTGAGCAGCAGCTTGTATATCTTCTTCAAAGACATCCCCATTTTCATCCTATCAGATAAATGGTTCAAAAAGATGTGATGGAGATGATGGGATGTTCATCTCACTAAAAGGATTGAAGTTGGAATTTTCCATGTCAAAACAAGGATTGTTCATGGCATTAGGAAATGAGTTCATGCCAATTGTGAACTCAAGAAAGTTGGTGTCTTGTCTAAAACAATCCATGAGTCTTTTCTTTTTCTGTAATCTAGGTTCAACCATACAAATTTTTGCTCAACTTGGGATGAATGATTTAAGTATGAGACTATGTTTTTGGTTTCTTTTTGGATTTTTAAAGGATGCTATGAAATGCAAGCAAGACTAAAAGCTTGTGAATGCAAGTGGTGTGGCACTAAATGGAGATGCCAAGTAATATGAAATTAAGGATCCTAAGATGCACTTACTAGTGAGATCTAAAGAGGACAAACTTGGACAAACAAATTTTTTGCAATGATTCGATTTTGGAAGACCAATGGACCATAGAAGGACTATAAATAGGACAAAGTGAAGTTTCCACACTAGACTATTGAGTGGGAAATAATTCACAAAAGGATTGACAAAGTGACAAGGATAATTGGGTCCAATGATAACCTACTATTGAATGCAAAGTTTGGACAATGAATGGTAAGAGTCAACTCCTAAAATCTACAAAAGTGAGTGTCTAAAGAGATGGTGAAACTACCAATGCAATCTAATGGAAGGTCAAATGAAACCTATTGTGGGCCTAAAATGGTACCTAAAATGCAATGTTTGATGAAAAGTTGAGCAATTCAAGGTCTGGTTTGGACTGTAACAGAGAAGGAAGACTTGATTGAATTGAAGACAGGTTGTGGACTTTCTATTTTTTGACAGTGAGGAGTTGTTTGCAGTTTTGAGCAAATGCGGTATGACAAAGAAAATGCAACTCACAGAGTCAAATGCAGTTTAGGAAATGTCGATTGTGACACAGTTTGGCGAATGTGGGTTGATATCTTTCAAATGCGGCTCAAGTAAGCAAATTCGGTTCAATGATGGCAAATGCAGCTCTGAATAGATCGAATGCGGCTCATCAGAGCGAATGCGGTGCATAAACACTCAAATGCAGCCCATCAGAGCGAATGCGGCTCGATGTTTGGCAATTGCGGTGTAGGAGAGCAATTACGTCACAATGGATAATTTTTTGGAAAACCCGAATACAGTTTTGCAATTTAACAAATTTTTATTTATTTTTGGTTCAAATTTGTGATTTTCAAATTGTTGATGTCCAATTAAAAGCAGTTGGAAAACACATAAATTAAAACCATTAGTGTATGTTCAAGTGAACTCACTCTTATAGTCAAATGGTTCATCATAACAATCACAGCCCATAGCTTAAAATCACGTCGACTCACACAGCCGTGTCACCCCCTAGAAGGCACCTGTGTTTTTATCTTTCTTTTCCAGGTGCGTACTCAAGGTGACGGAAATAAATACTGAATCCCCTGAGTAAACAATCCTTGGTGATTATATGGTGAGTGTCTTGGGGGAAAATTCTTCCCTCCCCTTGCACTGTGACGAAAACGATGTTTGGTTACTGACACGACTGGCTACTACACTATGGTTCTTAGTAAGTATTTCCATTCAATGTGGCGATGGATATACTCCCTCGAGAGACCTACCAACCTTTAGAACAAAGGTTTTGGGGATGGTTATCCTGCCTACTACTGTCAAGTTGGATTTTCATCAACAACTTGCTTTTGATTAGAGTGGGTTGGAAACCTTGGCTTTAGGTGTTCCCACTTAGGTCGTTCCTCTTGGGTGAGTACTTTTTCCCACAAGAGCAGGCATTCTAAGGGTTGTAATAAAACATAAAATGCATAAGTATAAAAAAAAAATGGATAGGTATGGATTTTTGATCACCCAGTGAAGGGGAGAGCATATGCCTATTATCCAATCAAACACAATAAGCAAGTTGTTCAATTTTAAGCCCAAATAAAAAATTTCTATTCTAGGTGAAGATGTTGCTTCACAAAAACATGGTGTTCATTGTTAACCAAAAAAAAAGACAAGTGTGGTGACTACCCTAGATTGATAAATTCCAATTAGATTAGATGTCTATCCTAGGATTGATAAATTCAGATTAATGTGTCTATCCTAGGATTGGTTCTTTTTAAATACCAAAAAGGAAAGAAATAATCAAACTTTGGCCACGGATGCATCGGATCCAAATTACAACCAGAAAAACATAAAAAATAAAAAATCTTTTTACTGGTTACCTGTGGCTCGACAGAGCGGATGCGGCTCGGTTTCTATCAGATGTGTCGCGTCTGGTCAAATGTGTCGCTTGAAGGATCGTATGCATCGCGACAGAGCGATTGCATCACTCACGATCGCAAATGCGATGCGACAGAGCAATTGCATCGTTTAGGCCTGCAAATGTGTCGTTCTGTACTGTTCCTACAAAAAAAATCCAAAGCCATATGACACCTACAAAAGTTCGCTAGAATGTCAAGTTCACCAATGTAACATATGAATTTTTGCAACACAGAATTGTTAGTTGAACATTATAAAATCCTGCATATTAGATCATATAACAATGTAATACAATAGAGAATAAACAAGAAAATAAATAAACTAGATTGATCTCACCCATGTCTTCTCTCCTCCATGCTTCACTTCCATTGTACCTTCTTAAGATTGTTGTGATAATAATGCCCTTAGATTTGTGAGCAAATTATCTATGCTTAGCCCTAGCAATGCCTTTGAAGAATTTAAATTACTAAACTATGCAACTAGAAACTCAATCCCAATATGCAAGTAGTAATAAGCCCAAAGATAAGAAATGAAATGCCTATAGTAAGAATAAATTAAGCAATGATTGATCATCCATCTGAAAATGAGATCAAGATTTTCATTTTATAGAAAATGCAATCTTGAATGGACGGAAAAGATGGGAGCTTTAAGGAATGCCCTAGAATCAAAGGTTGAGATTCAATAAGACAACTCTCAATTAGGGTTAGGGCAAAGTACCCATATGTGTGAATAACATTTAATTAAATGAATTAAATCAAGACTGAATGTGACAGTGGAGATGAAATTAGCAAAAATCAGAAGACAAGAGGATGGGATTTTAGAAAATCAGTAATTTTAGAAATTACTTGATTTGTAGAAGAATAAATTCTATTTTGAATTAAATTAATTCAAAATAGGGATTTTGTGAGATAAGAAGTAATTGATTTTTTAAATTAATTATTAAATGAAGAATTAGTTAAGTATGTGAGATATTTTTAAATAATTTGTTTTATTTAAAAACACCAAAGTGTCACATGCCATAATTAAATAATTAAAATAATTATTTAATTTAGGAGAAGTAGTTAATTAATTAAATAAATTAATGAATTTATTTAATTAAAAGAGGATTTAGGAATTTGTGACATATTAAATAGATATATTAAAATATATTAATTTAATAATCAGGAGGACATTAATGATGAGGATTAATTAAATAAATAAGATTTTATTTAATTGCAAGAAGACTTTGATAATTAGTGACACTATTAAATAAATAAATAAGATTTATTTACTTAATAGTTATGAAGAATGAGAGATTATGAATTAATTAAATAATTATAAATTATTTAATTAATAGTTGAATGTGGGTTAGAAACATAATTAAAATGTTATAATTATTTTATGACGAAATGTGGTAAAATAGTGCTTGCAGGTCTTGGTCATTTTTATGTGTCTACACTTCCTGTTCTTGTTTTGAAGATTTTTGGAGCTTCAAGGGTTTAGGGTTTGTTTTTTTTATCCAGGGCATACCTGCAATTTTGAAGCATTTTCAGCTCAAATGGACCTCGCCATTGTGTCTGCAGTGGTCCAAAACCCCTAAATCGACTGTTCATTCATTCATTTTGGATAAAAGTCAAAATTTGAGGCAAAAAAAATTTGCTAGTACGGTCGTCCCCTTGCCTGAGAAATTTTATTCCGCATGTTTTCAGAATTCAAAAAATAAAATATTATTGCTGCAAATTTTTTTTTTGTAAAACATTTGATTTTTTTTTTTTAAATCAAATTAAAAAAGCTGAAAGTTTTTTAAGCCTTTTAAAGGCTTGCTCAAGCCTGCGGGTCCACCCTGTGCAGGCAGGGACGGTACCCAAGTGTACCGCCGCCTGTCCTTATGGTAGGCAGTGGCCCCTTGGGCGTTGCCCCTCCTGTTGCAGGTGGTATGGTACCACATGGATACTGCCTTGCCACATTGGCAGGTGGCAGCCCCATGCGGACCCTGCCCTTTAATTTTTTTTAGTTTTTTTTAAACAAAAAAAAACATATTTTTTATGATTTTTTTTTTAAAATCAAAAAGGTTTTTTATTATTAAAAAAACATTTATTTTTTTGTAGTAAGCAAAATTATGCATTTACGGTGATGGTCATTTGGCCATCAAATTTAACCCAATCTTTTTGCTGCGACAGCCGTATGACCGTCAAATTTAACCCAGCGTTGGTTTTTTCCCTCTTTGGACCCGATTTCTTCCAGAGGCCGTAACTTGGGCATACGATATTGTTTTTTGGCAAACAAGATATCGTCGGAAAGCTAGTTTTCTCATATTTCCATTGGTGTGGGTTTCATTACTTCATTCTTCTATTGGTGCATTCTACAATTGGTTTTTTGGTTGTTCTTCATGTATTTCCAGCTTTGTCCTTTTTGGACATTTTGAGCATCATTTGTAAGCAATATCTTTTATGTAAACGCACTGAGATAAAGTGTCACACTATTGTACATGCATTTTTGGGGATTGCGCACATAAGGTTGTACCATATTTTTTACTCGCATTGTTATTATAAAGTGTCATGAGGGGTTGTGTAGTTTGCCTTTGTTTTGCCATCACATCTTTGTCCGATGAGTATCCCTCCATGACGACAGTGAATTCATACCATTGGGGGTTGTGTAGTTTTTCTTTGTTTGTCATCACACCTCTGTCCAGTGAGTGTCCCTTCATGATGACAATGGATCCATATGATTCCAACCTCATGCATGTGTGCTTTGTTTTGCACACCACTTTTTCAATTGCAAGTGCTTTCTTGTGCATTTTCAGATGTTGTTTCTTCTTCCTCATGCACTACACCATGTTACACATCATTTCAGTGGATTTTTCAAGCTCTACCAGTTCAAAATTATGGGGGGGTTATTATATTTTTCGTATTAATTCTTCCTTGGTTTTGCCTTGGAAGGGATCTTCCATTCTTTGTTGATCAGTGTTTCAGACTATTGGTTCTTGTGCCATCTATACCTTCATTCTAGGTGTTTGCCTTTGTTTGCTATCTAATTCGAGTAGTTTCATATGAGCACTTATGCAGATTGTTGTCTTCTTATTCCTGATCATCCTATCTTCAGCGAAGGTTCTTCAGCACCATAGCAGTCATCTTTCAACAGTTGTTTGTAGCTTCTTCTGCTTCAATGATGTTCTTCTTGGCTTTCTGCATCTCTTTTTGGAGTAGAGCTTTTTCCCATGAGGTTTTCTCTATTTCTCCTCTTTACAGAGATTTGGTTGTATTTGGGTACCTGATCTAGCCTAGTTGTCGGGACCTATGTTTGCCATCTTACATTGTAGTTACCTTTGTTTTCTTGCATTTGTTTATAGCTGAATTGTTGCTCATCTTAAGGGGGGGTGTTAGAGTAAAGGTTTTAACTTAATTATGTTGATTAAGTTACCTTTATTCCCTTCTTAAGATTTCACGTTAGTTTGCATAAAGTGACATTTAATAATTATATTAATTATTAAATGTTATCCTATTAGGGCTTCTATTAGGGTTTTATTAGGGTTTTATCTCCTTTTTATAAGGATTGATCCCATTGTATTTCATATCAATTCATTCTCTCATTCTCTCTGATATATACATTTTCAGTTTTCAGAGAACCCTTGCTTGTTTGTCTCCATCTCTTCTTTTGTGACAGGTTATTTGCATGCAGGTGATCTTTGGGGTTTGTGAAGTTGTATTTTCTCAACTCCTACAAAGAATGCATGTGACAAGAAGATATTGAGTACATAAAATGAAGTTGTTGGAGAATCAAATAAGAATTTAAAATTATTTGATTCAAAAAGTGATGTTGACCTTTTGAATTAAAATTTAATTTAATTCGAAAGTGGTGGGGCCATGTGACAGTAAATAATGATTTTAAATTATTTACTTGGTGGGAATTTAGAAAGTGGGTAATTTTAAATAAATGAGTTTATTTAAAATTAGAAAAAGCGAAGGTGGATAATGATTAAATAAATTATAAGAATTTATTTAATTATAAGAAGACAAGGAATTATTGATGTATTTAAATAAATAAATAAATTTTATTTATTTAAATAATTAGGAAGACATGGTGGACAAATAATAATTAAATCAATTTAAGAATTATTTAATTATAGAGGGACATAAGGAATTAGCAACATATTTAAATAAAATAAATGTAATTTATTTATTTAAATAGCCAAGAGGAATAAAAGATATGAATTAATTAAATAATTGAGAATTATTTAATTAATAGTTGAATTTGGACTATAGGACATAATTAAATATTTTAATTATGTTGAAAAATAAAGTTTGCAAGCCTAGGTCAATTTTATGTGTCTACAGTTATTGATGGGTGTCAGGATTATCCTCGAAAAGATGCAATAAACGAGGCTTGTGGATGCAAAATGGGGCCAATTAAAGCACAATAAAGCCCAATTATTAATGATAAGCCTAGAAAAGTGTGAAAGTGTGTTACAACACTTTACAACACTCCAAATAAGGCAAGATCAAGATTGATTTTGATTAAAATTGTGTTTATTATGCTTGTTTATTTGATAAAACCCTAAAAAAGTGTGAAAGTGAGTTACAACACTTTAGCAAGGTACCATTAAAATCCATTAGTTCACAAGGGCCCAAGACCTAATGTGAATGTGTTATCCACATTACAACACTAAATCAAAGCAGCATTAAGGAAAAATCCACAAGGATGGCCTAAACGAGTGTAAAAATGTCGAGGGATCCATTTTTCTGCACTACATTTAGCCCCCACTTTAGTCAGAGGATGAACCTGCTTCAAACTCACACTAATGTAGGCAATCACACACATCAAGAGGGGTTCAAATGTACCAATTCCAATAAGATGAGACAACAATGATCTAGAGGGGTGATCAAGCCCCCAAGATCAATATCCCAAGGCGAATCAACATGGGCATAAAAGAACACACATGAGAATGATATAAAGAGCAATAACAAAGCACAAGAATACACTGCCAAAGATGAAAGAGAGAAAAAGGTAAAAGAGAATCAGATCAAGCTTTGATTGTTTGTCCATCCCGATGTGGATCAAATCTAGGTTGTTTGTCTAAAGAATGCATACTCTCTCTGAGGTAACACAACTCCTAGTTTTCCACTAGGTGAGAAGTCTTAAAAGGTGAGACACATACACTCATGGTTGGTATGCACTCACACACATGCAAGTGGCTATGGGGAAAGTCATGTCTCGGTCAGGCTTCCCGCTCAAACCATACCAAAGTTATACCCCCTGATAACTTTAATAAGGTGCCACACAAAAATGATTTTCGAGCTTCATGAGGCAAACAAAACTTTGTATACTTGGAACTCATGAACAAATAGGATGGCTCTACAGGAATGCAAGTTGTGTTATGCAAGGTGGCCATATAACTAAAAATGAAAAATGAAAAATAGGAAATTTTCAAAGGATTTTTTTCTTAGTTCATGTGAGGTCTTTAACTTAGGGAACATTGTGCCTAATGTCTCCAAGAGAGGACCAATCCAAAAATAGAAAATCTGCTACTTAGGGGATGCAGTGTGTCACATCAAGCCACTAAGAGGAATGTAATATGCTAAGAGAGATCACTCTCTTGAGGGACATCACACCCAATGTCATCCACAAAGTGACAAACACATCATATGAAATAAGAAAAATGCACCAAGAACCATGAAAAGGAAAAATGCAAAAGAATAACTCCAATGTATGCCCCCACTTTAAAGAAATTGCTAAACACCATGTTGTGGGCAATTACTTTAAAGTAGCAAATGATAAATGAAAATAATAAAGAAGACATGAGAGCTAACTTGGAAAGCCCTATGCCAAGTCATATGTTTCCAAGTAAAGCTACGTCATGTAAGAAAAAGAAAAGAGAGGGGTTGCCCCCAAAATAAAAACACCAAACACATAAGGGATTTATAATTTGGGGTTAGTATGTTCTTGCTGCAATGTTTTTAGAGAGTTGAAACTGTCATTGTTCCCCAATACACATAGAATTGGAAGAATGACACAAAGAGAACGAAAACAAAGAAATTTGTTTTGGGTCAACATGGAAGAGACATGAATGTCTTGACACCTTGCATCATCCCCAAAAGGAAAACACAATACAAAAGAGAAAAAAGGAAAATGAAAAGCAAAAGGAAAAAGAAAGCCTTTTGGGTCAACACGGAAGAGACATGAATGTCTCAATGCCTTGAAGTGTCATCCCGTAAAGGAAAAACACAAGACAAATGAAAAAAATATAAAAAGCACAAAAAAGGATTTACGACATAGAGAAGAATGAAGATACAAATAGAGGAATTTCACAAAGAGAGAGAAAACACCAAACAGAACATCACAGGGGATCACATTATGCAAATGAAATCACACAAAATAAAAGGAAAAAGAAATCCTTTTGGGTCAACACGGAAGAGACATGAATGTATTGATGCCTTGAAGTGTCATCCCCTACAGGAAAAACACAAGACAAATGAAAAAAATATAAAAAGCACAAAAAAGGATTTATGACATAAAGAAGAATGAAGGTACAAATAGAGTAATTTCACAAAGAGAGAGAAAACATCAAACAAAATGTCATAGGGGATCACATTACGCACATGCAATCACACAAAATAAAATGAAAAAGAAAGAAATAATGCAAAAGCCTAGTAAGGCACAGGCGAGTCAACCTATGAGTAGGTCATCCACCTCCCAATCATGTTCATTGTATATCGAAGGCGGGAAATTGGCTAAAGGGATAAGAGCAAGTGCCGAACTAGGGGAAGCACCAAGTTCAATACTCTTTATAGAATATTTGTCATCTAAGCTCATGGAAGAGGAAAATAATGTATTCAGTTCATTATGCACCTCTTCATCAATTTTAGCAACCTCATCATCCTCATCTAAGTTGATCACAATAGGAGGTCATATGATAATGTCCTTGCAAGAGTTTAGCTCTTATTGTGGAGGTTGTATTGGAAGATATTATTTTGATGAAGAGGGAGGATGGTCATGTATTGCTTCAATCAAGTTTGGATTTTGATTTTCTTTGTTTAATTCCTCATGTAACTTGCGAGAAATAGCATGGCATCTACGTCTAATCTCTCTAGCACCTATGTTTCTTTTAGCTTTGTTTTCAAGTTGCATTTGCATAGGAGCAAGTTGATCAACCATAGGTTTCTTTTCTTCCCTAAGGGGAGGAACGAAAGATACATTGGGAGGTTGTTCGACTGCTTTCTCTTTGACTTTGTAAACTTGTTTTATTCTAGGAGGTGTAATGGGATTGTTTTCACTATCTCTTGGTCACTTGTAGGAGGTAGGTGAAGGTTTTGTTTTAGGTTGTTCTTGGTTATTTGGTTCTTCTTTAGGTTCAAGCATGGTTTTGTTAAGGATAGTAGGTTGAGAGGTTGATGGGGACATGTTTTAGAGAGATAGTTTGGCTATCTTCTTTGCCTTGAATTTTTGGTAGGATAGGAAAAAGAAGTATTATCGTGGCTTTACAAGTTTCATGGGCTTCGGCCAAAAGGCATCTAAGGAAAAATTTCCTTTGGATGACAAAGGGTTGAAGCCACTTTGGTGGACAGTGAATATTTCATTGTCAAAGGAAAACTTTAAGTATTTATGCACAACTGAAGGGATAACTTTCATGGAGCGAAGCCATGGGTGGCCTAACTTCACACAAAATTGGTCTGACTGTGAGATGATGGATAATGTGACACCTAATATCTTTGGTCCTATTCTCAATGGTAAGGTGATCAATCCTATCGTAGGGCAAGAAAAACCATTATGTGTCTTGATCCATTCTTTCGATTTATCATATGTATCATGATAGAGCTCATGCAAAAGTAAAAATTCTTCAATGATCGTGTTCTCTCCACAGGCGAGATCTATTAGTATCCCATTAGTGGGCTTGTCATAGATACAACCAGCTATGTAAAGAGGACCATCAGGTGCATGTTTAATTATATCTTTAGAAGAGAAAGCAATGTCAAGAGGATTCTTAGTTCGACCCTTACGAGGGATGACATCTATCATCCCTACCATTTCATCTATAGGATTATTATTGATAGCATTATTTAGAACAGAATCATTGTTTTCATCATCTGTGTCAACATTCATCACATCATTCTTTGTAGTTTCACTAGCTTTGACAAATGAAATATTATGTTTTGGCATAGGGTTGGTTAAAATTTACAAGTTCTGGTTAGGAGGGGCAATAGATTTATTTCCTTGATCACTAACACCTCTAATGGAAAGATGACCAAAATCAATGAGGTTTTGCATGAGATGTTTAAGATGCTTACAATGTTCTATGTCATGTCCATTTTGTTGGTGATAGTGGCAATAAGCATTTGATTTAAAACTTGGGGGTAAAGGATTATTAGGGTTGGGTGTTTTGACGAGAGGCAAGGCAATCATTTATTGTTTAAAAAGTTGGGACATTGTGTTACGAAGGGTATCGGGTAAAGGAGTAAATTGTCTTTTTGGGTCCCCATAGCTAAAGGGTATCGAGGCTTTAATGACTGCTACTTGGTTATTGGCATTGTGAGTTGTTTGTTGAGGGGAAATGAATTGGAGGAACCCTTTGTTTTGTTTTCTAAAAGGTTGGGAATTGTTTTAGTTTACAGGCTCAAATCTCTCCATTCGGCTAGAAGTGGACTTTGTATCTCTACTACTAACCAATTTTTGATAATCATGGAGGGCGGTACATAAGTGCATGAAGGATGGGAATTTCATCATTGTAAGCTTGCCTTGAATTTTTCTTTGTAAATTTTCTATGAACATATTTTGAAGGTGAGGGTTGGGGACCTTGACATCAATTTGGGAATAAAGCGATTGATAGCGTGAGATAAAGTCAGTTAAATTTTCTTCTTCTTTTTGCTTGCATCTCATCAAATTGGCCAAGATCATCTTTGGAGTCATATGCACTTGGAAATGGTTTAAAAATGCATCAACAAGTTCATTGAATAAACTAATTGAGTTTTTCAGTAAAGAGGAGAGCCATTCCAAGGTGGTGTCTTTTAATGATCTAGGAATTTTTTTTACCAATAGTTTATCATCAAGGACAAAGTCACTACATAAGGCAGTATAGGCATCGACATTGTTAGAAGGATCTCCCTTCCCTCCATATTTCTCAAATCCAAGTACCTCTGCACCTTGTGGCATCTGTGTTTGCAATATCTCCAAGGACAATGGACTAATTCAAATATAATATGTAGGTGGGCCATTTTGATTTTGATTGATGGTGGAAACTTGCTTTTGGAGGGATGAAATGGTTTGAAAGAGTTGAGTTATGAGAGGGTCATTTCTTGTGTTATGAAATGGAAGTGACAAAGGTGAAGGGGTGTATGTATTTGTAGGACAAGTGAATGGAATTCTTATAGGTGGTAAAGTGGTAAGAGATATAACATGTGATGCCACATAGGAACTAGGGATGCTAGCAGGATTACCCAAGGAATGAATCACATTACTAACCTGTTGCATTGTTGTTGTGACTTGAGGAGGGGTATAGGTAGGTATTGAGGAAATTATTGTGGGAGGAGGAACTTGAGTTCCTCCTTGGCTTGTGACATTGCTTGTTGGAAAATAAAAACTAGTTGTTGGGGGGAGGTGTTTTCCAAAGATTTGAACTATGTTTTTCACAAGGTCAAGTCCATCTTCACTTTCAAGCATGCGATGAATGTTATCTATGGTAGGGATGGAAATAGTTGATATGTTGTCATTTTTCACTTGGTGTTGTAATTTTGCTAGGTCCTCATGAATTTGAATTATGTTTTCTTGTGGGACACTATCATTCCTTGGTTCAAATTACATACTACTTGAATACAAAGAGTTGTTAAAGGTATTGTCCATATCTAGTGTACTAGTGTCAATACTAGGAGTGAAAGAGCTAGATAACCCAAGATCCACAATGATTGTGTTATTGTAGGATGACATGAGTCTCAAACTTTGTCTCACTACAATATTAGCAATAGGACACCATATACTCATGCAAGGGCTACTAAATGCAATGTGAATGCAAATGCAATGTAAGCTAAGAACAATGAAATGCTTATAACTAAAATTATGGAAACTGAAATTGAAAGTAAATAACAACACTCAGAAACTGAATTCTAAATGTCAAAAAATGCAATACAAAATGTGCAGAGGGACTGATTTGCTCAGGGTAGCGAATGAGTCCCAAGGATGATTTTTTTTTTAAATAGATTTTTTGAATTTAATTTTATGCTTTTTATGTTTTTTGATCTATGTCTGAGATGTAATGCAAAATTTTAATGATTTTAAATGAAACTAGATGCAAAAATGCAAGCTAAATGAGCTTTTACTAATGCAAAATTTGAAACCCTAGAATGTAAATTAACCAATGCAAATCCTAATGCAATGTTAATGCAAGCTAAATCTAGGATGAAAATGCACTCCAAATCAGAATTATGATGCTCTATATGTAGGTTCACCAAAATGAAATGGTGAAAATTGGTGTCTACTTTCACCTCTAGGGTTTTGGACCTAAAAGGAAATGGGCAATCTTCACACACTTCACTCAAGAACAAACCCTTGAGATCTCTTTGCAAAGGAGAAAGAGATCTTGCAAGACGTTGTCCTAAATGTCGAATGAGATCTAATAAGGGGTTCACCACCAAGTTTTGACTTGGAAAAGACAATGATATGAAAGATGTAAAACAAAACCCTAATTGAATGCAAACTAACCCTAAATGACCTAGAAAGATGAATGAAATGCAACAAAAAACTATGAAGATGGAAAGTGTGCACTTGAGAAACTAGAGAAGGAAGAATGGAGGTTTGAATCACTAAAAAATATTCTATCAAGGCTGATTAGGACTCATTCGTTAGGCTAGACGAATCACTCATGTTTTTGGAAAAATGTGTAAGAACAAATTTTTGCCAAAAGGGTATCCAAATTTGTAAAAATCTCTATCAGGCCTGCATAGTGGGACTCATTCGCCACTTGTGGTGAATTAGTCCACTTTTGTTTTCCTGGAAGTTCTAGACCTGATTCTATTCTTCTCAACTTGCTCTTCTCTTCTTGATTGATTTTTGGATCCGAAACTACAAATTGCCACCTGTAGGTCTTCTCCAAGTTTCTCCAAGGGTTGATGAAAACTTTGACAACTTCAATGATCACTTTACAACTTTTCTCTAATCTTGCTCCTTGTGAAATATGCAATGTAGACCTACAAATCACACACAAAGGAGAGGGAAAAAAATTGTGGAGTTAGTGAATAGGGGTTTTCCTTGGTCAAACCCCTTGTTGGTAATTAAACCTTGAAATGAAAGCAAATATGAATGGAGAATGATGAATGAACAAAATACAATATTGCAACTCACCAAAACCTAGCAATAAGGTGTTGCAAATATGCTTGAAATGGCTGCATTGGATGTGGTTCTTCACTCTTGCTTGAATGAGGTTGATCTTGCTTGAAACACTTTTTTGAATCATAAACCCTACATCACAATTGTTAGCAAAATAACAAACATGATATATGGAATCCTTGACATGATGATTGGCACTTGAATGCTTCTCTAAAATGCTTGATAATCTTCTCTTGAATGCTCTTGTGAATTCTCTTGTGAATGCTCTTGTGAACTCTCTTGAATGCTAGGTCACTTGATTGCTTGTTAGGAGAAAATGAGTGAAAGAACCTTGTATTTATACTCAATTATGCAAGAATTCCTGAAATTACAAAACTACAAGCCGACATCAGATCTAGGAGAATAAAATCCCATAAAAAATTTGAAGTAAATTTGAATTTTGGTCACACGGGACTCATTCGCCCATGGTGGCGAATGAGTCCCATCAGACATAATGTATGGGACCAAAAACCAAAAGTGTCTAGAAATGTGTGAAAACTGGTTCGGGGCCAAAAAAATCTAGGTGGGGCCCATTCACCGAAGGTGGCGAATGAGTCTTAGATCCCTAAATCTAGGCCACACAAGCTAGAAACACCTGAATTATGATTGGTTACTGATGGGTGTCGAGATTATCCTCAAAAATATGGAATAAATGAGGCTTGTGGATGCAAAATGGGGCTAATTAAAGCACAAGAAAGCCTAGAGAAGTGTGAAAGTGTGTTACAACATTCCAAATAAGGCAAGATTAAGATTAATTTTGATTAAAATTGTGTTTATTATGCTTGATTATTTGATAAAACCCTAGAAAAGTGTGAATGTGAGTTACAACACTTTAGCAAAGTACAATTAAAATCCATTAGTTCACAAGGGCCCAAGACCTAATGCGAATGTGTTATCCATATTACAACACTAAATCAAGGCAACATTAAGCCAAAATGCACAAGGAGGGCCCAAATGAGTGTGAAAATGTCAAGGGATCCATTTTTCTACACTATACAACTATGAGTCAATGTGGATTTGGTGCTTGCTTTTTGAGTTTGGATTTTTTAAAACATAGCCTATAACACTTTGGTGTGACAATTAAAGTGCTATCCATATAGCTCACAACCCAGTGGAGCACCAATGCATAAAGCCTATTGAGTTTCATATACTTTATATTTGGTAACTCATTTGGAGCAAGGTTGTTGATCTTAAGTTTTGTCATATAAATGAATAAGTTGCAAGGTCTATTTAGTCTAAGGAGCTTTAGGAGTGAAGAAGGATTTCATCAATTAGGGATACTTCACTAATTTATCTATCCTTCCCTTCATCAAAACTCATCTTTAGGGGAGATGTTAGTGTATTTAATTAATCATACAGTTTTGTTTGGTTTTAATATGCACTTGTATACTCATTATGTACATATTAACAAATGACTACTAAATTTTCTACATATTAACAAATCATTTTTAGGCATATATTATGAAACATATGTACAACAAATTTCCAACCAAATGGAATTGTTTATACATTTAATTTACCTAAATATTTATTTTAGTGCATATATCATTCCCAAATCTTTAGAGATTTTATCCTCCCATTCAATTATTTGGAGAATTTTATTTTCTTTCATAACTTAAGGGAGATGACTCAACATTTGTGTACCCTAGCTTTGTACCTCTCAAAAACACATACAGTGATTTCAAATGGCTCAAACATTATCATAGTTTACCTAGTGAATTTACTTGTTAAATTTAAGGTTTCATGTCCACTCATATGAGGTATTATAAGACCCCAAAATTTCCAACTAAATGGAATTGTTTATACATTTAATTTACCTAAATATTTATTTTAGTGCATATATCATTCCCAAATCTTTAGAGATTTTATCCTCCCATTCAATTATTTGAAGAATTTTATTTTCTTTCATAATTTAAGGGAGATGACTCAACATTTGTGTACCTAGCTTTGTACCTCTCAAAAACACATACGGTGATTTCAAATGGCTCAAATTTTATCATAGTTTACCTAGTGAATTTACTCGTTAAATTTAAGGTTTCATGTCCATTCATATGAGGTATTATAAGACCCTAGAAAATGACAGACAGGGATAGTCTATTAAATTATGTTTTGTCGGTGCTCCCATATGACATCACATGATTCATTGTGTTTTGAAATTAATGAACATATTTCATTTAATTATTACCAATAATGATCAACACTAACAATGTTGAAATCAAACCTAATAATACTATATTGTTAAAAATAATGATTTCTATATCTCCAAATTCTATCTCACTACTAAAATGTGGTCAACTATCAGCCCCCCTCACTGTTCAAAGAGAAGAAATTGATGCCTCCGATGTGTTTAAGGTACATGAAGGTGAAAGCCCGTTAAGGCCAAAGGAAACAAAGCAACAAACGCCATGAACCATTTGTGCAGATACATTGAACCAGTGTTGGGGTTCAACGCACAAGATAAGAAAATAGAGATAATGTTGGGACAACTAGTGGATTACAACGTGTAAAACCACACATTCCGTGAAATATTCCTCCATTTAAATGAATTTGTAGAAAAATAACACCGGCTATGGGAAGTTACGTGACGGTTGATTCGGTAATTTCGGGGTGGTCGGTTGGGTACAATCCTTTTTGGGCAAATGTGAAATTTCGGGATGGTCGGTTTCGTACAACCCTTATTGAGCAAATGTGAATAGACAAGATACCTCTCAACCATTCCTTAAAACCTGCTTCTGTCTTTTCTCTGCCCTTCATTGCCCAAACACCCCGGCCCCACCACGCCCGCCCATCACCGTATACGCCACCGCCGACCACGAAATTTTTCCACTTTCTAGGGCATACCCTTACTTAACTTTGACACCCGTTTACACGCTTCTACTGTTTATTACTGAAAAGGACTAGCAATTTTATGGCTATATGAACGTACTACTGAATATTCCCAGAAAGACGTCACATGAAGGTGAGATTTTGGCCGGGAAATTCCACTTAGAGCATATGACAAGCAACGGGTGTCTACGGGCAATCGAACTCACTTTGGAAGTAATATATGTAAAGTATATGTAATATATTACTTAATGGAAGTAGAATAGGCTTTTTTATAAGTGGATTTGTGAGTTTACAATTGTTCTTAAATCTATTTCACGATTCAAATAAAGTATATATAAACATTAAATAATGAAACTACAACTTAAATTAAATGTTTGATTCTTTAAATAAATTTTAAGAAGATTTTGTATTTTATTAAGTGGAGTAAGACATGTAAAGGGAATTTCACAAGATTAGAATTCAGAATTAAATATTTATAAAGTTTAATTTATATTAAAAGATTGAATAAAGAATTTTTATTAGAAATATTTTAAAAAAAATTAATATTCTATAAAAAAAAACAAGAGATGGAAAGTGTATATAAATACCAAATAAAAATATTGAAACTCATGTTATATAGGGGAGAGGGATCAATACTTGTTAGGGTTAACTTTGTGAGCATGTAGCGGTTGCATGGACTATCGTAGGATCACATTTTTCTTGCATGGACTATTGTAGGATCTCATTTTTCTTAGAAATGTTAACTGGACTCTTATCTATCTACAACTAAGGTTTGGAAGTTTGATTTAGAATTGTGCATTGGACTCTTATCTATCTACAACTAAGGTTTGGAGGTATGACTCATCTTGCAACTTGTCACATCTACACATCTAGTGAGAAGTGTCCAAAAATTGACTTCTTAAAAGATTAACTAAAACTTAATCATGATATCCCTAGTAGTTGAACAAAAAAAAATCATTTGGTTTTTTAGTTAAGAAAAATCAAGAAGAGCTCGAACCCATTTGTTGTTAGTAGAATGTCATATTATTATTTTAAATATAAATTTATATGCATTCTAAATGGACCAAATACCTATTGGTAACCATAAATATTTGTTATCTCTAACTTTTATAGACAACACAAATGGATCGATAGTTGAATACAAAAAACTATTTGTTGTTTTTAAAACAACACATTATTTTTTTAAATGCAACTTATATATAATACAAATGGACCAATAGTTGAACACTAAAACTTTTTGACAATCTTTCACATTTTGTGAGAAAATACAAGGTGTTTATTGTGCCCACCTTCTATATTTTTTATAGGAAAAATTATTAAGATGAAATACAAATGAAATACTCCAATGCATATACATTGCTACCTCAATAGTTGTACACATAAGAATTTAATATTTTTTTTACTATGACAACAATACGTGTTTAAATGAGAACCTTATTTTACAAATGACACACTTATAGTGGATAGGTATTGTTATGCCTTGCATAACCACCCCATCTTTTGCCTTGGTCAAAATGGGCCCCCTTTTATGTTTTTATCCTTGGTTGTTTTCAAACAAAGTTTGGAGTCGTTCTTTTCCAAAAATTTCTTTTTCTTTGGTTTGTTCTGGTGGAACCGAAATCGGAACCGAATCGGGTTTTGGGAACTTCTTTCAAAACTTGTTCTGATTCTCATCTCGACAGTCTTTCTGTTGACCTCTTTCTTTTATCTTTGTCAGAGCCGGAGCCAGAGTGGAACTTAGGACCAAAATTATTCAAAGTTTCAAAATCAAATTCCATGCCGACTTCGCCTCCGCTTTGTGGTCTTTCATTTTAAAATAAATTTTGTATGTTAAGTTTTCTTGTTTCGGTCGTTTTGTTTTATTTTGATGTTTTATTTCGCTTTATTCTTTGTTGGCAAAACCAGACCCAAAATGAGAACCAAGTTGGAAGGTTAAACAAGTTTCTGAAACAGTTTTCATTTCGATTTCGCCCCTGCCGTTTCTTGGTCATTGACTTTTGAAGTCACACAACAGTAATGCACCAGTTCCGACTCCGCTCTACTGCATTTATAGCATTAATGACAGGTGCCATGCATGCGTGAAACTTTGAGTTTTTACCTTAATTAGGGATAAACCCATAGTTTTTACCATTATTGTTAAGAGATCGAAGATTGAACCAGAGTTACAGTAGAGCTTTGTGCGAGTGAATCAATTGAAAGAGAGACAATTGAGCGCAGATTGCTTCAAGGAGTTAACCTTTTTATTGGCGTTTGAGGTAGGGTTTTCTATTCTCATTTTTCATTTGTATTTTCATGTTCTATGTTTCTGTTTATCTTGGATTGTTTGGTTTCGTGTGAATTTCTCAGTAAGTTCGTATGTTTTGTTTTTCTTTCTCTGTTTATTTGTTTTCTTGTTTTCGTTTTGCTTTTTTTGGTTGTTTCTCATCTGTTTTTTGTTCAACACGGTCATTTTCACGTTTTAGTCGTGACCAAATCATGGTGCCCTAGTTTTTAAATGTATAGGTTAGTTACAATTTTTACAGTAAATAGGGTTTGGTAAATCATTGTTTTTACTTAGGAATCTATTGCGCATTCAGTCTGGCTAATTTAGATAGGGTTAAATTCATGCCCTAGTTATTATATATTGAGGGTTTTAGTTTAGGGTTTTGACGCATTTTTGTGTTCTTTTTTTTAATTTAAATATGATGCCCTAAAAGGTACAGTCACCTTTCGGTCATATGGGGATGATTTTACTAGGTTATATTTAAGCCCCTTTCGTGTTGATATGACCTAGTCCTTAAAATCATGAAGTTATTTATCAAACTGTTAAAATCACTTATGACGTCATGATTGTTTTAGGCGGAAGCGGGATCAGAATCGATTTAGACTTTGAACCATGTTTTCCAATGAGCATCGATTCCATTTTCATCCCGTCTCTGACTCCACTTATAACGAGAAGCATTCTTTCAAAATAATGATAACCTAGTCGGAAGTGGAACCAGAACTGAATATGAAATTAGAAAATCCGAATGAAACCAAATCAGTTTCCATTTCGGTTCCGATTCCAGTTACCATTCCAGTTCTGACTCCAGTCCCGCTTGTTATTACTATAATCTTAATAATGGTTTTTGGCTCCGAGCTCGGTAGTATTTTAAAGGAGATTGCTTAGGATCTTTTTATGCTTGGTTCCGCCTCCGCTATCTATATAAAGAGTAAGGTTTTAAAGCATATTTTGTGATGTTTATTCAAGGATCTAATTAGAGGTTTTGTTGCAGGAAAACTAAATAATGTTGGGAGTGTTGATGGTGTTTTCTATATAGCAACAACTTAGACAAAATATGATATCCTATCTCTCTTGAAAGGTAAATCTCTATGGGAAAAGAGATAACCCCAAGGTCTCTAATGTCGGGTCTTGACAATGCAGTGAAACGACTCAGAGATAATGTGAAAATGTTGGTAATCACAAAGGGACCTTACTACAAGCAAACACTGGACTTGAATTTATCAAATATAAACAATGAATTGATACTTGAATCTTTAATTGAACCCAGATAATAAAGAAATAGCAAAAGATGAAGGTTTCAAAGATAATTCTAAGACTACTTCTAACCCTAAGATTGATAATGCCAAAAGATAAAATGCTCAAAATGGACCGATCCCTCATAAACTGATTCCTGCTCAATCTAGATAAATCTGCAATTTCACAGAAATAGTGCAATCTTCTAAGGTATTTAAATATTTTCAAATCACAAAAATTCATTCAAGCAATCCTGAAAAAATCCTTATAATTAAAATAAGCACAATTGTAAGCCCAGACTAACTTTGCAAAGCAGCTAACAATCAACTAACTACAAAAATTATGGACTAGAGATCGCTGCAAACATTCCAAACATAAAACCCTAAGTATCACAAAACTATTTAACTATGAACTTAAGCAATTTCAAAGATAGAACAACAAGAACCATGCCAGATGAAACTCCACAAGATAGATACAAAATCACAATATCCTTTCTTTTATTAAGTCATCCAAAATGGCAACAATTCCAACTTTCCGTTATAACACTTGCTTGAAAATAAACCCTAATTCGCTCAACTATGGAATTTATATTCTATCTCTCTATACATATCATGTATCACCTGTCTATCTATCTTTCAAATGAGGCAACATGCCTATTTTATAGAGTATCCCTAAGATAGGTCGGCCCAAAAATAAGAATTTACAATAAAACACAACCTACAAGAGGTCAACCTCAAAAGATATTCGAATATAATATGAAATGTGCAATTAGCACCAATTTCATCCAAGTCGGCCTAGGTACCAAAGGGTCAACACAATGCATATGAATAATGGGAAGCAAAAATCTTGATGTAGCCCTACATAACTACTTCCTATCCTTGTCCTTAGCTCGATCTTCTTCACCATGCATGACCAACAATATCCTATCCAGCTTAGCAACAGGTGGCACAGGAAAAACCCTAACTCTTCTTTCAAGAGACTTAATATCATCCCTTGCCTACCTCACTGTACCATCCCAATCAACCCTATTAGTTAAGTATCTGTCAATGACTGCAATATAGGTTGCAGCATCATCTAGCTGATGTTCAGTGATTGGTCCCTCACCAACTAGAGAATAAACATATCTCTACCATTTCCTAAGTTTCTCCAGATTAACATGCTTCAGAGAAAACTTCTTCCTTCATGTCATGATTTCAAAGAATGAGATACACTTATCATGAATACGAATCAAAGTGTCCTCAATTTGCTTTCCTTTTTTGTGAATCTTTTTCAAGGCCTTTTGCCTCATTTTCAAGATTTCAAACCATTCCCAAGGTTCAGAAACCCTTGAGAAAGGAAGAATCCCACTCTTTACCAGCTTATCTTTAGTAAACTCCATGATCGTTCTGGTTTTCTGCAGTAGAAGATCAGTATCCTCCTTGTCTTGAGCCAGGACAGTCTTCAACCAGTCCACTAATCTCATGGCATCCCCTCTAGTCAACAAGATATCTTTAATGGCAACATCTCCTTTAGTATGAACCCCTTGCAACCAAGCAATTGTGGCAAGTGTAGTGCCTTTCATCTTCTCAATCTCGGAGATTGTTTCCTGAGGCAAGAAACTTGCAACAGAGGAGGAAGAGCCAATGGACTGCAAGGGTTTCATCAACTCTTGCAAGTACTTCTTCAATTTCTCATTCTCTTTCTCCAACTCATTCCTGGTTTGTACAACCTTCTTCAACTTTCCCATAATTATAGCACTAGAGCCTTCATACTCCTCAATGTCCTGTTCCATAGATGCATGTCCTAAGTCAATAGTCTGCACATGATAATCCTTGGCAGTTACATTATCTCTATCTTTATCCGGAGCACGGGTAGCAATGTGAGCCACTCTATTGCCTGACCCATCTCTCTCAATATGGGACACAACTCTAGCCTTTTTGATCTTTCCCTTTTCAACATTGGCCATTAAGTCATCCCAATTAGGAGGAGCATCCTCTACTATTACCAGTTTACTTTTCAATTCTTTATTCAACCAACTTGGAATAGTAGATTCAGTTTACAATGTATCTTGCTTATCTTGCTCCTGTTGGTCATTATGGGCATCCTTCTCAACACTTGGCACATTACGGATATCCATGATTGGGTTCTTCTTGTCTTGCAACTGCTCCTCTACAACAACTTGCACCGGTGAAGGGATCTTGGCTGGTATCTCCTCCCGTTGAGGAGATTTACTCAATTTCTCTTTCGTAGGTGAATCTGGATAGGCCACCAAAGGGGACTAGACCACTTTGTCAATTTCTGCCTCACATTATAAAGGTCTCCTTCTTGAAATTCTTCCTCACCCAAGTCCTTAGGATCTTCATCCTTCCTTGGTTCTTCTTGAACACTATCAATATCCTGAGGAATGGAAATACTTTCCTTTTTAGAAATGGGAGCAGTCACAGGAACATCCTCCTTCATAGCAACTTCCTTTGGGGAAGGAGTCCTTGAACTCATCATATATGCTTGTGTCCTTTCCCCTGAACTCTCTACTTCTAACACTGGTGGTTCAAACTCCTTATTAGTTTTAGGAGCCTCCTCCAGTTTCTGTGACAACTTCACAAGCCTTCTTCTCTTTTTCAATGGAGGGGTAACATCTACCTCTTCTTTCTCTTCTTTTTCCTTTTCAGATTCTCTCCTTGAGACATGTCTCCTCTTCTTGGAAATAGGTTTCCTTTGTTTACCCACTTCAACTGCCTTCTCAGTTTAAACATCTCTAACCTGAATTTTAAAAGGAGAATCCACTTTTTCCTTAACTTTAGGATCCTGTTCATGTGATTCCTTGAAAGCAAAATGAGACTCCAAGTCTCCCATTAGTTCATAAGTACATTAGACACCCTCACTCTCCAATTCCAGCATTTTGTGTTTCAACCATATTTTGGTGTACTTGATCACCAAAGTCATGATTTGATCCAACTCTATTTTCTCTTCTTCTAACCAATCGATCTCTCCAGCTGGCTTTTCCTTCACAGACTCGAAGAAATGACCCTGAATTAAATTTCCATCCTCTTCCACCTAATCAAGGATGGCCTTCACATTGTATAACCTTACCAAGTCCTCTGGCAACCTGGAGAATTTCTTCTTCCTGACCTCAAATTCATCAGCAAGGTTAACCCAATAATCCTCAATGTTGACCTTATGACTATAATCCCCATTGGCTTTCCTTTGTGCCTCACCAGTGATGTCAAACCTTGCTCTCTTGGAATGGAAAGAGAGACCAAAAGTACTCATCTCCTCCTTAGAAGCATGAGCAAACTGGATAGAAGGGAAAACCTCACCCATTCCTATCTTCAAGGGAAAATCATTCCCAAAACCTATTTTATGCTTATCTCCTTTTACAACTATGTCAAAGTCACAAATCTGCCTAGTGACCTCCAATAATATAATATGATCAGTAGGGTACCTTGGGAGTCTATAAGGGGCCCTCTAAAAACCATCAATCCTGATGTAAGAGAAAGTGGGAAACTGGATAAACCATGCCCCATATCTCTTTATCAATTCTTTAGCTTTGTCAGAAATTCTCACATGCTCTATACCTTGGAGCAATCTAGTGATATACATTGTGAAAGCATCATTTTCTCTTTTATAGCTTCCTCCAGTTAGGTGTAACTGTGGATATACCTCATATATTGCATCTTGTCCAAAATTACCTCTAGTGCTCAACCCCTTATATGGGTGAAATCTTGCCAATGCATACACTAAGTAGGAGGTCATGGTGAAAGTCTTGGTTTGCAAAAAATTGCACAACTGCTCATGGATCACTGCATTTATGGCTCTTGCCCAGTGATAATCAATTCCTTGTTCCATCCGAGCAATAACACTAAACATCTAGCTCTCAAACACCCCTGCACTCTTCAATCCTACCAATCTACTGAGAAGAGTGATTACATTGTAATACTCCCTTTTGAACTTGAGCCTAAATAGCTGCTTTGACAATTTGGAGAAATGAGACTTGGGCTTCTTCAACCAAGAGTTGATTACCTGCTAGGAATTGGCCACATTTTCCTCATAGTATTTCCTTGTTGTATCTATGTCAAAACCCACCACATGTGACCTGTCAGGCATATCAAAAGTCCTTGCAATGAACACAAGACTAAAACCTGCCACAATCCTTCCTTGAGGACCATTTATCCTCTGTGTCCCTCTATCATAATTCTTGGCACACTCAAGTACTAGTTCATAGCATTGCACCGTGGAGGGAAAACTTGCTACATGTGCCAACCTGGATTCCACAATTCTCCTGGCCAACAAAGGAAGATTTGGTGCTGCCAATTCAGCTTTAAACTCCTCATAATCCCACATACCCACATTGGTATCAGTGATTCTTGACCAAATAGAAATCAGCTTGCTTTCAGGAATCTTGCTTTTTATACCCAACTTCACCTTCTCTGCATTAGAGACAACAAAATTGTCTGCACTTGGATCTGTTGTCTTCCATTTTCCATGACCAACAACATCTTGTCCTGATCCTACCTACAAACAAATAAAAATGACTAAAATGAGGTCCAAGAGAAGCAACAAATGTTAATAAATCCATATCACCAAAGTCTGAGATTTAGCCCACCTCGTGGATTCTCGACTAGAGAGGAATTCCAGGGAAATCCGGATCAGGTAGAATCTGGCGAGACAAACAAATAAACCCCCAAAATATCACTCAATCCATCAATTCAATAAAGGAACAACCTTAAAGGTACTTAGCATAAGTTCATTTGATCATTTAAACATACTATCAATAAACAAAGCTCTCACATAATCCTCATACTCATCACTTCCCAAAACTTCGAAAAAATCTGACCAAGGCAGATTTTAGCGAAAAAAACAATAGTTATAATCAACCCAGGAAAAAGGACAAGACATGGAACATTCAGAAAATTTTGGCGGAAGCAGATTTTAGTGGGAATAAGATAAATTACGATCAAAGCATGAATCCAACAAAATGACCCAACCACGGATACCGGGAAAATCCAGAGGAGGCGGATTTTCGTGAGGCAGACAAAAAATCTGATTTAAAATGGCAAGAAAGAAGGAATGAGAAAGCCGAGGAAATCTAGACTAGGCATAATTCTGCGGAGACATCAAAAACCTAAACTCATCCACATTCTCTCATTTTTACCAAAATGAATCAAACGACCACGGACCTAGGGTCTGCACCTCAACAATGACCTAACCACAGACCCTAATGGATCAGATATGAATTGAAAACCCTCCTCTCAACAATTTGAGAGGGATTGGCGTTGCCCTAGGTCAGGACCCCTAAAATCTCTGCCATGGGCGCACAAAAAAACTAGGCATGACTTTCTTACGAGCGAGATGGGAGGTTTAAGACAAATGCAAACAAGCCCTAAAAAGAATAGTGAAATACCAAACCAAAATAAGTGCTCAATGATCAACCTAGTGGACTGGTAGAAAAAATGAAAACTCTAAATGCCCGGACATGGCACACACACCCAAGAAACAACAAAGCAATGAAAAGAATGAAAGAAAAAGAAGCAAAGCAACTAACGACCAACAGAGGAAAGGAGCATGTCCACATACCATGAGAGAAAAAGAACTGGAACTGGCGATGCCAACAATCAACCCACAAACACGAGCAGGATACGAGCAATGCTCACGAAATTCAAATGCAACACTCCAAAATAGCCTTCAAATGCACGATCTAGCAACACACCTCAAGCTCCAGCAATAAAACTCAAATGACAAGTGAACAAATAAACTCAAATGACCAATTACTCCCCAAGATTCAATATATCAGTGCCCCAAAAGGGTCATGCAATCGCCATTAATGCAACTGATAAGACAACCAAGACCAAAACCCGGAGATCGGACAGGGCAACGAAATTTAGAGAAATTCAGACACGACGGATTTCCCTAGATTTGGGTCAATAAACAACTATCTCTGGATTCCGAAAGAAAACTGGGAAAATCTAGCCAGGGCAGATTCTCCTAAAAATGGTGAAAAGTCTAGAATTTACTTAGATCTTAAGATTTTCAACAAAATTCAAAAATGTGCCACTCCAACTAGCAAGATGAACATTGAAGCATGGATTCAAGCAAGAAAAATTATAGAATAGAAAGGCCAAGACACCCAAAAAACTAGAAAAAAGAGGGTCCCCACTTTAGTGGGGCGTGTGTGCAAAAACTGCACAACAGGGAGTATCAGGAGAAGCCTCCCAAATGAATCGGCCTACAGAAACATCAAAGGCAACAACTAAGCCCAAGAAGATAAAGTTGGAACATCTACCTTATACTTTGAGGTATAATCATAGGAGCCCTATTATCACTACAAGCAAAGTGGAATCAGATTCGTCTGATATAACTGACACCAATCTGGGCTCATACAATTTTTGGGAGTTGTATTCAAAAATATTCGCTGAGGATATAACAAGGAGAACTCAAAGAATAGTTGAATCTGACTTGGCTCACATCACCTTATTTCCTCTATCTACCCAATGCCTGGAGTTGATTCTGATAGCAGTAGGGGCTTACAATCCAACCACTAGGTAGTGTATGGATTCACAGGATAATGTAATTATAGATCTCACTCCTCAGATGTTCCAACACATGTTCACTGTCCCAGATCCTAAGAACATGGTACAGTTGAAGGAGGCAGAAGCTTTAGGGATATACAACAAACACAAGGAGACTAACAAAGCTCACTTGAAAAAGAAATGGTTAAGAATAGAAAAGAAGTCTCTGACAAAGCTTCATGATAAACCAAAGAGGACAAATTCTACAAAGAAGTATCAGACCTGATCATGATGTTGTCTAGAGTCTTTGGGAAGAGGGATGCATTTCATTTCAAGGAGTGGATGTTTCCCTTTATTCAAATAATATTTAATGGCACCCAACAATTTGATTGGCCAATGATTGTCTCTGATGCTATTCATGACTAGTTAACTAGGATACAGAAAACCAAGTGCTTCTTTATGACTTCTTATGTTGTTTATGCAGCAAATAGAGGAGGTATATTTCTAGGTTTGAATAGAGTGGGGATATTGGGAGAAGCTGATGGGAAAAGGAAAGTATGGGACCATTATGATCAACTATCTCTACAAGTACCTGAAACACAATTTAGAAGGGTTAATGATGCATTTCTATATGTAATCATTAATCAACTTAATGGGGATGCAAGATATAGACTGAGCCAAGAAGCTATGGCATTTATCGTGGAATGGGGATGTCAATATATCCAATACCCCAAGTTTACTTAATTTAGATTGGCTGGATTTGAAGGGCATCCCCACTTGCTTCCAAGATGTTGTAGCAATAGGATGGTTCTAATGGAATTTGTATGTCAAGCTCTAGGGGTTAATGCCCGGTTTGGATTGAAGCACAAAATAGGATATCATAACTTTCCCATGCAACTAGGTGAATACAACTACTAACATCTTGTGGGAGCTAAGGTAGTTTGTAGTGAATTGATACATTTGAAGCTAGGTTTGTATACAGCTTGGAAGTACTTTGACCCAAGGAAGAAAATGAATGCCTTGTTGCCTTATGTTTTTGATAAACATTTAAACTTGTTGGAAGATTTCTAGAGTGATCTTCAAGATGAGTATGACCTCAGGAAAATAAATTATGAGAGGTTACCCATCTCACTCATGGTAGAATTTGGGATTAAAGATGACATCCCTGACACATTAGTAGATGATGGAGTGGTATTAGATCCATCATATGAGGCATTAAATATTGGCACCAAAAGTTTGGATCCGGTGGACTGGGATAGTGAGGAGAGCATTGATATAAAACAAATAGGGAGGCCAGTTTTGGACAAAAGTATTCATTGGGCTGTCCTAAGAACCAAAACTCCTCAAGGACCAGCTCCTAAGAAGGGGAAGGGATACACAATAATCAAGAGGAAATTTCCTTCAAAGGAGCCCTTAGAATTCTTCCCTCCTGACATTGAATAGATTGAGCTTGAAGCATCGGCTCAAGATGAACCAGAGGCAATCCCCAAATAGGACCGGTGGTTTTCACATCAACAGTAGGTGAGTCATATGCACAAGTCCCTCTTATAGAGCAACTAAGTGGATATATGCCTGAAGAAACACTTCATGGTATAGTTGAGGCATTAAAGGGAAAAGAGAAGCAACAGGAGATCCATGAGGTGGAAATAGACTCTGATGAGACTTTGTCAGAGAAGGATGCACAAGAAAATATGCCTCTACAGGAGGAAATTGAACATGTACTGACAGAAGAAGATCAATGGGCCCTGTTTGAGGAGGCAATAAAAGCCTCAGATGCTCAAGCACATGCAGAGGCAATAGAGAAGCAAAAGGAAATTGATGCTAAGGCACAAGATGATGCCTTACTCTAGCAGCAATAGGTAGAAGCCAAACAAAGAGCTGATGAAAGAGAAAAGCAACAAAAACAAAAGGAGAAGGAACTCAAGATCAAAGAAGAAAATGATAAGCTGGAGTTAATAAAGAAAATTCATGATTTTGAGGAAGAAAAGGCAAAGCAACAAAGATAAAAAAAAGTTCTTGTGGCCAAGTTGAAGCTTGCAAAAGAAGCTTATAAAGAGAAAGAGGAAGCATAATGAGTGCAAGAGGAAAAGGATGCTGAGGAGTAGATTAAGTAACAAAAGGAAAAGGAAGATGCAGATAGATTGAAGGCATTAGAGGAAGAGAGAAACCAAGAGCTAGAGAAGAAAATATTAGAAGAAGAAAAGTTGAAAAAGGAAGAAGAAGATAAGAGGAATTAAGAAGGGAAGAGGAATCAATAACAGAAGGATAGGGAGGAAGCTAAAAAGCTTTCTTAGACGAATGTGGAGCAGGAATAACAAGAAATACAAGGGGTTGATTCTCAACCTCAAGTAAATGTACAACCACCTTTTGCTACTACTATGGCTTCTTCTTCCACTTTAATGACTACTACTCCAGGTGCTCCCACTTGGTTAAAATTGGATCTTCAGAAAAGATCAGTGACACCTTCACAACCTCTCAATTGGGATGATATGATGAAGAAAATTGAAAAGGAAAGGCCCAAGAAGAAGGCCAAAATCCTACATTCCACTAGGCTCACCGACAAAGGAGAAATTGTTACTGAATGTGCCATACCAATGATGGACAAGGATGTAGGAGACATGCAATTGACTGATTACCAGTTGGGCACTATTAACTTGGGAAGACCCACCAGAGATCAATAGATGAATTTAATAGATGTGGTAGCTTCATCCACTAAATCCAGAATGATGAAAGATAAGCAGAGAAAGAATGAGCTGAAGGCTCAGTTAGATCAATTGCATTCCTTCTTGAAAAGTGTTTTTGCTCCCTGGTCACAACAAGTTGCCACCATTGAAACACCAATTTTTCTCAGTAAGAAAGAGGTGGATGATTTGGTATAGGTAAGGTGTAAGGCAGAGATGTTGGATAGGTGGACTGATAAAATAAATCAGGAAATAAGTGAAGTGTTGGACAATAGTTTTGAGGTCCACAAAATGGCGGAGGAGCTAATAGAGGAAATGAACTAGTATGTCAAAGTATTGGGAGAACAGGAACATGAATAAAAAGGATATAGTCAAAGGTTGAAGGAGGTTAGCAAATTGTCAAAGTCTACTCTTCTAGAAAAGTCAATACTTGAAGAGGACAATAGACATTTCTTGGAAAAGACTTCTAGTATACTTCGGTTTAGGTTTGATTTTCTATATAAGCATAAAAGTGAAGTTCAAGATTTTGTCAAGGATCTGAATGAATAGTTTGAAGAGTTGAAAGTAGTTATTGTTGTCATAGTAAATTTTAATATACCAGTAAAAGAGGGCCTACCTTTGAGCCAAATAAAGGAGAAATGGGATGATAGTTTCAAAGAGGCCATGAAAAAAGGAGATGATGGTGAAGATCTATTGTTAGATCGGTTAATGGATATTAAAGAAGAGATAAGGGCAGCTAAGAGGGAGTTGACCAAGCTAAAGGACAGGAGGATTTGTTGTTGCGGAGCTGGAAAGGATCAAGTTTGAAGATAACTGGGTTTGTGGGCCGGATTTAGACATGCTTCAACAAGTCTTCTCCAGTTACGATGAATACATTATAGAGTAGGCTTCACATGCGTAATTGATAACCTCATGCATTCATGGTATTCTTTTTCTCCTCTGCATGCATAACTAGCAGTTTTTGAGCGCATGACTTTCTTTTCTCCTCTCTATTCTTTTCTTCTAGTTTAACTGAGTTTCCAAGATGACTCTGATTCCTAAAAAGGTGGATTGACCTAAAATAGAAAGGACTTCATATTTTCTATATCTATAAATACCTGTGAGGTATGATATTGTAAGGATCGGCTGATGAGAATGAGATTAGCCACTTGATAGTAGGAGATAGAATTTTTCATAGTTTTTACAGAGATACATTGTCACATTATTTACAGTTGAATATAATTATAGGTTTTTATGCAATATGGTATTGGAATTGAGTTTTGTTGGATAAGGTTGATGAATTATAATCTATATGTATGCCAGTGATTGTGCTGAAGCATGAGTGTGTTTCTTATGTGATGAAAATCATTAGAAGAAACCAGATTTAAAGATTATTTCATTAGATTATCTGTGAATTTAATTTATTGAAGTCTGTTGATCTATGGTCTTGGCAGTGAATGAGATTGTGTTCTTTTGTCTTTGAAATATTTATGATGTGTGATTGTGATGTTAAAATAAGCACCTTAGATGCATGCAATAGTATGGACTATTTTGTAAATTACATCATGCTATGGTTTTTTTTTGATCTATTGGAAGAACATTCATTGTTGAAGATATATGTCCGGATATTAGATAAGTTTTATTCATGTTTGTTGATGTACGCCCTGATCTATCTTTTTCTTTTATTTAAAACCCCCTTTTCATTAAAACAATTCAAATGAATAAGTCAATACTTGCATTCTTTATTACTAGCAAAGGCCCCTTGAATATTACAGTTGCATGGACCAATTGAGTGACACTAGATAGTTGAGAACCAACTACCAGGACCTTGGGATTTAGGCTACTATATGTTGTCTTTCTTTTTCAGGAGAAATAGAGTAGAGATATTTTGTTTTAACATTGTTTGTGTCATTTTCACCATCAACAGATCTGGCGCTAGAAGGAGGGCCTGAAGGAAAAAGTTGGATTGCATTGGGACATTTTCACCGGAGAAATACAGGAGGATTCTCAGATCCTCTATTGATCCTGAACCATTACAAGAACTCCAAACCCCGGTTAGACCTAGACCCCATGCTTGTAGAATATTGATACCTACATTTCCGCCACGACTTACTCCACCTGGATTTCAACCAAATCTACCTACACAACCACCAGTTCAACCTATACCACCACCACCTCTTAGGCCAGTATCACCACTAATTTGACCTATATCACCACCTGCTCAACCAATCCTACCCATGGCTTATTTTGTGAATAACCCCTCTCCATTAGGGACTATTCCAAGATGAATCCATTATTTACCCAAGAACCCAAAAAAGTTTTGTCCCAAGTACATGCATGGTGAATCAAGAAGTGCTGAGGAGCACATACAAGCATTCAAAGATGCTTGTACACATTTTCAAGTCGCTCATCAAGATGTGGTATGTAGATTGTTTCCTTATTGTTTAGGGGATATGGCATATAACTAGTACTTAAATCTGCCCCGGGGATCTATTCTGGGTTGGACAGATTTAGAAAATGCTTTCATTAATCAATTCGAGTCTATGTAGACCCTACCATCTTATATCACCAGTTTTCCACCATAAGAAAGGAACATCATGAGCCACTGCCTCTGTTCAACACTAGGTTCCAGAGGATGTTCCGTAGACTGCAAGACCCTTACTTAGTAGTTGAGAATATTTCCATTCAGGTGTATTTAAGAGCTGTTGATCCCTTAATTGGCTTATTCCTGTAGAGAACTTATCAGGCCAATGAGATTGACTCCCTGTCTAAGGTTTATCATCTAGCTATCAAGTTGCAACAACAAATAAGTATGCAATCAGGAGGTTTAGGAGCAACTCTCCCTCCCATGAATTATCAGATGCGTAACCCACCATTGTATAACATTGTACCAGGGATGTCTTACTCCCAGTATGGACCTATGTTTGGGTTACAAACCCCACCTATGATGCCCGTTTTTGGAAATGGCATGCAAGATTATTCCCAACAACCTCAAAATCAACAACAACAAGTGGGAGGATCAACCCATGTTCATTCCCCATCCATAGTGCAGAATGTGCAAAATGAACAAACTGTTCAACTGACTAGTGAGCTAAAAACTCTCAAGAAGACTCTATCTCAAATGTCTAATGACATGGCACAACTTAGGCAAAACCATCCCCACAATCAAAATCAGAATTATCAAAACCAAGGAGGTTACAAAAATCAAGGAAATTACTCCAATCATAATGGAAATCAAAATACCAACCAGAACTTTCAGAATTAGAATTCCTCTAACCAAAATTACCAAAATCAAAACAAAGGATATAACCAGAGGTTCAACAACAACAATAGGAAGTGGAATACTGGGCCTAAAAATGGGGGAGTGCCCCATAATTACCAGTCAGGTGAGGAGATATCACATACTGCTAATGTAGTTGACCTTAACTTCATGACTAATTGGTGTAGATTACATGATACTGCAACACATTCAGAGGTTAATTTCCTAGAGATGGAGAAAATAGTGAAGATTGCACAAGCTGATGCCCATCCTCCAATAGGAAATTCCAATCAGGATAGTGGGCCAGTAATTACTACTATGAATTATTAGACTATTGAAGAGAGATACTAGTTTCCCATGTAGAGAGACAATGAGCCAGAAGAGGATGTGTATGATGCCCAAGCCTTTCAATCCAAAGGTGGTCACTTTCTGAGAAATCAGAATAAGGGCCCATTTACTACATTTGTACCTCCAAACAATATGGTCCCACCTAACCAAAATGTAGATAATAATCCACCGCCACCAAAGGGACCTTCTGACTCTTAGAATAGAGGTAATACGCCTCCTTTTCCTAAATATCAAGTAAGAAATGATTCAAAATTCAATTTTATTGTAGAACTGCAGAGATAGAAGACACCATTGTCATTCTTTGACATCATGAAGTGGTGCCTAGCTCAATGCGAAGTGGTATTGAAGGCCTTCGAAGAGGAATACTGCTTAAAAGGAAAAGGTAAAGTGACTCCTGTGAAGGAAACAAATGTAGCTATCTATAAAGGTAAGACCAGTACCCCACCTTTTATTTTAAGTTTAAGGATTTTTGGAAAGAATTTGCATAACTATTTATTAGATTTTGGAGCATCGGGAAATGTCATGCCCTTTTCAATATGTAAGAAGTTAGGATTAAGTCCTATCCCGACCAATAAGAAAGTGATTCAATTAGATAAAACTGAGGTCAATGTTGTAGGAGAACTAAAGAGCATGCATGTGTAGGTTGGATTATATCCAAGGATCCAAACCTACATAGATATCCAAGTGGCTGATATCCCAAAGACATATGGTATGCTCCTAAGTCGGGAGCTAATGAAAAGTATTGGGGGATATTTTTCCTTGGATTTCTCTCACATGTGACTACCCTAGAAGGGGGTTGCTACACATATAAGGATTGAAAGTGAACCAAGAATCAAGCATATGATTACAAAATATGATGCTTGAAATGAAGTAGCATATTTTGAGACTGAGATAGAAGTTTACAAATAGGAGGAAGTGCTTAATTTATCTGTACTTAATCCTAGGGATACATTGCCCCTAGAACATGGTGACCCAATGATCTGCACCAACCAAATTTTTTTAATAAGGAAATTGCAACAAGATAAGCTGCTGTTAGGAAAATAAACTGATTTGACTAGTTTGTTACTTCCTAATTGGTGTAGGATTCATTATCACAATCATTTGGAGTTAACATGCCAATCATGCCTAGATATCTTAGGTTATGTAGACCAGCCTCAACAAATATTTCAAGAACCCCAGATTCCTATCAATGAGTTTTCTTTTAAAGTCAAGGATGCCACCATTCTCACTGGGACTAGCTTTTTCTCAAGAGGAAGATCCCTCACTAGTAGAGCAGACTCAGGTTCTGAACTCTAAAATACAAGAAGAGGCTGAGGGATCTCAATTCCTATTTAATACAACTACCCCAGATAATTTTCCAATGCCCAAGACATTGATGAAAGATGGGTTGGATTGCAATTTAACCCGAGAAGTTGTTTAGGAACTAATTTCTAAGCAAGTTGAAAACATAGAAAAATATTCAAGTCAACTTTGTCCCAAGTCAATTCCTGATGACCAGTAAAAGTCTAAGCTGCCACACATTCCAAGTGAGTCATCCCTTTTTACTCCTAAGAAGAAAGAAACTCCAACCAAAGATCAATTGTGGACTCTTAAATTTGATGGTTCCAAATCTAAAGCAGGAAGTGGAGTAGGGATTGAACTAACCAACCCGAAAGGGAAAACTTACTTTGCATCTTACAGATTGCAGTTTGGTTGTACGAATAATGTGGCTGAGTACGAAGCACTTGCTCAAGACCTTATGTTTTCTCATAAAAATAAGGTTACTGCTCTCACAATTATGGGGGATTCTGAAGTGATTGTAAAATAGGTACGTAGCCAGTATACATGTCATAACAAAAGACTGGTTGCATACAAAAATAGAGTTTGGAATTTAATTGAAGATTTTGATGCTTTTGGGATTAGTCTGATCCCTAAAGAAGCTAATCAAATTGCAGATGCACTTGCTATTTCTACTAGCACCTTGGAACCCATGCAAGATTCTAATCTAAAGATATTTTCAGTGCCAGCAGTCCCTAATAATGTATGAAATTTTCAGGTATTTGATGATGATCAACATATATTGGCTTTTTTGGCAAATTCTGATGTTTTTCAAGGGTAGATAATAGATGAATCTGAAAGAGATCGGGGAGATTGGGATCCTGAGAAAAGGAGTGAAGAAGGAATATTGGATTTAAAGAGTAATAGCATTCCAAAAGGCATGGTAGCTTTGGAAAGAATATTTGATTCTGACCCACGGGCTCATCAAAGGGTGCCCACAAAAAGTGAAGGAGGGAAATATGAATCTATCAATTTGACTCACTTAGGCCTTGAGAGGAATGTTCTCATAGGAAAGAATTATCCTCAAGAAATTAAGGACCAGATAGTTAAGGTTTTGGAGAAAAACATTGCAGCCATTGCTTGGAGTTATGCTGATTTAAAAACCTTTGACACTTCAGTAATCACACATACGATACCTCTCAAGCTAGAAGCCAAACCCTTTCATTAGAAAAAATGCCTGGTCAATGCTTTAATTGAGCCCTTGATCCAGAAAGAGGTGAATTGATCCTATCTGCAAGGATTATCTTTCCTGTTAGACATTCTACCTGGGTGGCAAATCTAGTTCCTGTATGCAAAAAGAATAGTGAGATCAGATTATGTGTTGATTTCAGGAATCTAAACAAAGCCTCTGAGAAAGATAATTACCTGTTGCCCTCTCTGGATGAAGTATTACAAAAGGTTAATGGATCTCAGATGATGTCATTTTTAGATGGCTATTCTGGTTACAATCAGGTTCTTGTTAGCCATGAGGATAGAATTAAGACAAATTTCACCACCAAATGGGGCACATTTTCCTATCAGAGGATACCATTCGATCTTATCAATGCTGGAGCAACCTTTCAAAGGGAAATGGACGTAGATTTCAAAGATTTGATAGGAAATTGTATAATCATTTATGTGGATGATTTAACCATCTTTTCTAAGAATAGAGAAGACCATGTTGTTGATCTAGAAAAGGTTCTAAAAAATGCATAAGTTATAGTGTCTCTCTCAATCCAAAGAAGTGTGTGTTTGGAGTATCTATAGGGAAACTCCTGGGTCACATCATATCAGAAGAAGGGATATCCATAGACCCTGATCGAGTGGAGGCCATCTTGAAATTGACAAGGCTAGACAACAAGAAAGAAATGAGATCCTTCTTCGGTAGGATCAATTTTGTTAGAAATTTTATAACAGGGTTTGCAGAGATTGTCAAACCTCTAAATGAAATGATGAAGAAAGAGGCAAAGATTGAGTGGAGTGATGAGGCTAAATCTTCTTTCTCATAGATCAAATAGTCTATATTTGAGGCACCTATTTTGACAAGCCCAAATTATTTAAAGCCTTTTTATATCTATTCTTTTGAGCCTTTTTATATCTATTCTTTTGCGTTTGACCATTCATGTGCAGTTGTATTAACACAACGAAGAGGAGAGGGAGAAGAAATACCTATTGCCTTTATGAGCTCTCCATTTAAAAATGCAGAAGTAAGATGCCCACCACTGGAAAAACAAGCCTTCCCATTATTATGAGCAGTAAAGAAGTTTAGACATTACATTCTTTGAAGTCAAGTAATGGCAATAGTTCCAGACCCAGCTGTGAAGTCTCTTTTGATGCAAAGTGAATTAGGAAAACAAAGAGGAAAGTGGATGGAAATTCTGCAAGAATTTGATTTAGAGATTCATCCGATGAAGCTTGTTTGAGGGAAGGGTTTATCAAAAGCAATGGTAGATGTCGACAAAAATATTACTTGTCAGCAATACACCGTTCAGTCATTTACTAAGGATCCTTGGTACACAAACTTGATTTTCTTCCTCCTCAATAACAAATGTCTAGAAGGAATGAATTCTACTTAGAGGAGAGAATTGAGGATGAAGAGCGCTCACTACATGCTTAAAGGGGGATCAATCTACAAAAATAATTTTCAAGGGATTTACTTGCACTGTTTAGATCTGCAAGAGGCCAAGCATGTTATTTTTGAGTTTCATGGAAGACATGGGATAGGACATGGATCTGTGGATGCTTTGGCCCGTCAGATTCTTAGATCAGGTTATTATTGGTCTTATGTATTTTGGGATGCACACCAACATGCCACAACCTGTCATGTATGCCAAACTTCAACACCTAGGGAAATAAATCCTGTAATGCCTTTGCAACCAGTGTATGAGGTAAGGTCATTTGCTCAACAAGCTTTGGATTTCGTAGGTGTTATTAATCCTGATTCTTCTATAGGACATAAATCCATCTTGACCACAATTGAATATTGTACATGTTGGACTGAGGCCAAGCCCTACAAGAATAGCACCACTGAAGTGGTCATCAAGTTTTTGACTGAGAACATCACAACTAGGTTTGGAGTTCCATTTTCTCTAGTATGTGATAATGGCCCTGCTTTTTCTTTTGATGAATTCATTCAATGGGCATATGAGCATAAAATTATTTTTAAGTATTCATATAATTACTACCCTTAGGGAAATGGAGTGGTTGAGTAAACTAATAAAAATTTGTTGGAAGTAATAAGAAAATTACTAGAAAACAATCCTAGAGACTGGCACACCCAGTTGAGATTTTCCTTATGGGTAGATTGTGTTAGGTCTCAAAAACGTTGGTTTGAATGAACTACGAGAGGTTTCCACACTCTCACTATGTTAATGGCCAACTAACAAGGCTAACCAATATGGTTGAAACTCCTACTCTTAAGGCTTTGCTAAACCTAGGTGGGTGCACCTATATGAATGACATAGATTTTGAATTATGTTTCCTACTTGACCTAACTATCCATAAATGGCAATTTGATAGTGGAAAGATATGATCCTAATTTGGTACGGATTGTATATGCAATATCAAGGTATGAATTAATATGTTCAATTAAGAGATGTCAAATGAAATGAATAAAGCTGATGTAATGAAAATAAGGGAGACCAGTGCCTTATTGGGTAAAATAGAGTCAAATGAAAGCCTTCAATGAGTGGTTTCTATCTAGCAAGTTCTCTAATCATTTGGCATACAATTATGAGTTTATAACTAGTATAAAAATGTAAGGATGTAATTGATAAACCCTACTTGAGGCAGAATATCAAATCTAATTATGTGATTCTTCTTACTGATCTAAATAACATTCCCAGATTACTGTAATTGATTGAAACAAATTTAATTCTTCATTAAAGAACCCAATAAATCAAATCACATAGAAACAACAAATGTGCATTGATAAATTGAACATACACTTGATACTTCAATTTAAAAAATCAAGAAACATCAAATTGGAGAAAATCAAATAATCACAAAAATCCAACAAACAATTGATACCAGAATGAAATCACCAGATCAACAGTCTTTCATTATCTTCCTTGAAATTCATACATGCAACATAGTCTTCTTGAATGCCATCATTTTGAAAAATATTGTGCTTATAGCAATCTATCCTATTCTAATTCTACTTGTATCTCTTGTAAACAACGGATATTTATACATTTTGTAGGTGGAAGGACATGTCCTTTCAAAAATGTTTTAAGCATAAAATGCTAACAAGATTAGTATTAACTAATTTATGTTAAGCCACAAATGAACTCCAGACATGTGCTCTGTGTAATCTTAGCACTTATGTGTATTTGCATCTCCTAACAGACCGCGGATCACGATCTCCATGATCATCATTCGTTCATTTTTCTCACATGCTTCATCCAACGCTATATCATTTGCAGTGGTTGTCTTCAATATATCTTGGAGTATTGATTCACATTCTCTTTTCCATGTAGTCATTTCTTTCAATTTTCCTTCATCATTACAAAACTTAGTCAATCTGTCTTCGGCGACTTCTATAATCCCTCCGCATCCCCTTGTAATTCCTCAAAGAATTCCCTGTGGTTATCCAGGATACGATTTGAATTTTCAATTCCTGCAGCACTAGGAGTATCCTTTTTCATCTCCTCAATTCTCTCTTGGATTCTATCATCGACTCTTCTATGTTCTTTTATTGCAGCCACATATTGTGAATTTTTTCCCCAAAGTTTATTTAACCAAGTGTTTAAAGCGACCTACCTCCTTTTGATTATTGCAATAAGTGTGTCCATTTTTCCTTGAGAGTATGCACTTGACCCTTCCCAATGGTCCTTCACCTGTGAAATTTCACCTTGGGTGAGCATCTTTGTTGGCCCTGTTACAACACCTACCAAGTCCTTTAAACGTTCATTTTCTCTCAACATTCTCTCATTATTAGTTTTGTACATTTCTCTCTCTCTGATCATTGCTTGTATCTGGGATTTATTCAATTTTTCTATATTGATCCCAATTTCTGCTGTTGCAATCGAATCAGCCTCTCCAGCCTTCAAAGTCATGACATGTCCAAATGCCTTTTCAGTATCAATAACAACTGACTTCTTGTGAGGGGGATACAAAGCCCAAATGATCAATGTCTCTTCATCAAGATTGTATCTTGATCATATATACACTTTTGTCACCTTTTCTATACTGAGCTTGTGTTTAGCATTGTTGTCCTTCAGGAAACTATCAAAAACCAATGCGGAATTGAGATTCAACCCTGGGAAAATCATGACACTAGCCTTTTCTAACATCTCTCTCCCTTTCTCAGGGGTCATGTTTGTCATCTCTTTGTCCACCTCATCCCTCAGGATTTTTAACAACTGGTCCTTATTTCCTGGTGTGACATTGTCAACCAACCCTCTTATTTCATTTCCTTTTTGTTTGTATAAAAATGTTCTAAACTCTGAGGTTTTCACAAATTCATCTTCTACTATAAAAGATCTATATTCTTCATGTCTTGTATCCACATCCATAGTTTCCTCAATATTTATCTCTTTGGCAGAATAGGTGTAATCCTAAGTTCTTGTCCTTGATACCTTCCCAGATGGGCCTTGTGGCCCATCAACCTCTAATACCTTTTTATTGGAAGACAATAACTCAGCATCTATCGATTCTTGATCATGCTTCTCAATCACCATTTTTTCTTCCTCCACTTCTAAGTTTCTGATTATGTCATCAGATTGATAGGGCACATGCTGATACCCTCCAAATTTTATCCTCTATCTGGCAGAATGGATGTATCCTTCTGGATCAAAGTTTTTCCTTGATGGCGCTTTTCTCATGTTGTAATGCAATAACGTATCCAAAATTAAATTGTATCCCTCCTTTGCCAACACAGTAAAATTGCCAAAACATAGTGTACTTGGCATAAAAGCTTGCTTCCCATAAGAACTTAAGTTCATGACACTGGAGAAATCCATTTTCCTAACAATCTCCAAGTGTGCAATTCTATCTAGAACTATTCTAGGAAAAATGAATGGTGTATCTTCAAAACCATAAACCCTAATCATAGTGGCATTTTCTAAATAATACCAATCCCCCCAGTTGTGGCTGATTGGCCCATTATAATCCTTAGGCCTAAGAAACCTCTTTATTTCATCAGATAAGGAATAATCACAAGGATGATTATAAAATCTATACAAAGGCTTCACAAAGTATTCTTCAAAATGCAAGAAATTAGAATTAGCAAACCTGCTATCCCAAACAACAGTCCGCAACTGAATAGGCAATGGCTTGCCTTCCTTATCAAATTATGAAATCCTCAGCTCCTAGGGCCACAATCCTAATTCCTGTCCAAAATATAGCACCAAGTGCATCGACAATGAATAATTCCTGAGGTGTAAGATAGAGGCTCCATTCTTTATTGCCATCAACCCTGCATCCAGCTCTTTAAATACATGTGAAGCATAATCAAAAGACCTGGAATTATGATACTAAACATCTGCAGCAATCACCATAGGTATAATTATCATATGCTCTGGGACCTCCATCCCGAATACATGTCCCACTGAAAAATAAGTGTACTTTATGTAGGGTTCAAAGAGATCCACATGAAATGGTGGTCCCTCACTGTCTTCCATCAGAGTCGGTTTGCCATGGCACCTAATTCTATGTAGGGGTAACCTCTAGCCCTTGTAAATGGTATCCATTCTTTTGTATTCACTCTTGAGCTCCTCACTTATTATCTTTTCATTGCATATTCCTTCTAATTTGAAAACCTCACTTATTGCATTCTCAGATACATGTATCAATGGATTCCTAGATAAATCACATATAGTTTTATTTTTTGGATTATAATGACCAGCCAACAATTTCACCAGTTCGACATCAACAAAAACATTAGGGCATACCAGTTTTCCCAAATTGAGCCTCCATGGATGGGATACTGGCTTGAAGCGATTTCTTCTATGGTAGTGGAAATTGAACAATTTGTATCTCTAATTGGGGTCCAAATGATCTCCTATGAATTTTCATTTGTCATCCAATTTATCTATTTCCGCCTTAAGTTGTGCAAAATTCCTAGCTTTAGGCCCTGACCCAGGTAGCTAGTCTATGAGATCTTTGTTTAACTTCCTCTCAGTGCCCTCTGGTTGCAGTTCAGTTTTTTGCTTTTTTGTCTTTGGTTGACTACCCTCCTCTTGTTTTCTTCCTTTCATATTTTCTGAACTGGTACCTTCCATTTTCAAAATTCACAAATTTTCAAAGAATGAGAAACTTATTGTATTTCACCTGCAAATCCAAGTTAGACGAACACCTTAATTTTTTTGCTCATTCCCCTACTCTCCTTCGCTACCAATTCTGCGAAACAATGATTTCAATTGAGCTCACCCTGATTTGCTAAATCTTTTATGCTTCGTGGCGCCATTAATGTCTTCACTGAGACATGAATGCAACAAGTTTTTTGAAATTCTCATTGTCACATCAGGGATCATATCGGCAAGACATTTCAAATCTCTGGCTGATCCGTCTGTTCAACGTTCACCCATCCACCGAGACATCTCGTAGTTCCCCTGACATCACAAGTCTCTCTGATAGTTTTCTCTTTTTGCTTTTTATGTCGTCATGACCTTCACCGAAGAAAACTATCGCCCAGACTTAACGAATCAGGCCAACGAATCTTCACTTCACTCTGAAATATTTTTGTCTTTCTGAGATGTTCACTTTGTCAACTTAAGTCATCGAGACCAAGTACTTGTCATGCCGACATAATAATATTCACTGTGATGTCTCTTAGATCTCCCTGTTGAAACTTATCTGATGGATACATTTTTTCTTCAGTGAGACCATGCACATTATCTCTTCGACAACCTTTATCTCCATATGCTTGGTTCTGTCAGTATAACATAAGGGGTTGGTAAGACTCCTTGAACTCTCCTCGACATCATTGTCTTACCGAATGAGTCTTCCTTTTGCTTTATCGGCAAGACCAGTAATGCTTCGGGTAGTACTTTGAAATCTCACTCCAATGACCATAGTCTCTCCGATACACTTTTTTATAATCAGTAAAAATAAACTTAGCTCAATATGACCTCACACCTTCATGCCGATACCTTTTGTCTTGCCGATAGGAAATATAAACCCGCATTCTCTTGGTATATATCCTCATCGGTATGACACTTCTGATGTCTTGCCGATATATTGAAGAAATGTATATTATTATCGGTGAGACCTACATCAACTTATGCCGATATTTTCAAATGCTTAAGATTTAATTGAAAGGAAAAGAATGCAGATCTACTAACCCAACAATGCGGAATACATTCCCTTAACACCTTTACTTTAGGGGAGAGAAGCAAAAACGAAAAACTAACAATTTCAAAAACTTATAGAGATGCATACAACCATAGCAATGAGAAACCGGAAAGATAAGCAAACAAAGATGACACAGTATTTATGTGGGAAAACCCTTTCAGGTAAAAAACCCACCACACAAAGTCAAATCTATTGTATTACAGTAATGAATTGATTACATACAATAACCAGACTTCTTAGTTCAGCTCACAATCACCCAGAGAGTTTCAGATTCACTGTTACAATGTTATTACAACATACAGTTCAAAACCCTCCTCAAGAACTCACGTCCTTTTGTTCTTCAGCTCGCAACTTCAAACTTGCTCTGTAATATACGACTCAACTCTTGACTTGTCTAACTCATGAGAAATAACACATCTCTCATCCATATGTAATCGACTCAGAAGAGCAATGAAGTCCATCCTCAAATCACGCAACTGGTCGGATCTGACAGATTTCCTACAATGAGCCGACTTTGCATTCAAAGCCATTACTCAAAATGGTTGAGCTCGCCACCCTTTGTTGAAAAATGCAACTACCACAATAACTATCTTGGTATCCATCCAATCACTATTCAACCAGGTGCCACGCGTCCAAGACCCATCAGCAATCAGAGCTGACAGAGCAACCAAAACGGTCAAATAGACATCGGGCACGACCAAGACTTCAAGTCATTTCTAACACTACCAGAGCCAGAGTCAGAACAGGAGTCGAAATAGGACTCCACCAAAAATACACACTGCCAGAGTTGGAGTCGGAGTCGGAGATGGAATTGGAGTTGAAACATGACCCTACCGAAATTACAGGTTCAGGAACCAATTTGGTTCTGCGTCCGCCCACAGCAAAGAGGAACTCATCGAAAATAGTTATGACCAGGTAAAGTCAACCTGGGGTCAAACCAAGACTGGAACACAAAAGACCAGAGTCGGAGTCGGAGCAGGAACATAAAACAAGACTTCACCAAAAAGTCTAAGATCAGGAACCAATCTGATTTCGGTTCCGCCTCCACCAACTGCAAGAAACAACAATCCAGAACTAGGACAAGGCAAAGGAAAACACCCCGAGGAGAATCCAAACATCCAGAGGAACTAGATCGTAAAAGCAGGAGTCAGACTCGGAGTCAGAACAAAAACCGAAACAGGAACATGGCAAACAGACATTGCCAAATTCCAAAACTGGTTCCGCCTTCGCCAAAACCTACGAAGCAAGAAACAACAGACAGTAGGAAATGGAGTCGGAGTAGGAACGAGAACCAAAACCCAAAACTTAGGCAAACAGAACAATTCCAAGTTCCATCCCAGTTCCACCTCCACCAAAGACCTGAAACTTAGGAAAACAGAACAATGCCAAGTTCCATCCTGGTTCCGCCTCCGCCAGAACTTTGCAAACAACACAAAATAACCAAGGCATGAAAACGAGGACTTCAAGTTGGAAGTTGAGACATAATTTCTCAACAATCTCCCACTTGGCGAACACTTCCAGCTTCCTCAAAACATCAAACCTTACCATCTATCATAGGCCCCAAGGCCCATGGATTCTGTGCACCATCTGAACTTGTCTATGCTAACCGACTTTGTCAAGGCATCTGCAACATTCTTCAAGGTGTCAGCCTTATCCATACTAACCTTGCCATTTTCAACCATATCCCTCATGAAGTGATATTGCACATCTATGTGCTTGGTCCTGGCATGGAAGGTCAGATTCTTTGCCAAACAAATGGCACTTTGACTGTCATAGCAGATTGAAATCTGCTCAGCATTAAATCCAATGTCTGAACACAAACGCCTCAGCCACACTGCCTCCTTGGAAGCATGAGTTGCTGCCATGTACTCTGCCTCTGTCATTGATAAAGCAACTACAACTTGTCGCTTGCTCATCCAACTAATTGCTCCACCATTAAGCATGAAAGTGTATCCACTGGTGGATCTTTTGTTGTCAATGTCCCCTGCCCAATCAGAGTCAACATATCCCTGAATGCAAAGATTCCTTTGTGATGCAACCATATTGCCATGGTAACACAAAGCATAATCTGAAGTACCCTTCAAATACCTGAGCACTCTCTTTACAACATCCCAATGTGATCTCCTTGGATTTGCCATAAAATGGCTTAGAACTCCCACTGCTTTGGCAATGTCTGGTCTTGTGCAAACCATAGCATACATCAAACTACCTACTACACTTGCATAAGACACACTGGTCATATCCTCCATCTCAGTAGAAGACTTTGGATAGTCTTTAGCAGATAGTTTCAATCCTTGCATGATTGGAACAACTAGCTGCTTGCAATCAGTCATGCTGAACCTCTCTAGAATGGTTTTCACATACTTACTCTGACTGAGCCAAAAATTTTTGCTTGTTCTATCCCTAGTTATCTCCATCCCAAGAATGTACCTTGTTTCTCCAAGATCTTTCATTTCAAACTTAGCAGACAACTGAGTTTTAAGATCAGAAATCATTTCCTTGCTATTACGAATGAATAACATGTCATCCACATGTAGAGTAATAAAAAGCACACGATCATTCTCACATTTATAATAAATGCAATGATCAAATTTTGATCTAGCAAACCCAATTGACAACACAAATGTGTCAAATTTCTGGTACCACATTCTAGGAGATTGCTTTAGACCATAGAGAGATTTATTTAACTTACAAACCAAATTTTGTTTACCTCTTTCAACAAAATACTTAGGCTAGGACATGTAGATTTTTTTTTCTAGCTCACCATGGAGAAATGTTGTCTTCATATTCATCTACTCAATTTCATAGTCATACAGAGCTACCAATGACAACAAAAATTTGATGGATGTTAGCTTTGCTACAAGGGAAAAGATCTCTCCATAATCAATTCTCTCAACTTGGAAAAACCCCTTTGCAACTAGTCATGCCTTATACTTCTTCACACTGCCATCAAGGCCTATCTTCTTTTTGAATATCCACTTGCAGCCAATAGGATTTTGCCCTTTAGGTAGTGGTACCAACTTCTAGGTATCATTCTTTTTCAAGAAATCCATCTCCTCATTCATGGCTTCCAGCCAAGACTTTGAATCAGCCATGTTGATTGCTTCTTTCACAGTCCTAAGCTCATCAGTGTTGGTAATTAAGGCATAAGCACAATTTGAATCTAACATAGAGAAAGCATATCTTTTTGGTTGCCTTCTTTCTCGTGTAGATCTCCTTAGAGGCTGAGGTTGTTCTCCATCATCAAAACTTCCAGAGCTGCTTGAGCTCTCCTCAATCTTAGGTACACCATGCAGCTCTTCCCTTTCTGGAGTTTGGGGAATCTCAACTGCATCCTTCTTCTTGTCACTCTAATTTGTCTCAAGTTGTTGATCACTTACTAGAGGTTTCAGTTCATGAAATATCACGCTTCTGCTATACAAAACCTTCTCAGTAATAGGGTTCCAAAGCTTGTATCCTTTCACACCAACTCCATAGCCGATGAGAATACATTTTACAGCCTTGTTATCCAACTTTGATCTCTTTTCATTTGGCACATGAACATATGCCTCATAGCCAAATACCCGAACATACCTTAATGAGGGTTTCTTACCTGATCATGCTTCCAAAGGTGTCTTATCAACAATCGCTGAACAAGGAGATCTATTAATCAAATAATATGTTGTAGCAACAGCCTAAGCCCAGAACTTCTACTCCAGACCAGCACCACTCAGCATACTCCTTTCCTTTTCCATCAGTTTCCTATTCAACCTTTCAGCAACTCAATTTTGCTATGGAGTGTAGGGGGTTGTCTTATGCCTTTTAATTCCATGATAAGTGCAGTACCTTTCAAAATCTGCAGAACAAAACTCACTTCCATTGTCTATCCTTAAACACTTTATTTTCCTTCCAGTCTGATTTTTTACCAAAGATTTGAACTCTTTAAATCGACTGAACACTTCTGATTTACTTTTAAGAAAGTATACAAATGCCCTTCTCGAACAGTCATCAATAAAAGAAACATAATATCTAGACTTTGATAATGAAGGAACATTAACTGGACCAAACACATCAGAATGAACATAATCCAGTATACTAGAATATTTGTGAGGACTGAAGGAGAAAGAAACACGGTGTTGCTTTCCATAGATACAATGTTCACAAAAATCGAACTCAAGGCTACAATCATCAAGCCCTTCTACAAGGTTTTTGTTCTTCAAGGTTTTTAAACCTTTCTCACCTATGTGATCAAGTCTATGAAGCCATAACATAGTCTTCTCTACTGGGATTTTTACCTCCAAAGCATTTGCAGATAGTGAAGAGTCTTCATCTTTCTCTATAGGTGTAGAATTACATGACTTTACACAGGCACTGTTACAAAGAACAGGTCGTGCATCTAGCTTGTACAGAGTGCCAGTACGAACACCCTTAGCTAACACCATTGCACCTCTAGCGATTTTACATCCCTTACTAGAAAAATAAACTTCTACATCAGCATCATTTAACTTACTAACAGAATGAATATTTTGAGCCAAACCTGGGATGTGAAGAACACCACCAATTCCTTTGACTCTCCCATCAGGAAACTGAATTCTGACCCTTCCTCTGCCAACAATCTCTAGCATTGAATCACTTGTCAAGTATACCTTTCCACCATCATACTTCTCATACTCTGCTGCAATGAAGGCATCTGCATCACTTTGAGAAGATTCATTTTTAGAAGCATTCTTCTTTTTCTTCTCCTTGCAGTCCTTCCTGATATGACCAGGTTGCCCACAGTTCCAGCACTTTACCTTGAAATTTTTACTAGGAGACTTTGATCTCCCTTTAGACTTGGATTTCAACTTGTTGTATTTCTTTTTGCTTTTCTCCTTTGTTCTACCTCAAACAAAAAGAGCATCTTTGGCCATCACAGAAGATTTCCTTCGCATTTCTTCAGACAGAAGCGAAGCAACCACATCATCAGTCTTGAAAGCAGTGGTTGTGCTTCAAATAGCCATCACAAGATGATCCCAGCTATTAGGTAATGAACACAATAGGAGCATGCAATGATCCTCCTCCTCAATCTTTACATGTACAGATGCCAGCTGTGTAACACTCATATTAAACAAGTTCAGATGGTTTGCAACAGATGCATCTTCGTCCATCTTCAAGGAGTACAACTTCTTTCTCAGGAACAACTTATTTACCAAGGACTTTCCTTGGTAAATATCACCAAGCTTCTTCCATAAAGTAGTTGCAGACGTTTCCTCATGAACATTTAGGAGCAAAGAATCAGCTAGACTCAGTCTTATCAATCCTCTTGCTTTTCTATTAGCAAGATCCCAAGCTTCTTGGGTTGTAGTTTGTGGCTTAGTTCCAGACATTGCAATCCAGAGGTCTCTATCCACAAGCAAGTCTTCTATCTTGAGTTTCCATAACTCAAAGTTGTTGCCATTAAACTTCTCAATATCTATTCTACCAGATGTACTCACCATCTCACAATAGAAACAAGTTTAACACTGCAAGTCTCCCACTGAAACAATATTAGTGCAAAAAACTAATTCCCCCTAGCAAGGATAACACGAACTGGCCAAGCTCTGATACCACTTTGAAGGGAAAATAATGCAGATCTACAGACCCAATAGTACATAATACATTCCCTTAACACCTTTACTTTTTGGGAGAGAAGCAAAAACGAAAAACTAACAGTTTCAAAAATTTATAGAGATGCATACAACCATGGCAATGAGAAACTAGAAAGATAAGCAAACAAAGATGACACAGTATTTACGTGGGAAAACCCTTTCAGGTAAAAAATCCACCACACAAAGTCAAATCTATTGTATTATAGTAATGAATTGATTACATACAATAACCAAACTTCTTAGTTTAGCTCACAATCACCCAGAGAGTTTCAGATTCACTATTACAATTTTTTTACAACATACAGTTCAAAACCCTCCTCAAGAACTCACGTCCTTCTGTTCTTCAACTCGCAACTTTAAACTTGCTCTGCAACATATGACTCAACTCTTGACTTGCCTAACTCATGAGAAATAACACATCTCTCATCCATATGTAACTGACTCAGAAGAGCAATGAAGTCCATCCTCAAATCATGCAACTGGTTGGATCTGACAGATTTCCTGCAATGAGCCAACTTTGCATTCAAAGCCATTACTCAAAACGGTTGAGCTTTCCACCCTTTTTTGACAAATGCAACTACCACAATAACTATCTTGGTATTCGTCCAATCACTATTCAACCAGGTGCCACATGTCCAAGACCCATCAACAATCGCAGCTGACAGAGCAACCAAAATGGTCAAACAAACATCGGGCATGACCAAGACTTCAATTCATTTCTAACACTGCCAGAGCCGGAGTCGAAATAGGAGTCAAAACAAGACTCCATCGAAAATACACACTTCCGGAGTCGAAGTCAGAGTCGGGGATGGAACTGGAGTCGAAACATGACCCTACCGAAATTACAAGTTCAGGAACCAATTCGGTTCCGTGTCCACCCACGGTAAAGAGGAACTCATTGGAAATAGTTCTAACTGGGTAAAGTCAACCCGGAGTCAAACCAAGATGGGAACACAAAAGATCGGAGTCGGAGTCGGAGCAGGAACAGAAAACAAGACTTCACTAAAAAGTCCAAGATTAGGAACCAATCCGGTTTCAGTTCCGCCTCCGCCAACTGCAAGAAACAACAATCCAGAACCAGGACAAGGTGGAGGAAAACACCCTGAGGAGAATCCAAACATCCAAAGGAACTAGATCGTAAAAGCAGGGGTTGGATCCGGAGTCGAAACAGAAACCGAAACAGGAACATGACAAACGGACATTGCCAAATTCCAAAACTGGTTCCGCCTCCGGCAGAACCTACGAAGTGAGAAACAACAGACGGTAGGAAGTGGAATCGGAGCAGGAACGAGAACCGAAACCCGAAACTTAGGCAAATAGAACAATGCCGAGTCCCATCCCGATTCTGCCTTCGCCAGAGACCCGAAACTTAGGCAAACAGAACAATGCCAAGTTCCATCTTGGTTCCACCTCTGCCAGAACTTTGCAAACAACACAAAATCACCAAGGCATGAAAACGAGGACTTTAAGCTAGAAGTTGAGACATAATTTCTCAACATTAATGTCAAATGAATTTTATTGGGCTATATGAGAAAATTTAACCCAGACTTTGGTGAAAAAATGCTATGTGAGGAAATTTTATGTCAGAAATATGAACTTCTTGGGAAACTAATAAGCATGAAGGGTTAATGAGGTTATCAAAATTTCACAGTTTCAACAGATCGAACCCGAATCAAAACAAATCTAGGAATTTCACCTTTTAAGTTAGTCTATGGCTAGGACCCTGTCTTCCCAATCCATTTACAGATACCTATTCTTAAGTTCATGTAGGAATTTTATACCAAGGATGATAGGATTGAGGTTAGATTACTTAATTTTCTTAACATGGAAGAGCAAAGGGATTTTGCTTTGCAGCAATTCTCTAAGCATCAGGCTATCGTCAAACATTGGTTTGACAAAAGAGCTAAGATAAAATCCTTTAGGATATCAGATCTTGTGTTACTATGGGATAAAGCCCGAGAAAAGAAAGGAGATCATCAGAAGTTTGATAGACTTTGGTTAGGTCCGTATCAAGTGGCTAAGATACTAGGTGAAAATGCTTTTCGTTTAAGTACCTTAATAGAATAGCTTGTTCCATTACCAGTTAATAGTCACTTTCTTAAGCATTATTTCAGTGCATAATGATAGAGTAATTGGTATTTACTTGATTAATTAAACAATATTTGTTTAATTAATTAAAGTTCCCTTTATCTCTTTTACGCTTAAGCTAACATTAGGTGCATAATAATTAATTATTTTATTAATTATTAATGTGCAAGCCTAGGGTTTTCCTTTTTAGGGTTTTTTGACCTATATGTGGTTGAAATATTTTCTTTTACATTATTATTCTTTTCACACATTGGTGAATACAGAGCTCCACATCTTTGAGCATTTTTTACTTTTTTCTCTTTATTGCTTCTCTTTGCTTCTCCTTGTAATAGGTATTCTTCTCTTGCAGAGGTCACTGGGCTCCTATGAAGTTGTATTTTCTCAACTTCTACATGGTATCAGAGCTTCAAATCTACAACTACTTGTTCTTATTTTGAGAATTTTGCATTGGAAGCAGATCTAGGGTTTCAACAGTTTTGCAAGGTGATTTTTGGTGGATTCGGCATACTACATTTTTTGGGTTCACTTTGAGTCAAAACGAACCCCACCATTGGATTTACAGTGTCCAAAAACCCCTAAATCAATTGTTCATTCATCGATTTTGGCTATAGTTGCTTAGAGAGGCAAAAAAATTTTGCCCTAAGGCCATATGGCCCTAGGGCACGCCTTCTATAGGCAAAAAAATAAAAAAAATTGAAAAAATTCAATTTTTAGGGTTTTTTAAACTTGCAGCCAATCAAACTCCACGTGCCACTGGTAAGCCACCTGATGGCCACCGCCACCAGTGTCATCCGTTGGCCGCGGCCAAGCCGCCACCACCGCCCTACCGGCTCGTGCCCTGCCCACACATCGCCCGCGTGCCACCTGCGCTCCACCACCTATGTGCCAACCCCCTGGTCGGCCAATGTGATCAAGGGCCGCAAAATTTAAGCCCTTGAGGGCCGTGTTTAAAAAAAAAAACCATTTTATGGTACTTTCACAAAATCGGACATATCTCAGGTGGTTTAGCTCGGATTTTCGAACAGAAATAGGCATTGGAAAGATGATTCCGACACTGATCCAATGGTGCAGAATTTTTCCAAAATTTTCTAGCTTGGTTATAGTTTTTTCTAGTCAAAGTGGTGCCTTTTTTCTGCACTTCTAGGGCCATAGAAGGTGCAAACAGACTCTGTTATTAAAAAATGAATAGGCATTGGAAAGCTCTCAACATGCTCTATTCAGATATGTGATATTTTTTCTCAAAATGTTCATCAGGTACACAAGAATTTGTTTTGAAGTATTTTTTACTTATGCATTACTTCCTCTTTCTTAATTTGTACTAGGGTTTGGGTTTATCTCTTGTGGGGGGTGTTTTTTTTTGCTTTCTATCATTTATATCAGAAAAACAGAACACCAAAACTCTCAAAAAAATCAAATCCTTCTACATCTTCTATCTATTCTGAAAGATCACATAATAATAAAAAACATAAGCAGGTACAGGTGCAGGGTTTCATGGCAGACTCCTCAGTTGAGTTACTCACATCACATAACTATCACACTTGGAAGTCTTGCATGATGAAGATTCTCAGGTCACGAGGGTTGTGGTCTGATTTAGATGAGGTTCAGCCTTAGTTGCAATGTCCTTTTGAGATTATGCAGCACAGGAACAAGATGGATGAAGCTATGGGTTTGCTATCCATGCACATTTCATACAGTCTTTTGTTTCACCTTGATGCTTTTCACTCCTCGAGCCATGTGGTTGAAGTTTGAGACACTTTTTGGGGCCATTAATGAGTTCTGAGTATTACAGATCAAGGCAGAGTCGACTTCAGTGTTACCTGAATCATTTCCCACTATTGAAGATTTTTTGAATAAGTTCAAAACTATCCACACTATTTTACAGGGTTGTGGCAAGAATAAGTTAAACACAAAGTGCATTTACTTGATCCTTTCTAAGCTTTTTGGTCCATTTAAGATATTTTCTTCTTCCTTCTATTCCACCATGGATGGCCTGGGTACTCATTTTACCATGCCTACCTTTGATGTGTTTTGTGAGCGTTTGTCTTGTGAGCAATCACACCTTTCTCAGATGGATATGATCTTAGGATCAAAGAAAAAAGCATTGGTTGCTCAGTCATCTAAGGAGGAACAAAAGCAGAAACCGAAGCCTAAGAAAGATTTTTTAGGCAATGAGCATTCCTCCAAACCTCCTCCTAAGTCTAATTCCAAACCACCACTTAATCCAAAACAGAGGAAATCTTCAAAGTTTGGTGAGTCTTCCTCCAAGACTAAGCAGAAATCAGGAGACAATTGTAGCTTCTGTGGCAAGGAAGGACATCTAGTTTCTAGGTGTTGGAAATGATTAGAGGCTTTAGAGGAAGCCATGCAATAGCATCACATCTCCCCACCTCAGTCTTCTTCTCCTTCCATAGGGAAAGGCCATTCTCTCACTGCTCGAGCATCGACCTATGGGTCCACTTGGATTTTAGATTCTGGTGCTTCTCACCATATGACTCACACTCAGCAGTTGGTCACTTCTTTTTCCTCTTATGGTACTTCATAGATTGTTGTGGGTGACCCTACATAACTTTCAATCTTGGGTTCAGGTTCTATCTCTTTGGATGGGGGCACTCTACAAGACGTTTTGGTTGTTCTTGACATGTCAAAAAACCTCTTGTCCATTTATCAAATTTTCCATACTAGCTCTGGTAAGATAGTTGAGTTCTCACCACATGATGTGGTTATTCCAGACCTCCATGACTCTGATTTGGTTATGGCTACTAGGAGTGTTGATACTACATCTCGTCTTTACAGATTTGATGGATTTGAGCCTTCTGAGGGTACAGGTTCATCTCTTATAGCACATGCAGATTCAGTGAGTAAGCTTTGGCATGACCATTTGGACCATGTCAATTACATATATCTTCAGTAGATGAGTACATAGGCACTTGTTCTTGGTCTTCCATAGATTTCATGCACAAACGGTGTTTGTCATGGTTGTGTGCTTGGCAAGCATCACAGGGATCCCTTTTCGAAGGGAAGAGCCACTCGCGCTTTGTCACTCTTGAGGTTGATTCATAGTGACCTTATGTCATTTTCCACTCCTTTTTTTGGGGCCAAGTATGTACTCACATTCATTGATGAGTTCTCCAGATGCACATGGGTGTACTTTCTTAAGTACAAGTTTGATGTGTTTGATTCCTTTCAAATCTTCAAGACATTTATAGAGAAGCAGTTGGGCCTTTATATTTAGTGGATACATATAGATAATGGGGGGGAGTATGTGAATCAAAATTTCAGAGATTTTTGCATTGAGCATGGTTTGCAACATCAATTTACTGTTCCCTTCACCCCTCAGCAGAATGGTGTCGCTGAGAGAAAGAACAGGACTTTATGGGAGATGGAAAATTAGATGATTCAGTCCAGGTCCATGGATTCATCATTTTGGGTTGAGGTAGTTAATTGTGCTAACTATATTTAGAATCGGATGCCTCACAAGGCGATTCAACATATGACTCCTGAGGAGGCTTAGTCTCATGACAAGCTTGATGTTTCATCATTTTGAGTATTTGGTAGTGAGGCATGGAAATTTATTCCTGATGCTCAAAGGAGAGCCATAGAGCGGAAGAGTCGACCCCTCATTTTTGTTGGCTACTGTGAGGATGTTAAGGTGTACAGGTTGTTTGATCTTGATTCCAGAGAGGTCCTGTTTCGATGGGATGTCCAGTTTGATGAGCGCCTTCCCACAGTGGATACCCTGTCTCCAGTGTTTACTTCACTACCTACTCCTCCCACTGCAACTCTTCAGGATTATGTTGAGGATGATTCTGATGAGGATGTTGATGATCCCCCATCTCCACCTCCACTTGCTCCACCTGCACTTGCTCCACCTCAGATGCCCAAATGGGCTCGCTTTATTGTTGAGGCAATAGGATCTATGGTAGGTGATCCTTCAGACACTCGTCACACCCATTCTCATACTGCGGGTTCTAGTCTTTTGAGTCATGCCCTTTTAGAAGATCCTTAAAAAAATTTAGAGGTGACAAGTCACCCTGAGTGGGATAGTGCTATGGAGGAGGAGTGTTCTTCTTTGATGCGGAATAGTACTTGGGATCTCTATCCTCTTCCTAAGGGCAGAAAGATGGTTCGGTGCAAATGGTTGTATCACACCAAGTATGCCATTGATGGTTCTATTGATAAGTACAAAGCACATCTTGTTGCGAAGGGTTTCTCCCAGGTTGAGGTATTGATTACTCTGAGACATTTGCCCTTGTCGCCAAGATGAATTCTATTCACTTTGTACTATCACTTGCAACTTCTAGGGGATGGCCCATTTTTTAGATGGATGTGAAGAGTGCTTTCTTGCATGGTGACCTACAGAAGGAGATCTATATGGAGTAGCCTTAGGGATTTGTGCATGATGATTCTTTGGTTTGTAGACTTCGACGTTTATTATATGGTCTCAAACAAGCCCCTCGGGCTTGGTATGAGAAGATGGACTCTTTTTTTCTTTCCACTAGTTTCACATGCTGTCATTCTGATCCCACCATATATATTCAGAATCTTGAGGGTGAGATCTTGATTCTCTTTCTATATGGTGATGATCTCCTCATCACAGGTAGCTAATCCTCTATAATTCAGCATGCTCAGTAAGCTTTGATGGAGCAGTTTGAGATGATAAATCTCGGTCATCTGCACTATTTTCTTGGTCTTCAGGTGATTTAGTCTTCTGATGGGATCTCCATTTACCAGCAGAAGTATGCTCTTGATATGCTTCAACGCTTTGGCATGCTTCATTGCAAGCTTGCCCCCACACCTTTTCAGTCAGGGGTTGTTTTGACTACCCCTTGCCCCACTCCTTCAGTAGATTCTACACTTTATAGGCTGTTGGTTGGCAGTTTGTTGTACTTGACTCACACTCGTCTTGATCTTTCCTTTACGATTGGATTTGTATCTCGATGCTCCCATGATCCTCATGAAAGTCATTGGCAAGCTGCCAAACATATTTTGAGGTACATTCAGGGCACCATTTCTTATGGCATTCACTACACATCAGGGGATCCTCACATTGTTGGCTACGCTGACTTAGATTGGGTTGGTGATGTCAATGATCGGAAGTCTACTTCTGGCTTTGTTTTCTATCTTGGCTCTAGTCCTATCACATGGTCTTGCAAGAAGCAGGCTACTCATGCATTATCATCTATAGAGGCTGAGTACCGAGCTGCTATGCTCGCTAGTCAGGAGATTTTATGGCTTCGACAGTTGATGACTGAGTTTGGTTTTCCTCTTGATAGTCCTACTATTCTTTGGTGTGACAATCAAAGTGCTATACACATTTCTTGCAACCTGGTGGAGAATCAGCGGATGAAGCACATTGATCTTCATATGCATTTCATCAGACAACTGATTCAGGATGGTTCTCTCATCTTGGAGTATATTCCCACTACCGAGTAGGTTGCTGACATCTTTACGAAGCCTTTTGCATCACCCCGCTATCTTTAGTTGCACTCTATGCTTGGGGTGAAGGAAGTTTTCCTTGGGGGGTCTTTATGAGGCCTTCCTTCCTTCATGTTTCTTTCAGCATGTTCTTCTATCTCTTTTTGGAGAGGAGTTTTTTCCCACTAGGTTTTCTCTTTTTCTCCATTTCATAGAGATTTCCTTGTACTTGGGTACCTGATCTGGCCTTGTTGTTGGGACCCATTGCTGTTTTCTTTCAGTAGCTTCTTCTAGGTTTTAGCTTCTCCCTAAGTCTAGCTTAAGGGGGGTGTTAGAGTAATTGGTTATTTAATTGATTAATTAAACAATATTTGTTTAATTAATTAAAGTTCCCTTTATCTCTTTTATGCTTAAGCTAACATTAGGTGCATAATAATTAATTATTTTATTAATTATTAATGTGCAAGCCTAGAGTTTTCCTTTTTAGGGTTTTTTGACCTATATGTGGTTCAAATCTTTTCTTTTGTATTATTATTCTTTTCACACATTGGTGAATACAGAGCTCCACATCTTTGAGCATTTTTTACTTTTTTCTCTTTGTTTCTTCTTTTTGCTTCTCCTTGTAACAGGTATTCTTCTCTTGCAGAGGTCACTGGGCTCCTATGAAGTTGTATTTTCTCAACTTCTACACATAAAAGGTTTGATGTTTTAAAGAAAATGTATCATACTTTATCATATGTAATTAAGTTTTTTGTGTTTAATTTCTATTTTTAGTTTTAGTTTTTTTTTTGTTTTGTTCTTTTTCTTTGTTTTTGTTTGTTTTGTGTTATCTTGTTTCATTGGGGATCTTCATTTTGTTCATCTCAAGAAAAGGGGTTGTTATTCAAAGTATGCTACTGGTACTAGGAGAGGAATTGGTTTAGGTGTTTTCATCATCATCATTGAAAAGGATTTCATTCTGAAACTCATGTTTTATGATCATTCTAATTTGAGTTTGAAAAGTCATTAAGGATAAAAGATACATTGTGAATATATCATGAATTATGATAAAAAATCTGTCACCAAATTAGAAAAAACATTTGCCTAAGTAAATGCCTATTTGTTTTAGGATGGTTCTTCCTTTGATTCAAGTGAAAAATATGATTCCAAGACTTTCATGAAATCCATTGTAGTTCTCAACCCATATCTTAGATCCATTGTGTTTGAGTATTGAGGAAGATGCATAAAAATTTCCACAAGAGAAGCTTGAGAAAAAAAAATGATAAAAAAAGAAGAAGAGAAAGGCAAACTCAATATCAAATGGGTAATCAAGTATCTCTATCGGGGCTATGGATGCCTGGCTGGCAGTAGAGCAATGCTTTGAGAGAGCTCGAGGTATCTTTGTCGGGGCTATAGATGCCTGTCTAGCAGTAGAGCAATACCTAGGATTATATTACACGATAGTTAAAGGACTCAACCTATGTAGCTTGAATCTTAGGAATAGTTGTTCATGAACAAAGAAAGTATCTATAAAGAATGATGCACAATATATACACACACTTAGATTCAAAAATAACTCATGAGCACATACATCTAAGATTCTAGCTCAACTTTATTCTAGATATATCTGATCTTATTCAATTTAGCATGCTTCATAAACCAAGTAGTTTTTAGGGTGACTAAAATTTTCTTTGGGCATCTTAAAAATGGGTAAACCATTTTCCTAGCCAAGTCACCATTTGTTATGCCTTGTATAACCACCCCATCTTTTTCCTTGGTCAAAATGGGTCACCCTTTATGTTTTTATCCTTGGTTGTTTTCAAACAAAGTTTGGAGTCTTTCTTTTCCAAAACTTTGTTTTTCTTTGGTTTGTTCTGGAGGAATCGGAGCCGGAACCGAGTTGGGTTTTGAGAACTTCTTTCAAAACTCGTTTCAATTCCCATCTTGACAGTCTTTCTATTGACCTCTTTCTTTTATCTTTGTCGGAGCCGGAGCTAGAGTGGAGCTTATAACCAAAATTATTCAAAGTTTCAAAATCAAATTCCATCCTGACTTTGCCTCTGCTTTGTGGTCTTTCATTTTAAAATAGGTTTTGTATGTTAAGTTTTCTTGGTTTGGTTATTTTTTTTTATTTTGATGGGTTTTTTCACTTTATTCATTTTCAGTGGAATCGGACCCGAAACGAGAACCAAGTTGGAAGGTTAAACAAATTTTTGAAACAATTTTCATTCTGATTCCGCTCCCGTCATTTCTTGGTCATTGAATTTTATTGAAGTCACACAACTGTAATGCGCCATTTTCGACTTTGCTCTACTGCATTTATTGCATTAATGAAAGGTGCCATGCATGCGTGAAACTCTGAGTTTTTACCTTAATTAGGGATTAACCCATAGTTTTTACCATTATTGTTAAGAGATCGAAGATTGAACCAGAGTTGTAGTAGAGCTTTGTGCGAGTGAATCAATTGAAAGAGAGACAATTGCGCGTAGATTGCTTCAAGGAGTTAACCTTTTTATTGGTGTTTGAGGTAGGCTTTTCTATTCTCATTTTTCATTTGTATTTTTGCGTTCTCCATTTCTGTTTATCTTGGATTTTTTGATTTCGTGCGAATTTCTTAGAAAGTTCGTATGTTTTGTTTTTCTTTCTCTATTTATTTGTTTTCTTTTTTTCGTTTTTCTTTTTCTAGTATTTTCTCATTTGTTTTTTGTTCAACACGGTCATTTTCACATTTTAGTCATGATCGAATCATGGTGCCCTAGTTCTTAAATGCATAGGTTAGTAAAGGTTTTTACAGTAAATAGGGTTTGGTAAATCGTTATTTTTACTTAGGAATTTATTGTGCATTCAGTGTGGTTAATTTAGATAGGGTTAAATTCATGCCCTAGTTATTATATATCAAGGGTTTTAGTTTAGGGTTTTGACGCATTTATGTGTTCTTTTTTTTAATTTAAATATGATGCCCTAAAAGGTACAGTCACCTTTCGGTCATATGGGGATGATTTTATTAGGTTATATTTAAGCCCCTTTCATGTTAATATGACCTAGTCCTTAAAATCATGAAGTTATTTATCAAAATGTTAAAATCACTTATGACGTCTTGATTGTTTTAGGTGGAAGTAGGATCGAAATCGATTTAGACTTTGAACCACTTTTTCCAATGAGTATCAATTCCATTTTCATCCCGTCTCCAACTCTACTTATAGTGGGAAGCATTCTTTCAAAATAATGATAACCTAGTCAGAAGCGGAACCGAAACTGAATATGAAATTAGAAAATTTGAATGAAACCAAATCAGTTTCCATTCCGGTTCCAATTCCGGTTACCATTCTAGTTCCAACTCCGGTCCTGCTTGTTATAACTGTAATCTTAATAACGGTTTTTGGCTCCGAGCTCGATAGTATTTTAAAGGAGATTTCTTAGGATGTTTTTATGCTTGGTTCCGCCTCCACTATCTATATAAGAGTAAGGTTTTAAAGCATATTTTGTGATGTTTATTCAAGGATCTAATTAGAGGTTTTGTTGTAGGAAAACTAAAGAATGTTGGGAGTATCAGGAGAAGCCTCCCAAAGGAATCGACTTGCAAAAAAATCAAAGGGAGCAACTAAGCCCAAGAAGATAAAGCTGGAGCATCTACCTTATACTTTGAGGTATAATCATAGGAGCCTTGTTGTCACTGCAAGCAAAGTGGAATCAGATTGGTCTGATATAACTGACAACAATCTGGGCTCATACAATTTGGGGGAGTTGTATTCAGAAAAATTCATTGAGGGTATAATAGGGACAACTCACATAATAGTTGAGTCTATCTTGGCTCACATCACCTTATTTCATCTATCTATCTAGTGCCCAGAGTTGATTCTTACAATAGAAGGGGCTTACAATCTAGCCACTAGGTAGTGTATGGATTCACAGGATAATGTAATTATAGATCTCACTCCTCAGATGTTCCAACACATGTTCAGTGTCCTAGATCCTAAGAACTTGGTACAGTTGAAGGAGGTAGAAGCTTTAGGGATATACAACAAACACAAGGAGACTAACAAAGCTCACTTGAACAAGAAATGGTTAAGAACAAAAAATAAGTCTTTGACCAAGCTTCATGATCAACCAAAGAGGACAAAATTCTACAAAGAAGTATCAGACCTGATCATGATGTTGTCTAGAGTCTTTGGGAAGAGGGATGCATTTAATTTCAAGGAGTGGATGTTTCCCTTTATTCAAATAATCTTTAATGGCACCCAACAATTTGATTGGCCACTGATTGTCTTTGATACTATTCATGACTAGTTAACTAGGATAAGGCAAACCAAGTGCTTCTTTATGACTTGTTATTTATACAACATCTAGAGGAGGTATATTTCTAGGTTTGAATAGAGTGGGGATATTGGGAGAAGCTGATGGGAAAAGGAAAGTATGGGGCCATTATGATCAGCTATCTCTACAAGTATTTGAAACACAATTTAGAAGGGTTAATGATGCATTTCTATATGTAATCATTAATCAACTTAATGGGGATGTAGGATATAGACTAAGCCAAGAAGTTATGGCTTTTATCATGGAATGGGGATGTTGGTATATCCAATACCCCAAGTTTACTTTTTTTAGATTGGTTGGATTTGAAGGACATCCCCACTTGCTTCCAAGATGTTGTAGCAATAGGATGGTTCTAATGGAATTTGTATATCAAGTTCTGGGGGTTAATTCCCAGTTTGGATTGAAGCACAAAACATGATGTCATAAGTTTCCCATGCAATTGGGTGAATACAGCTACCAACATCTTGTGGGAGCTAAGGTAGTTTGTAGTGAATTGATACATCTGAAGCTAGGTTTGTATATAGCTTAGAAGTACTTTGACCTAAGGAAGAAAATGAATTCCTTGTTGCCTTATGTTTTTGATAAACATTTCAACTTGTTGGAAGATTTTTGGAGTGATCTTCAAGATTAGTATGACCTCAGGAAAAGAAATTATGAGAGGTTACCCGTCTCACTCATGGTAGAATTTGGGATTAAAGATGACATCCCTGAAATATTAGTAGATGATGGAGTGGTATTAGATCCATCATATGAGTCATTAAATATTGGCACCAAAAGTTTGGATCCGGTGGACTAGGATAGTGAGGAGACCATTGACATAAAAAAAATAGGGAGGCCAGTTTTGGACAAAAGTATTCACTGGGCTGTCCTAGGAACCAAAACTCCTCAAGGACTAGCTCCTAAGAAGGGGAAGGGATACAAAAGAATCAAGAGGAAATTGCCTTCCAAGGAGCCCTTGGAATTCTTCCCTCCTGACATTGAAGAGATTGATCTTGAAGCATCGACTCAAGATGAACCAGAGGCACAAGAGGGGAATCCCCAAATAGGACCAGTAGTTTTCACATCAGCAGTAGGTGAGTCATCTTCTCAAGTCCCTCTTACAAAGCAACTAAGTGGAGATATGCCTTAAGAAACACTTCATGGTATAGTTGAGGCATTAAAGGGAAAAGAGAAGTAGTAGGAGATCCATGAGGTGGAAACAGACTCTGATGAGACTTTGTTAGAGAAGGATGGGTATGTCCAGGATCATGATGGGCCAAAAAGTGGTGATATCTAAGCCATATGATGGTCCATGTGGCTGACAAATTTTTTTTACCCAAAATTGATGAAATGAAAAGGGTCTTCAGAGTAGATTCTCAGCTTTCCACCAATATAAATTATGCTTTACTTTGAATTTAATAAATAATTATTTTTCATTTTTTAATAGAATTACGAATAAAGTATTGATAGGTTGATTGAAAAACATCTATAACATTCAAATGGTATCACACTTTTTGAATCCAAAAAATGCGTCACATTCTATGCTTCATATAATATAGGATTGAAATGAAAAAAATAAATTTCATGAATTTTTGAGCAAGTTAAGGTGGTTAGACAGACGAGCTTTTATATTTTTTTTAAGTTGTAATAAAAAGTTCATAATTCATTATTTACTTGGAAATTTTTTATAAAAAAATATGCATCACATTGGGACATGAGTCCTCTACTTATATTTAAAAGATTATAAAAAAATATTATCATTTGATTGTGGTTAGGGTGGTTAGACAGACACCTACTTCTTATTTTTACCCTAAAATTTAAATACTATTGCATTGAAATTTCAAATTTTCACCAAATAGAATTTAAAATAAAAATAAATGTCTAGTAGTTTAGAAACTATATTCAATTTTCTACAGATTCTATTTTTACATTATTTTGAAATAATATAGATAACTTATTCAAATTTTTACGTCAAGTTGTCTAACTCTGATTTTTTGTCTTTTTATTGCCACTTAAGGGCCTATTTTTTCCATGATGATCTTGGACATACTTGGATGCACAAGAAAATATGCCTCTCGAGGAGGAAACTGAACATGTATTGACAGAAGAAGATCAATGGGCCCTGTTTGAGGAGGCAAAGAAAGCCTCAGATGCTCAAGCACATGCAGATGCCATAGAGAAGCAAAAGGCAATTGATGCTAAGGCACAAGCTGATGTCTTACTCCAACAACAACAAGTAGAAGCCAAATGAAGAGATGGTGAAATATAAAAGCAGAAAAAAAAAGGAGCAGGAGCTCAAGATCAAAGAAGAAAATAATAAGCTGGAGTTAATAAAGAAAAATCATGATTTGGAGGAAGAAAAGGAAAAGAAGCGAAGAGAAAGAGAAGTTCTTGTGGCCAAGTTGAAGTTTGCTGAAGAGGCTTATAAAGAGAAAGAGGAAGCAGAACAAGTGCAAAAGGAAAAGGATGCTAAGGAGCAGATTAAGCAACAAAAGGAAAAGGAAGATGCAGATAGATTGAAGGCATCAGAGGAAGAGAGAAACCAAGAACTAGAGAAGAAAATATTAGAAGAAGAAAAGTTGAAAAAGGAAGAAGAAGAGAAGAGGACCTTAGAACAGAAAGATAGGGAAGAAGCTGGAAAGCTTGCTCAGATGAATGTGCATCAAGAACAACAAGAAATACAAGGGGTTGATTCTCAACCTCAAGTAAATGTAAAACCACCTTCTACTATTACTATGGCTTCTTCTTCAACTTTAATGACTACTACTCCAGGTTATCCCACTTGGTTAAAATTGGATCTTTAGAAGAGATCAGTGACACCTTCACAACCTCTCAATTGGGATGATATGATGAAGAAAATTGAAAAGGAAAGGCCCAAGAAGAAGGCCAAAATCCTGCATTCCACTAGGCTCACCTATAGAGGAGAAATTGTTGCTGAATGTGCCATACCAATGATGGAAAAGGATGTAGGAGACATGAAATTGATTGATTACTAGTTGGGAATTGTTAACTTGGGAAGACCCACCAGAGATCAGTAGATGAATTTAATAGATATGGTAGCTTCATCCACTAAATCTAGAATGATGAAAGACAAGCAGAGAAAGGATGAACTTAAGGCTTAGTTAGATCAATTGCATTCCTTCTTGAAAAATGTTTTTGCTTCGAGGTCACAACAAGTTGCCACCATTGAAACACCAATTTTTCTTAGTAAGAAAGAGGTGGATGATTTGGTACACATAAGGAGTAAGGCATAGATGTTGGATAGGTGGACTGATAAAATAAATTAGGAAATAAGTGAAGTGTTGGACAACAGTTTTGAGGTCCTCAAAATAATAGAGGAAATGAACTAGTATGTGAAAGTATTGGGAGAACAGGAGGAGGAATACAAAGGATATAGTCAGAGGTTGAAGGAGGTTAGCAAATTGTCAAAGTCTACTCTTCTAGAACAATCAATACTTGAAGAGGACAATAAAGATTTATTGGAAAAGACTTCTAGTATACTTCGGTTTAGGTCTGATTTTTTATATAAGCATAAAAGTGAAGTTCAAGATTTTATCAAGTATCTGAATGAGTTTCAAGAGTTGGAAGTAGTTATTGCTATCATAGTAAATGTTAATATACTAGTAAAAGAGGGCCTACCTTTAAAGCAAAATAAAGGAGAAATGGAATGATAGGTTTAAAGAGGTCATCCAAAAAGGAGATGATGGTGAAGATTTGTTGTTAGATCGATTAATGGATATTAAAGAAGAGATAAGGGCAGCTAAGAAGGAGTTGACCAAGCTAAAGGACATGAGAGGATTTGCTGCTGCGGCGTTGGAAAGGATCAAGTTTGAAGAAAACTGGGTTGATGGGCCCGATTCAGACATGCTTCAACAAGTCTTCTCTAGTTATGATGAATACATTACAGAGTAGGCTTCACATGCATAATTGATAACCTCATGCATTCATGGTTTTCTTTTTCTCCTCTACATGCATAACTAGTAGTTTTCGAGCGCATGACTTTCTTTTCTCCTCTCTATTCTTTTCTTCTAGTTTAACTGAGTTTCCAAGATGACTCCAATTCCTAAAAAGGTGGATCGACCTAAAATAGAAAGGACTTCATATTTTTCTATATCTATAAATACCTGTGAGGTATGATATTGTAAGGATCGGCTAATGAGAATGAGATTAGCCACTTGATAGTAGGAGATAGAATTTTTCATAGTTTTTATAGAGATACATTGTCACATTATTTACAGTTGAATATAATTATAGGTTTTTATGCAATATGGTATTGGAGTTGAGTTTTGTTGGATAAGGTTGATGAATTATAATCTATCTGTATGCCAGTGATTGTGCTAAAACATGAGTATTTCTTATGTGATGAAAATCATTAGAAGAAACCAGATTTAAAGATTATTTCATTAGATTATCTGTGAATTGAATTTATTGAAGTCTGTTGATCTGTGGTCTTGGCAATGAATGGGAGTGTGTTCTTTTGTCTTTGAAATATTTATGATGTGTGATTGTGATGTTAAAATAAGCACCTTAGATGCATGCAATAGTATGGACTATTCTGTACATTGCATCATGTTATGGTTTTCTTGATCTGTTGGAAGAACATTCATTTTTGAAGATATATGTCTGGATATTAGATAAGTTTTATTCATGTTTTCTGATGTACACCCTGATCTATCTTTTTCTTTTATTTAAAACCCCCTTTTCATTAAAAAAATTCAAATGAATAAGTCATTGCTTGCATTCCTTATTACCAGAAAATGCCCCTTCAATATTACAGTTGCATGGACCGATTGAGTGACACTAGGCAGTTGAGAACCAACTACTAGGACCTTGGGAGCTAGGCTACTATACGTTGTCTTTCTTTTTCAGGAGAAATAGAGTAGAGATATTTTATTTTAACATTGTTTGTGTCATTTTCAGCATCAACAGGTATGATATTTTATTTAACTAAAATAAAAGTATTTATTTCACTTGTTAATGAATATATTTATGTTTTTTTATATAACATTCATAGGTTCTCATGTGTTCAAATATAAGTGTCCATCTTGACCAACATTTACTTATTTTTTATTTGTACTTGTGGACTAATTATTGACAATATATAGTATAAATATGTTGGAAGACTAAATATTATAACCACAAGTACTATGCCAACAATTAGACCCTTCCCAACTATTGAATTTCTTATCTTAAAAATACTCTACCACACTTTAATAAAAAATTATATTATTCTTTCCCACCTCACTTTACCCATGCAAAATGTGACAAAATTTAAAATTTGATATGGTCCTTCTTACAAGAGATTAGAAAAATAACAAAAAGTATAAAAAATATTTGCTATAAATGGAAACAAAAGAATATTATTCCATTGAAATGACATATTCATATAGGGTGTGTGCAAAAATATGGGAGACCAAAAAGTGGTCACCCCACTTTTTGGCCCCATGCTCACTAGAACATGAGTGTATTATAACATGCTTGTGTTATAGTGAATATAAATAATAAAAAAAAATTTCATTATGCACTTTTACTTTCATTATGTGGCATGCAGACTCTTCCAAGCGTGCACACATTGTTGTAGACTTGATTTTTCACCTAAATCTTTGCCAAATCTTCATCAAAATATCATGAAGACATCGGGGAGGTCAAAGGAGTAAGTATTTTTAGCTTTTTTGTGTCAAAATTGTATTAAATAGGTAGATTGAATTAGTTTTTAAGTTAAAATTTGTTTAATTTTTAGGAGTTGACAATTCACCCCCAAATCTTCAAAATCCCAATTCACCTCTTCATGAAAACCCTTCTTAAGAATAGCCAAAACAAACACCTCTTAAAATTCCTCATTATCCTCTAAGAACAGAAAAAAACATATTGGGCAAGTTGAAAATAATAAAAAGGAACTTGAGGAGTTAATTGCAAGGTTGAAAGATCCTACAAGAACAAATTGCCATAGGATTGCCCTTGTTCAATCACTACAATCCATTGTGTCTCATGTAGAATCAATTAGTGGGAAAATAAATAGTTGGTCTAACAAGAGGGAACAAAAATAATAATTTATGCAAACAAATTATCATATAAACAAGTAAAAGAAAAAAATTTGAAATATAACTCATGTACACTCTTCACAAACCCATAAACTAATTAAAACTTACTTGGTGCATTCAAGAGGTTCCCCATCCATTGGTTCCACCACCAAGGGATACAAAACAATTTTTGGGATAGGTTGTGGATTGTTTTTTACCACCCTCTAGTTAATAACAATAAGGTTCCACAATATGTTTTGGTGAAACCCTATTGTGTGTTTTTCCTCAATAAAATCCTAAATTACTTTGACATGTAGAAGTTCTAGGTTAGAGGTGGGGGCTCTGCACATGAAAAAGTGGGGGGCACAACTTGACCCAAATTGGGCAGTGAGACCACTAGCTAGATCAGAATATGAGCATGCGACTATCTCTTCCATTGCGAAGGAGGGAGTTGAGGTGGAGACCTTAGAGTTGATTATCTCTCTCACTCAAACACTTATATAGCATAGTAGGCCTCTAGTGGGTGATCCCACAATACTAGTTTACAATTTTTGGGCAAACTAGACACTAAACTGATCTTTTTTAACTAAATATTCACTTTCAGGCTCCTATAGCAGCTAATCCACAAAGAATTTGAAGATGATGCAAACTAGTGATTTGTGAAGTTTTGTCTATAGATTATAAATATATTTTTTCCAAATTTTTTGGAATCAAATTGAACTTTTTTTCATCTCCTTCAAACACTAGTTTTTATTAGTAAACAACATTTTTAAGGAGTGATGCTCACCGTATACAACATCATTTTTTTTGTATGAAGGATAAAATTCTATTTTTTTCAAATTTAGATTTGTAACTATGATATCTAACCAGTTCATTTGGTTTCATATTGTTTTATTTATATATTTTTTCCTTAATCAAGTTTTGAAGTCAAACCAATTACAATTCAGACATAGGCGGACTGTATACAACATAATTTTTTTTTGTATGTATCGAAATTATTTTTTTTTTTTTTTTATGGATCAAGGACATCAATACCCAACCTGAACATTTTTTTTTTGATAATCTTCTATTTTTCCACATGTGTAGAATAGAGAGCTTGATTTTCAGTGAACAACCTACATTCACAAGAAATAAAAAATAAATTTAATAATCAAATTAAATTTAATTAAAATTATACTTTTTTGGAAGCTTATAGTAAGGAATACATACCTGCAAAAAATAAATTTTAAATGAATTCATTTGATCCCCCAAAAGATAAATCAAAAGTGGTTTTCTATCAACACTTAGATAGGTGTAAATGAGACTTTGTTATAGGTATGTTTTAAAACTAGCGGGGTTCTATCCAAGGGGGCTTGATCTAAGGTGGTTTGATCAAACCCTCTTCAATTGGAATTGTTTAAATGAAAATTTTCAAGGCTTAAATTATTATATTTTCTAAAAATATGTGATTTCAGCAAAAATCAAGATCTCCCAGAAAGTGTAAACCACTATTGTGGTAGCACCTTAGTATAGGGTGATCCAGGTGTCTAGTTCCACCTCATTTATAGTAGTCTTGTGGGTCACTTTGTGTTTATAATCCTAAGGATAGTCAAGATGCATGTGCCCAAGATACATCTGTAATAGATCAAATGGTCATGATAGAACCTCTATTGAGTGATATATTAAGCTTTGATAGTTAAGTAAATATCAACAAGTTCATTAAATTCATTAGATTTTATTTTGAAATGTAAGATTAAATTTAAATTAGTAGAATGATTATAATGAAATTTCAAGGTCGCAGTGTTCATCCCCACTTGTAGTGGTCCTCCACTTGGACCTATTACATGACAATGTTGAGTGCAAAGGTATGCAATTAGTAAATAATTATAAATATTACATGTGAATAGTTGAACCTTATATGAATGGTATTCTTATAACTCACTTTGGATGTTGAATAGGCTAATGTTGGGCCTTCAAAATCAACACTTGGTAGTCAAGGTGCTCATCAAACTTTCACTTAGGTAATATAGAGAAATTTTAATTTTCAAATTAAAAATTATAAAATAATGCTAAGTAGTTTTGGTAATTGAATAATATTGTTTCATTTTTAGATGATGCAAATAGATACTCCTCTCAATATTCATATGAAAATGGAGCATGGTGTTGTTACAATAGTAGCATGTTTGATGACTTTGATAGAGGTATGAGACAAATTAGTAAATTTCAAATTATATTTGTTGTTTTATCTGTCTATTATTGAAAAATAAAAAGATATTCATTTGTAGTTTAATTTCTATCTAAATGGTTGCCATAGGACTTTTCATTTCCAAATCATGAGTGTGCTCTATTGTGGATGAACATAATGATTATTTACATGTGGTAAGTGATTATACTGTTATATGTCATTCTATAATTAAATTTATATATATTAATGCCAATACTTTTTATTGTATTACTTGCGAAGGTTCAAAAAACTTTAAACAAAAGGTTGAGTGAACTAATTTGAAGGAGACCACCATCATAGCATTTTTAAAAATATATTTTTTATTACATATATGTGAAATTGTATGTCCATATGGATTTGTTGTAAGCCTATATGGAATTCTTGTATATATATTTTATATTTATCAAGATATACTGATGTATGTCTATATAGATTCTTGGTTAATACAATTTTTTTTTATACCAATCATGTCCTTAGTTTCATTATAAATGATTAATTAAATAAATGAATAATGAAATGATACAACTATAAATGATTAATTTTATCCATATTTTCACTATAAATGATTAATTGAATAATTGAATAAGATTCACTTTTACCATGTAATTGATACAAGAATTTTAATTAATCATTCATAATTTTCCTCAAACATGTTTATAAGGTATGTGGATGAGAGTTTGAAATATTCAAATGTATTCTAAGGGCGTGGAATATCCATTCTTCATGGGAACCTCACCCTTTGAAAATAAGACTATATTGTGGTCATGAAGCACTGTCCTTTGGTTCATGGGATTGTCAATATCTCAAATGACTCTCCTATTATTCTTCATGTCATTGTCCTCTTATTGTTTAAGGATCTTCTACTATCATTTCCCACTTGAACTATCATCATTTTTAGTAGACTTTAAGGAGGTCTTTAGACACTACCTCATGTCTCCATGGTTATTGTCTTCTTGATTGCTAAGGTCACTATGAATATCATTGTCTCTGTCTTCAAAATAGTATCTTCTACAATCATAAGTCCTTCATTTATTCCAATCATTGTGTATTAACTATGCAATCAAATTGTGATATATTGCTATGACCATGTCCCTCATGTCTTGAAGGACTATCATACCTTTTTAAGAACTTTTATATTCACTAAATTCAATAAGGCTTCCATATGTGAATTTGGAGTCATCTTATAGCCATATTAAACTCTCACATGAAACTACTATCTTTGATAGCTTTAGATCTGACCCTTGATAACATAACAACTATGCCTTTCATTTTGTGAATTCAACTATTTAATGTTAACTTTGTCACTATCATTTGTCAAGGATTAATTTTCATCTGAAATTTTGTTACACACTCATCATTATGTACCTTCTATGATGATTTTCCTCTTATGTTTAATGATAGGATTATTTACTATCCATGATAGTGTTGCTTGGTGTTTTTTCATAAGGCCTACAATTCATGAATATATCTTATTCAAATAAACCTTAGGTTTTTCATCACAATGCTACCATCATAAAATATTTCCATTCCTCAAGCCTACTTCAATACTTTAGGCCAAGTTCTATGTTCACTATCTTTGTGTCTTCTCCCTTAGGACAGTTTCTTCTTCTTGGACTGCTACCATTTGGACTAAAGTCTTTTGTTTCCCTACAATATCAATTGATTTTTACATTATTGGAATGATTCTATCAATTTTTGGGTTTAGTCAAGGATGTAGTTTTCATACCATATTAATTCCCATTGTAATGGGTTATGCATTATTCACGAGTGACAAAATTTATCATCTTCTACACCATTTCATTCATTGTGTTGTGTGAAATGATCCCAATATCATATGGACAATTTTGGTTTACTTCTTGGATTGTAGGTGTTCATATGACTATATTCTACCCCATGTTATAGGTCCATGTACATTCTACTATCCTTGATGACAAAGAAAATATAGAATAATTTCTATAGGGATTGTCACTCTCTTACATGAAGTCCTTTATTTAGATTTTAGTGAACTATCCTTGATTTGGACACTTAAGACTTCTCCTTTGAGTAATTTTTCATATTCATGTTTATCAAACTCTATCCCCTTCTCTTATTTTAAAACTATCACATGTAGTTAGTGCTCATTACCATTTTCATCTTTTTCCATTTTTAGATAATTATATACACATGCATGCTTGAAGGAAGATGATCTTTGAGGACTAAAAACCCTTCTCCAGACATATTTTCTCTCATTGAAGGTGCATTTGCATGTGAAACTATCCTAAAACCACATCTTAAGTCATTGAAACTAGAAAAATAGCGAATATGGACATTGTAACACCCTTTTCAAGATGGAAACTGAATGCAAAGGTGTTAGAATGAGTATAAACCTCTTAGATATACCTCCCATAAATTTTTTAAGATAACCCTAGCCACCATGAAGGAATGAAAATTCTCATGCAAAGAGACCTATGGTGACCAAAAACACTAAAGTGGACCTATTATTTTTGAACTCAAACTCTCCTAAAAAAACTTCCTCTTTAAGTCATGTATGTGGACCTTTAAGGGTTAATAATTGAAGATAATAGTGTTTCAAGTAAGAAATTTTGTTGGTCTAATTTAGCTTAAAAGGATCAATATTATTGGGTGTGAAAATGATACCTCTAATAGTAGTATTCCACCCACCCCAACATGTTTGAATTATCGGTTTAGTACCACAAGATGAAGAATGTAAAAAAATACCTTTTGACAAATTTTTACTAAATGCAACTTACACTTTTGCAACATTTGAAACATTATCACCATGGTGAAACAAATAGGAGATATGAAAAACTAAGAGATATTATTTGTGAGGGACCCTACATGACCCTATACCTTCAAAAAAACCATTTCTAGGTTCCACAGTTTCTGAAAAACAACCCGTTAAAGTTTGTCATTTGGACTTAGGGCTCTTAAGAGAAAACATTGGCATATTGTAGTCTAGAAAGATCAATAATTTTTAGGTGAAAAATATGATCTTTAATAGAATAAGTGCACCCACCTATACATTTTGAATATATCTATTTGGCCCCACAATGAACAAAACAAAAATTATGCTACCTTGCAACTTTCTCTTCAATACATTTGATACTTTTTGCAACATCAAAAACATTGTCACCATGGTGAAACGACTTGGAGGTATGAAAAACTAAGAGATATTATTGTGGAGGGACCCTACATGACCTTGTATCTTCAAATAAAAAATTTTTAGGGGCCACAATTTATGAGAAAAAACCTATTAAAATTTTCCACTTTTTGGCACTTAGGACTCTTAAGAGAAAGCATTGGGACAATGTAGTTTGGAATGATGGGGCACACTAGGGTTTGACATAGGACCTTTTCTAGTATAATCCTACCCACCCAGATGTGCTGGAACTATCAATGCATTTGACACTTTTTTCTATGTATGAAAATTTATTAGCACAACCAAATGGATTGGAGTTTTAAAAATTTGAGACATATTATTGTGGAGGGAACCTATGTGATTCTATACCTTTAGAAAATTAATTTATAGGTGCCACATTTTTTGAGAAATAACCCATCAAATTTTTTCCTTTTTGGCACTTAGGGCTCTTAATGTAACAACATTGGTGTTCTACTTAGTAAAATTTTCAATGTTTTCACCTCAAGTGAATGATCCATGATGCCATAACATGGTAATAAAAAAATTCTTTTCCATTAAGTAAATTACATGCACATCTGATATAAACACTAATCCAAACTTCCATTGCATTTCATTGTAATTCCACAAATATTTTCATAACATATATTTCATGTTGAATAAATTCAAGTTTATCATTCAAGAATGTAGAAATTATGGATGCACAATGTCCCTATGAAGCTATAGCCTTCAAGAGGACCTTTTTCCAAGAAAATATTCACTCACAAAGAAAGTGTTGCAACTTAGGCATGCAAATATAGATTATCTAATTGATCTAGAATATGATTAAAATGAATACAAGTACCATCCTTATATAGGCAAGGTTGAGATGTAGTATGAGATAGGATGTTGACATGTTTCTTGATCTAACAACATGTGAACCCTGTTAGAGTAATTGGGTATTTAATTTATTAATTAAACAATATTTGTTTAGTTACTTAAAGTTCCCTTTTACCTCTTTTTCACTTAAGCTAACATTAGGTACATAATAATTAATTACTTTATTAATTATTATTGCGCAAGCCTAGGGTTTTCCTTTCTAGGGTTTTCATCTATATGTAGTTGAAAACTATCTTTTGTATCATTAATTCATTTTACATTTTCAGGTGAATACATTTCTCCACATTCTTGAGCATTTCCTTTGTTGCTTCTCCTTGCTTCTCCTTGCTTCTCCTTATAATAGGTTATTTGCTTGCAAAGATCTTTTGGGATTTTGTGGTGTTGTATCGTCTCAACTCCAACATGGTATCAGAGCTTTACATTTGCAGCTGCTTGTTCTTGTTTTGAGATTTTTGCATTGGAAGCAAATCTAGGGTTCTAAGGTTTCTTCTTGTGGATTCAGCATACTCTAAATTTTAGGTTCACTTTGGGCTCAAACAGACAGTGCCATTGGATTCACAGCGCCCAAAAACCCCTAAATTGACTGTCAAATCATCGATTTTGGCCACAGTCAACCAAGGTTGCAAATTTTTTTTTAGGGTTTGGCCGTATGGCCCCCTCAGCAAAACAAATCGCAAAAAAATAAAAAAAACCTAAGGTTTTCGATTTTTTTTGGGTTGGCTCGTTCAAAATCTTCGACCACTGGCCATGCCACCAAGCGGCCACCTGTGCTCCACTCCGACGCCGCCCTGCACTTGCTTGGCCACTTGCGCTCCGCTTGGGCTTCGCCGAGCTCCCACCGACGCTGCCGCTGCCACTGCCGAGCTCGCCGCTGGGCTTCGCCACTGCCTCCGCCGCTGGCTGCATCCGTTGGGCTCCGCCTAGCTCCACCCGCTGTGCTCGCCCGCTCATCCAGCTCGGCCGCTCCGTGCTGGCCTAGCTCGGTCAGCTTCGCCGAGCTCGCCACTGCCGAGCTCGCTGACCCCGCGGGCTTGCCGACCCGAGTTGGCCACTCCAGCCCCCGTGGGCTTAACACCCCCGCCGCCAGGTCACATGGGTGATCGTGGGTCTATTGCCAATAGCCCCTGAGGGCTTACCTTGCAGCACCAGGGTTTTATGAGGAACTAGGGGCCATGTGCCCAGCACCCAACCGCCAACCCCCTGGTCATCCATATGGCCAGGGGCCAATTTGTTTTAGCCCCTGAGGGTTGTGGGACATTTTTTTTTCCCCTTTTGAGCAACTTGCGCTAAATCGGGCGTAGAATGGGCATTTTTTCTCGGATTTTCAAAAACAAGATATTGTCAAAAAGCTGGTTCTAGCACTGTTCCAATGATACTAGTAATTTTTCATGATTTTGCAGTTTTGTAGTCTTTTTTGCCAGTCAAAGTCAGAACTTGGTTTTTTCACTCCAAGGGGCGTATCTTTTGCGTCCGAACTCCATTTTGCGCAAACAAATTGGTGTTGGAAAGGTGTTACAGTGGTCTTTCCAGATATACAGTCTATTTTACCAGAATATTTACTAGGTATTTTTTTATTCAGCTTTGTGTGTTTTTACACTTTGCTCAATTACTTGGTTATTTTGGCTCCTACATGAGTTTTGTTTGCGTTGGATGGGTTATCTTGATATGCTTTATCATTGCTAAGATCATTAGTCTCTGAATTTTTCATTTGAAGAGTTATCATGGGTTTCTCTACTCACCCTTCAATTGTTCTTCTGGAATGGGGTAATTATGAGTCATGGGCAAAGGGTATACTTACACATTGTAGGTGGCTTAATATTTTGCCTTATTTGTATGATCTCATACCTGAACCAACAAATTTAGAGGCCAGATTAGCATGGGATATTATTAGAAATCACATAGTAGGACTTATATTGTATAGTGTTGATCATGACAATATGTTGGTTATATCAGACATTGATTGTCCTCACCCACTTTGGACACATCTTTGAGAGATCTATGGAGGCCCTATTCTATCTCCATTTCTAGAGGATCTTGCTTCAGATTGTCTCTTACCCATTGGTTGGAGAGAAAATACACCCTTTGATCATGATACTTTAGAGGAGCTTGAGTATTTAGACACCCTTACATGTTCTGATGGATCAAAGGTTTGTCTCATAGTTCCTACTCTTCAGACTGAGACTTCATCAACATCTCTTATTGTTCTTGATTCAGTGCAGCAGGGAATCATACATCTTCTAGACATAGCTACTTTGGACTCTTATGTTGCAGACATATCTTTCTTGTTTGTTGAGTCCTATATTGCAAATTTGAAGGATTATTTTGAGGACATTCATCTCCTCTACCTTGACAGTTAGGTTATCACTATTCGCCCACCATTATCCGTGCATTCAGAGGTTGAATTTCAGTATTCTCCACATCAGTTTGGATTTGACATTATTTGTTTCCATTCAGACAGTGAGACTCTTCAACATCCTATCATGGCACACATCTTGAGATAGATTGGTTCATCATTCTTCATAGGGTTTCTTTGACATAGGTCCATGGATCTGTTTCTTCCCAAGGGGAGGAATATCATTTGCCACTTCAGGATCTCCTTTTGGATTCTACATCAGGCATCTACCATTGTGACAAGAGTTTCTTATTGTGGGCGGGCCTTCTTCTCTCTTTCTATCTCTCCTATGGAGATCATTGTACATGTACTTATATGATAGAAGTTGTCTATGGGGGGTATCATGTTATCCACCTCCTATCCTTCTTTCATTAGTGCATTGCATTCCTTCCTTGCATTCTATTTTGGGGAGGAGTTTTGTTCCCACTGGTTTTCTCCTTTACCCCATTTCATTTAGTTTGCATTGATTTTGTACATGGGTACCTGATCTGGCCTTGTTGCCGGGACCCATTGCTTTTGCTTTCAGTAGCTTCTTCTAGGTTTTAGCTTCTCCCTATGTCTATCTTAAGGGGGGGTGTTAGAGTAATTGGGTATTTACTTTATTAATTAAACAATATTTGTTTAGTTACTTAAAGTTCCCTTTTACCTCTTTTTCACTTAAGCTAACATTAGGTACATAATAATCAATTATTTTATTAATTATTACTGTGCAAGCCTAGGGTTTTCCTTTTTAGGGTTTTCATCTATATGTAGTTGAAAACTATCTTTTGTATCATTAATTCATTTTACATTTTTAGGTGAATACATTGCTCCACATTCTTAAGAATTTCCTTTGTTGCTTCTCCTTACTTCTCCTTGTAACAGGTTATTTGCTTGCAAAGATCTTTTGGGCTTCTATGGTGTTGTATCTTCTCAACTCCAACAAACCCTAAATAACTACCTATAATTATGTGATGATAGAATAAGGATTCTAGAAAAGAAAACTCATCTTCTAGAAGGAATGTTTTATCCTAAATACATGCGAAGGGGTATGGCCCCATTATTAACTAATTTCCCAGTAGATGCAACCTAGGAATTAATTATATATTATGCCTAAGTAAACTTATGCTAGTGTAATTAAATAATAATTACACCAATATCCCCCATAAGTGAAACTTAGGGAGGAAATGATAATGCAATGATTATACGATGATAGAATGATGGGTCTCGAATACATGATAGCCATTTTAGGTAACCATTTACAAATGAGAATGAAATGAAACTAATCTCCCACAAACAGAGAAAAGGGGAAAACCCATTGCTTGGAGAAAAAAAAATGATTTCAGATAGGAATTGAAGGAAGGAAGAATGAATATGGTTGATGATGAAGTCTCTAAAAACTAGTCATGTGTCTCCTTTTTCACTTAAAATGAAGATGCCACAATCAAATTAGGTACATGCCTAATCAAAGAAGAAGGTGAAAAACTGGGACTATGCAAAAACTAATATTGAACAAGATCGAAAGACTGCAATACAATTATCCTTCCATTGAAGGAATAGATTGAGACTAGATTTCCCCCCCAAAATAAATTTTCCTCAAAACCATCGAGAAGATTGAAGCCAATCCAATGGTAGATGCTAAAGAAGCTCTTATTTCATAGAGGAAAGAAGTCTCGTATATGAAATTTGTGAAGAGGAGTCAAGTGCCTCCAAGATAGTCTTAGGATCCCCAATCAGGGTCAAAACAAAGAAATGTGGAGACTCAAGTAAACTCTCCAAAGTATAATCTGAATAGAGGAGAGATATCCCCTCAAGAATTTCCTCCAAACCTGTAGAAGTAGCCAAGTCTATAATACCTAAAATAAAGCCATCCTATGATTCCAAGTCTAGAAAAATGAATGTGTCCTAATGAATAGAGATGATGGAAGCCTCAATCAATGAATCTGGACAAGAAATCACTGAATGTGAAGGTATACCAATTATCTTTGATGGAGAAGAAGGAGAATCTCAATAAACTTTGTCAACCTCTTTGGAAGATTCAAAGTTTTCCAAACAATCAAACTCTTGCATAGCAGTATCATCAAGGGGTATCTAATCTGAAGAATGAAGATGCACATGAAATTATAAATCATGATCATTGGGGAATGGTGGAGTATCAGGATCTCCATATAGCTCCCATATCTTAGTCCAATTAATGTGAGGATAGTCACAATGATCAAGAGATTTCAAAACATCATTGGCAACATGCATTGCAATAACCCTTAGAACATCATACCCTCAACGATTCCAATTTTTTTTGGATACAATTATCAGGAGGGGGAACCAAACCTTACAGATGTGGCATAAATTGAAGTGATTGAAGATGATGGATGGTGAAATCTCTCCATTCTCTATATTTTCCCTTTCCCAACATTATTAGTGAAGGATGACTTGAAAATCCCATAACAAATTATGAAAAATCTCCAATATACCAAAGATATTGACCTTAAACAACAAATAGAAACTTCCAAATATGATATGCAATTGAAATGATGTCCCTTAATGCAAAAAGGATTTCTCTAATGTTCAAGATATCCAAGTAATGATGAAAATTCTCAAAATGGAAAAGAACCTATGCAAATCACTTGGAGCTGAAACTAAATGAAAGGAATTGACTAATGAAAAAAACACTGTAATACCTTCTTACTACCACTAGATTCACCAAATTTCAATAATCTGATTGGATGATATTGGCTTTTGAGTCCAAATTAGGTTTTTTTTATTTAGTTGATTGTATCTTTTTGTAGCATCAAAAATATATAAAATGGAGGGTACCACTAGAAAGTACACCGAAATACCTTTCTAGTAGTATCTTGTTTGCCAATTTTTTATAGCATGGTGAAAAGATATGGCCCTTAGAAGATCACTATCCTACTAGGGCTTGAAAGACTAATTAGGTGAGAAAAATAAGCACCCGGGCAAAAAAAATCTCCCCCTAGTCCTTGATGTGACCGCTAGGCTCTATGGCAGGTTATAAAAAACATGCCACTGTATAGGGTGGTAGTAAAGTGGAGTTGAAGGGTTGAGTGGAGGGTTCAAAGTGGCGCCACCTAATCAAGTAGACCCCTTGGTCTCTTATGGAACCGTGGATGAATATAGGCCGATAAAACCAAATATAAAAAAATATGGTTAATAGCCTTGAACAATGATAAGAAAAGTACCTTGTAGACGATTTAAGAACTATCAATTGTACCAGGTGATGGGAAACTGACACGGAAGGAGTACCGATGGTATGTAAAGAGGAGGGCTCGACATGAGAGAACGATGGTTGATGTGATGATTGAGAGAAAGGTTGATGATTGGTGATTTGGTCGGTAATACACTCCCCAATGAACTGAAAAAAGGTACTGATGGCACTCTCAAATTTTCAAAATTTGAGATGCCTATTTCAAAAATTTTGCTTCTGCACTTTCAGAAGTGCACCTGATGAAACAGTCCTGACTAACCCACTTTGGAGGCTTGTAACTTGAAACCTGTTGATTGTCGTGCAAAACCCATTTGCAGACATATTCAGTTGACATATGTGAGAAAGCATGTCAAATTTTAGCTTCCCACGATAAGTTATGACAATGTTTCGAAAAGTGAAGCTGAAGGGTTTGCACACTGTTCGATTGTTTGTAGATTTTCAGTTCTACAAAATAGCTTCCTGTTTGAGCTTGTTTTTCACAACCAGTTCACTGTCATGTCAAAATGAATGTTGTTCCATATTCCCCATATCAAAATGATCTCGGATGTCATTTTTCAAAATCTCATTATCTGATTTGCTATTTTTAGCAGATCGAAACCATATGCAGTTTGATCTGTTTTGTAGCTGCATTCTTGACAGCCTTTTTGAGAGGCCAACTTTGATAGTTAATAACTTTTGATCAACGATGTTTTAATAAAATTCCTTTTGCACACATACTCATGGTACGTTAATGAAATTATGTGTCTGATGGAAGCTCCCTAGGAGTTGATTTTCTATTTTTACAAATTGGAAGTTGGATAAGTTTTAATTGGTGCAAAACAACTGCTATTTCAGGAAGGTTCAGTTGGGTAACTTTGATGGTTAATAGTTTCCACCTCGTGATACATTTTTCTGAGTCATCTTTTGAACTATACTTTTGGGTCAAATGACTATGTGCTTGCAAGTTTTTATGGTTTCACGAGGTCGTTTGCCCAATTTTCAAGGTCGATTTTAGAGGCAACTTGGCCTATTTTGACCATTTTGCAAAAGTGCTAGAAAACAATTTCTGGTGTAGACCCAGTTCAGATTTCAACTTCAAAAGTATTCAAAAGGCAGTATTAGACCGTTTGAGGGTAAAACTTGTTCGAAAATGAAATTTTTTTAGCCGGACCCACATGGGGCTCGACATGCTTTGCATAATTGAGGTAATTGCTTCAAGTAAATTAATTTGATGAGATTAGCATATGGGGTGCACAATCATGACTGCCTTCAAAGGTAATAGGGCAGTCATCTGATGATTTTTTCTAAATGTTCATGATGATGGTGCTTTCAAATAAATAATGTTATTGAACAGGAGAAAAGTTTGCACCAACAGTGGGAGATGTAGCAAGATTGTCTGAGGAAATTCTAGTTTGTTGAAGTCTTTAGAGATTTTAATATGAATGCTAATGGCTGTGGTATTTCCTTTCCTACTTGCACCAATAGGGGAACCCCACAACAGTGGTATATGCACCTAATTGTTTGTTGAAAATGCACTGAAAAGAAAATGCACTTGACAGTTGTAAAGAGAAATTCCACACTCTATTTCCATCAAACCAGTGAAGACCCATGCATTGGAGGTAGGGGTGCGTGAACCAAAGGAAGCCTGTGCACAAAATTGATACAATGAAAATGTTTTAGAAACTTTCAAGAAATGTTGGTGGGAACAAACTATGGTGGAAGCCGATATGAATAAAAAGAGGGAGTGCGTTGGCTTGAGGAAGGTTTCTACATAGAAAATTTGGTGTCCTATTGTGCTGGCAGAGGATGTGACCAGCATGGGTGCTTGGAAATAGGTTATAAACATCCATTGAGCAAGGTAGGCACGACTGGCAATGAAGGGTGCAACCAGTAAGTGAGGAGAGGAGCACACACAACTGTAGGGTGGAGGGAGACTACACCAGAGGTGACTGGCCTGCAGTAGGAAGAAAAGGCCTGGTAAGGGGCCTACGTGCCAAGTATGGGGAGGCCCGCATACCAGCTTAGGGGAATACCCTATGGAGGCCAACAAATGCAAAGATATTGGGTGCATCATTCTTCCTCCTGCCCATGCCAAGTGACTCATGCCTAGGAAGCAGCAAATGGAGGCTAGGAACAAAGCAAGGAAGACCATGGAGGGTGTGCGGAGGCTCGTGCATAGAGGGAGACTGCATAGGAGCTGCATCGACCATCAGCATGGGGTGCGCGTACTTGGAAGAAGCCCGTAGTCCGCCAGACAGGAAGTGTGTGGAGTGGGCTCAGACCAGAGAAGGAGAGTGCACCAACAAGCTAGACACGGAAGGGGAGAGGCTCAACCTGCTAAATGAGAAGCTCACGCAGTACAAGGAAGAGGACATCCATGTAAGCCAGGAGAAACCTACGCAAGCAACAGGGTGCAGATATCCATCAAAGCATGAGGAAGCTGCCGCCATGACTAGTGCTCGAGCAAACGTGAGCAACATAGAAAATGCAAAAAGATTAGAGCATTTTCAGCCCAACCTCATGAACCTCGCACAACAATGTGTGATGCAAGCAAAACTCTTGTGAGGTGTGTGAGAATGGGAGGAGCCTTTTTTTTATTTTTGCAAAAGATTAAATGGTTGCATAGTTTGATTTAAAATGAGGTGGGCCCCAAATTTTCTCCATTTTTAATGCACGGGCAGGTGTTTGAAAAGCACAAATATATTAAATAATGAAGTGAAATATTTTAAAGATGTATAGGTGGGGATGCAGGTAATTTGTTAAAATTTCCCAATAAATTGATTAAATGGCTCCATAATCAAAGGCCAATATTTGAGTATTTGGTGAAAAGTGAATTATGGTAACATGGGTATTCACGACGACTGGTGAATTTCTGAAGATAAGATGGGTTGTGAATAATTTTTATTCAATTAGTGAAATGCATTCACTAATGAGTAAATGTGAATTTAAATGGGCACATAGATATTTTCCAGGAAGTGAAATTGTAAAAATTAGTGGTGGGCCCTGTGAAATATTTTAAATACTCTGTGAAACTTTTCACTCAAGGAATATTTAAATTCAAATGTGCTTTGGGTAAAGTAGAGTAAAAATGTAGGAGGATATGATTTGAGAGAATGAATAAAATATTCATAAAGTGTCTTCCTTGCTGGTAATAAATGTAGAGTGGGTATTTTATAAAGTGAATTTTATTCACTTTATAATCAGATATGTGCTAGGAATTGAACTGCAGCAAATGAAGAGTAAAAAACAGAAACAAGTTGTGCACAGGAAAGAGATATTTTCCAGCTGGGTGAAATAATGAGAATCTCCACATGGGCATGTTTTCTGTTGCTGGGCAATGATGAGCAAAGGCAATTTTGAGAGGTAGAGTTTGTTGCAGGAAGAGAGAGGAGAGATTCTTTTGTAGATTTGTTGATCAACGATGAAGGAAGATTCCAGATGGCATTTTCGGATCAGTTCTAGGGCTGCCTCTGTTTCCTTCTATTTTATATTTCTTCTCTTCTATTCTCATTGTAAGGGGTTCCAATTTCTGAAAGCTCTGCAAGTCAGGTAGAAGCTATGGGTAGATTGTAAAGCTAGGGGGAAATATGACTGTTAGTTATTTTAATCTGAAAGTATACATTTTGAATTGTTCTGTTATGTTTATTTTAGCTGATAATTGTCTCCATGGCTGAATTGTAATGCTATTTTGGATTCAATAATAAGATTATTTGAGTCTGTTCATGCACATTTGCTACATTTGAGCTACAATTTTTGTTGCCTTCTATTATATGAATGGTGTAATTGCTTTAATAAAGCACAAGCTGCTTTTATTATTGCCTATTGTTCATGGATAGTATAATTGCTTTGACAAATGTAACATGAGTGTTATGTTTCAGGTGGATCTATAAGAAGAATTATCAGAGAAAGCTGTAGTGGTTTGGTTGTCATAATGTGACAACATTTGCAAGACCTTCAAAGCATGTTCAACACTGAAAGATGAATTCTAGTTATATGACTCCATAGCCCATTTTTATGGCATTGGTCCTTTATCATGTTTATGTTGTTTTCAGTTTGGTCCCAACTCTTTAAATCAAAAACCATTTCAAATCTGTTTTGCTGAGTTGTGTTTGTCATGTTCTCCATGCTGATTGATGAAATTCATTCAATATCTTGCCAATGTTAAGTGATATTTTAGGTTTCTCAGCATATTTCTGTGAGAGCATCATTTGTTGAGCAATATCTTGTTACTTGTGTATCTAGATTGTTTGATGTTGCTAAAGGGTTACCCCCCTAGGTCTTACAGAGCCTGAAGTGCAAGGGAAATGTGTATCCATTCCATTTCCTGTTAGTTGGCCACTAGCCTTTGTGGTCCTTTATAATGGAGGTTGGCTACCTCTTAGAGAATTACAAATCCTAGCTGGGTTGCATTTTTAAACACCAACAGGTACCTGCTACTCTGAATACGATCACCGATATTTTCTACAAAAAATCCAAGTGGCCAAAAATAAACCCTATGAAATTCGAAACTGAATGGGCCTGTTAGAATCAAACATGCTCTGATACCATGTTAGAATTGGCTATGGATGCCAAGATCTATGGACCAAATGGAAAGCACAAGAAGAGAGAAAATAATGTGACAAGAATAAACTATATTCTGATCAATATGATTATGATATGATATGATTGATTTACAATGAGAGACCCCTTGGTTATATAGTCAAGGTGAGTACATAGGAGGGCATAAGATTATGAAAAGTGTCATAATCTTATGACATGAGACAACTATGAAAAGTTATCAATCCACCTAAAGTGGAAAGTGATAATGTGATAACCACCACAAATAGTGGATCACCCACAAAAGGTGGAGAGGTAATCACATGATATGTCCATGAAAGGCGGAAGTGATAAAGTAATAACATGATAAGTCCACCAAAGGTGGAAAATCTCCAACAACTCCTATGTGGTCCCTAAGTAAACTTAACTAAGGTGTAATTATGACCTAGGACAAGGTACACCATATTTAATTACACCAACACCCCCCCTTAAGTGCAACTGAGGGAGAATGTACACAAAAGAAAACAATGCAAGATGGGTCCTGACAACGAGGCCATGTTAGGTACCCATGTACAAATACAAAGAAATCTCTCACAAATGGAGAAAAGGAGAAAGCCCAGTGGGACAAAACTCCTCCCCAAAAGAGATATGAAATACAAGATAGAAATGCTCTCAATCATGAATGAGAAGGTAAAAACCCCATGTGAGGAAAAAGACCCCCCCATAAGAGAGAAGTAGAAGAGAGACAAGGCAGCCCCCCCTCAATGTTGAGTCTCCTGAAATGATGGTAGAAGCTCGATATTGAATGCTGAAGATGATCCAATATAGCCGAACAACATTCCTCCCCTTAGGAAGAAACAAAACCAAGAATGTATGCAAGATGTATGTCTATGAATGATGCTCAAGTGTCTCCATGTCGATGCCAAAAGATGACACACTCCAAACAGGTGTTCTAGGCCACACTACTGAAGAGTAAAATCCAACATCTAGTAGAGATGAATGTAGAACATAATCCAAAGACAAGGATATCCCCTCTAAAAATAAAAAATCCTCCTCCAAATGCTATCCAAAAGTATCCACACTCACGCCAAATTGTAAAGAATGATCATGTAGAGAATGAACAAGAGGGCATGAGTGTCCCCTCACAACAACTAAAGAAGGACCATCTTCATCAAAGAGAAGATGGATGTCATCAATGATGTCCTCCAAATCTGCAAGATGAGACTCCACAAACAAGTCTGAAATACCTATCAAGAAGCCATCCAAAGTAGCCACATCTAGAAGACAATGTATATCCTGTTGCACTGAATCACAAGGAACCAAAACTATGGAATCACAAGCATCATCAACTACAAAAGTAGATGGAGGAGATGAAATCCATGGATGAAGTATTGGATATGATGTGAGAACTCCAAAGTTCAAGTAGCCCAATGTCTCCTCTGAATCATGGTTCACACTAGAAGTGTGATCAAAAGCCAAAGGAACAATGTCATCATCTAAAGAAAAATCTGCAAAGGTATACAACCGAGATGAATGATCAAGCACCCTAGTAACAATGATCTCTCGACTCTCCAAGTCTCGAATGATGACTGAATCAGGTGTGAACTCCATAGTTCTCCCATCTCCACCATGTATAATTTGATATATGGAAAGAATATTATTCGTCAAATGAGGAACACACAAGAAATCCTAGAAAGTGTTGTCTCCAAAACTAATAGATCCCTTCACAATTACACTCATGTATGTATTTTTTCCCATAAAGATAGGAGACATAGAACAAGGCTAAAATGAAGAGAATATAGACTGCGAAGATGCCATATGATGTGATGCTCCTGAATCTAGAAGCCATCTACCTAATCCCGAACCTGAAAAAGCACAAAGAGCTTGTCCTTTATATCCTGATGTAGATGAAAAATCAACATGACCTTTTCCCTTAGACTGTTTTGAAGAAGAAGGAGATGATTCAAACATTCTAGAAGGAAAATCAATGTGATTTCTTTTGAGAAGATTTTTGAACTCATCAATATCCTTCTTATAACAATAATGTTCTTCATGTCCATCCTTCTTGCAATATGCACAAAGGAACCTCTCCTTCTTAGATGATTTCTCTTTTGAAGAGGAATCTTTATGTCTTTTGTGGAATTAGATGTGGATTGTGTGTTTTTCTTAGGCTTGTTCTTTTTCTTTTCTTTTCCACTTAAAGACTTCTCATCTTTTACCACCAAGGCATGTGATTTTGAAGACTTCAAAGTACCCATTTGAATAAGCTTATCTTGCTCCCAAATCAAAAGATTTGTAAGAGCCTCAAAAGATGGTAATGTGAATTTGCTCATTGTCAATCGTTGAGTCTAAAAACTTGAAACAAAGGCTGCATACTCGACTAGAAGCTTGTTCAACAAGTTGAAGACCAATTGATCATCCTCTTTCTCAATACCACAATAATTTAGTTGTGCTCTTAGCTCATTTTCTTTAGTGACATAATCTTGAATAGTTTCAAAATTCTTAGGATCAAGGCTTATGAAATCATTTTCAAGTTTGTATCCCTTAACCTTATCAACCTTGACATACAAAGTAGCAAGCTTATCCCAAGATTAGTTGGTTGTAGTACATTTATCAACATGAAAAATGAGATCATCATAAATGAAATTTCTCAGTGTACCCAATGCCATAGAAGTTTTAGTGAGCCAATCCATATATGCAGTTGGATCTGCCTTAGGATCCGTAGGTGCAGTTATGGTTCCATCAATGTAGTAAATTAAACCTTTTTCTATTAGTTTACTCCATGCATGTATTTTCCATGTAGCATAATTATGTGCAGTTAAGAGTGGAAATATAGATGAACCCATGATGGAATGCAAGAGCATGACACAATCACACAAGAGACACTCCCCCCAAATTCACTCAATCAAAGAACCCCCCTAGGAAATATCTAATTTGACACTTTATATTTAGTGCATTTACTTTTGTCACTACCAAAAACAACAAAGTGGACTTTGATCTTGGTACATGCAAATTGCCAAAATAGGCCTCAAGCTCAAAGTGAAATATTACAGTAGATGAGATAAATATGATTACACTACTAGAAATTACATGAAAAATTATACACTTTCAAAATAAATTTCACCCAAAAATGTTACCGTAGGAGCAAGATATGAGCTCCCAAAGTTCCCAAAATGAGGACAAAGCAACAACACCTGTGAGAATCTGCAATTTATGGAAAACCAAAAAGATGAAACCAAAACATGATTGCACCACTGTGAAGAGCACGAAAAAAAAGCCCAAATAAAAAAAAACTTCTTGAAAAAAGGAGCCAAAATGAGCAAGTTATGAGCTTTCAAAGTCGGACTGCAAATTCAAAACTACAAATCGTGAGGGGGCCAAAAATTACAAATGGGTGCTAATGTCAACACTGATGCTTTGCTGACATCATAAATTTACTAGCTTAAACTTGATGGCCTCTTGCATGTCAAAAAAGAATATTCCCTCTATCAGAGAATATTCTCTTTACCTCGGCTTAAAATTGATAGCTACATGCACATCATTGGTCGGTGGACACCCTAGAATATTCTATGAGAATATTCAACTGGAATATTCTTTTATTCTTCAGAATCTTCACTTGTGCTAGTTTTTGGATGGTTGCCGACTGGAGTTGTCTGCTCAGTCATCGGTGAGTGGTGGGTCCGCGGAGTGCTGGGCGGGCCAGTGAAGGACTACCGCGTGGCGACTTCCGGTAAGCCCAGTACTGGCTAATGCAGGGCATACCCTACAAGTCTACGGTCTATGTAGGGTACGACCCCTACAATTTCTTTAGTTTTTTTTGGTTAAATTTTCAATACAATTTTTCAAAAAGTGAAATCAAAATTTTTGATTTTTAATAAAAAAATTTCAAATTTTTTTTTAGCCGAATAAAATATTTTTTTTACAAAAATCATACCGTCGACTGCATTAATGGTGACTTGGGGGCCGTACGTCTTTTCTCACCAGATAACTGCTTCTGTTTGGATGAATGGATAGTCGATCTTAGGGTTTTTGGCCCTTCTGGACGCGATGGCAAGGATCGGATTTGACCAAAAATGCTCCAAAAATGCAGCTACCTTTTGGTTCTGACAACCACAATTTAGCTTCGAACCCTCATAGATTTGGTTTCGTATGTCCGATTTAGATGAAAAAAAAGGAAAAATCAACTTTCTCTAACGTTTTAGACACAATGGTGAGCTTAGATTTGCACATGCAAGCTCTGATATAAACCTACAATAAAGTGCCAAAAATGGAACCTCCCCAAATCTAGTATCTCTCCTCAGAAAAAGACTCTCCAATGGCACCCAACCTGCTTTGATACCATGTTAGAATTGGCTATGGATGCCAAGATCTATGGATCGAATGGAAAGCATAAGAATAGAGAAAATAATGTGACAAGAATAAACTGTATTCCCATCAATATGATTCTGATTTGAGATGATTGATTTACAATGAGAAACCCCTTGGTTATATAGCCAAGGTTAGTACATAGGAGGGCATACGATTGTGACAAGTGTCGTAATATTATGACATGAAACAACTGTGAAAATTTATCACTCTACCTAAAGTGGAAAGTGATAGTGTGATAACCACCACAAATAGTGGATCACCCACAAAAGGTGGAGAGGTAATCACATGATATGTCCATGAAAGGTGGAAGTGATAAAGTAATAACATGATAAGTCCACTAAAGGTGGAAAAGCTCCAACAACTCCTATGTGGTCCCTAAGTAAACTTAACTAAGGTGTAATTATGACCTAGGACAAGGTACAACATATTTAATTACACCAACAACCAATAACAATTTTTTTGAATATTGCATAAATGCAATTAAAAAAATCAAAAGACCATTTTAAAAAAACTGACAGGGTATAAAATATAAATTTTGACCACCAAAATATTTATACTACAAAAATTTATAAAATGTCAACTAGTGTATAATATGCCACAAAATAAAAAATATCAAACCCTTATATATATAGATGCTCAAAATAATTTTCTTTTGCCAACTATATGAAATAAGCCCAAATTTTTTATGAAGAAATAGTCTGGAACTAAAAAACAATTTCCATAGATTATAGTAATAGGGATATTATTATTTTTACTTCAAATTGTATGGATTGTATGATTTGAATTTGCAAACCCTAAAAATTACCTCTGATGGCTCCTAGTTGATATCTTTGATTTTGATGAATGAATAGGAAATCCTAGGGTTTTGAGGCCTTCTGAAGACAATGGTGAGCTCAAATTGGACTCAATTTTCTCTTGAAATTAGCTTGGTCCCTGAGTGGATCCAACTAGCCTACAAAGAAAACCTTCAAGGTTGCAATGAATCTCTCTAGCCCAACTTCCTTGATCTTGAGGTGAACCTTCAATGGAAAATATTTGATACCATGTATAAATTATGGATGCATAATCTCCTTATGAAGTTGTAACCTTCAAAAGAACCTTTTCCAAGAAGAAATTCACTCACAAAGAAAGTATTGCAACTTAGTCATGCAAATTGAGATTAGTTGATTGATCTAGAATATGACTCAAATGAATACAAGTACCTTCCTTATATAGGCAAGGTTGAGATGTAGTATTAGATAGGATGTTGAAATGTGTCTTGATCTAACAACATGTAAACCCTAAATAACTACCTAGAATGATGTGATGATATGATAAGGATTCTATAAAAGATAACTCACCTTCTAGAAGGAATCTTTTATCCTAAATAAATGTGAAGGGGTATGGCCCCATTATTAACTAATTTCCTAGTAGATGACACATAGGAATTAATTAAATATTATTCCTAAGTAAACTTATGCTAGTGTAATTAAATAATAATTACACCAACAAAGAATATATCCTTCCATATAAATGGGTACATGATACATACATAGCTCTTATGAGCTTCAATTGGAAAAAGATATACAAATTGGTCCTGATGTCATCACATTGGTGTATACATTCTAGATATCTCCAATCCCTAGTGCATACACTCTAGTTGTTCCCAATGCTGGCACAAACATCCATAAACCTCAGCCACCAACTGATGAGGAGAAGCATCACTCAAGCACTTTTCTGCCAACCATAGACTCAAATGGAGTCCCCCACACATCTACCACATATCGTAAGATGGCCCTTCCCTTCAGTGAAGTGTTTGGTTGGTAAACCCCATAATAATATCCTATCAGATCTTAGTATTGTGTCCTACATAACTAGAAATTGCATCCACTACAATCCTAAACTAGCATGCATAAAAGGAACACAATGAACTAACAATGCAATCAATTAAAAATTACACTACTTTGGCTAAAGTATTCTCAACCAATACTTTGAGTGGTAGTATTCCTATCACATACACTACCATAGCGTTTTTTAGATTATGACCATTCGTATACTAAGATTAGGTAATTTCCTTCCATAGATAATCCTAACCTCCAAAATAACCTATTCCCCTTCCCAAAAAACAATGGTATCTCTACCAATAAAGAATAAGAATAAGTTACCCCCCCTCTTCAATGGGTATTCTAATCCCTAGGTGTAACATACAAGCTTTTCTAGTTTACACTTTAACTTTGCATAAACTACTTAACAAGCTATTCCCTTTGATGAACAACCTAGTTCCAAGAGTAGCCTTATAATCTAAGCTATATCTACATAGGATTCATCTTATCATATAATAAATATTGATAAATATATCACATCAATAAGTGATTATCATCAAGATTATAGTCTTCTCAATGAATGATCTCAATTAAAAAATAATCATGTTAATAAATGATTCCATTTGAGAGTGTAATCTCCTTAGTAAAAAGGGTTATTCAAAGAGTAGATCCTTGTCAATAATGCGACTTTATATCAAGGGTATATAAAAACCAAATAGGTAACAACTCTAACTCAATAGTAAATCCCACCTATGGCTACAATAAAAAAGTCATTCATAAACTCACGTGATCAACTTAATCACAAAGGTGAGTTTCAACCTTGGTATATCCTAATCCTAGGATAAAGACAATGACCAATGACTAGTCCAATCATGTAGGTTAATCTAAGTTTAAGTGTTCCAAACAAAGACCAAATAACCAACTCAATCCAAGTATGTTATTTCCAACCTATAGGTTCCAATGAGTATTCAAGTACATCTCCCATCCCAATAGGTAAATATTAACCTAAGGTTTCATTCATTAATCAAATAAACTTCTCGAACCAAATAGGTTATTCTAAACCTAGGGTTTCATTCAAGGGTAAGGTAATGATCAAGTGATCATCCAAGTACAGATTAGCAATATGATGTCTCATTCTATCATATCTTATCACTGTTAACATATTGCTAAACCTTATCATTCCTAAGGTTTTCTAGCATTATAAGCTAACAATATCAAGTCACTTTATGACATTGATACATTTCACATCATACATGTATTATAGACTATCTATGTATAGTAGCATTATCATTTGAATCCCCGTATAGGGTATATAAGACTATTATGACACTTAAGCTAATCACATTTCATCATTCCTAGTATATGATACTAATAATGACAATCACTCCTTAATATGGAGAATCTATACTCATAAGGAAAACATAACAACATGATTCTTTTCCTTTCCAAAAGAAAATAGTTCATTTCACTAATGAAAGAATTCTCATGTAATTCCAAACAATTCAAACAAGACAATCAATCTTTCACATCAAAATATAAACATAAGGAGAATAAAATCTCATGCCTATTGACCACTTAATCCAATTGAGCAAACTAATTCTCTACTTTCCAAAATCAGCTTGCTAGGCTTCTCCTTGAAACACTATATCCACTTAATGCAATATCTAACAATAACCTCCCTCATTATGCTCTCACAAAAATATATCTAACTAGGAAATGAATAGCTCTAAAATAAAAGTAGACAAATGCAACTGAGAATGGGTGTCCAAATGAGAAGAATAGCCCATCTATTTATACAAAAACTTGAGACAAAGATTCCTATAAGTTTGCTACACAAATCGACACCTCACAACAATGTAAGTTAACTCAGCCCTTTCAGGAAAAAGGTGGTAGCAATTAAGTAAATACTCATCTAATAGATCAACATATCGATCTCTTATTAAGCTATCTATGTATTGACTAATTTATTATTGAACATGTTAATTAACAACAAATCGATTTGCAACATTGGACTTCTAATTGGTTTGGGCATTTAAGTCTATGATACCACCATTTCAATATTTACCCATTCTTATGTTTGCAATTTGGAGAATGAATCAACTCTATTCACACGTTTCCATATGTTGACTTGGCCACACAAAACTTTGCAAAATGAATCGACGTGTTTCATGCTCTCCTTCCACTCCATAGTCCACATGGAAGTGTCCTTTCTTATTTCCATATTTTGTATGCATGTTTTCATTACTGCATATATCATAAACCATGTTGACTTCATATAATATACGTAAACATGTATATATATTTATTTAACAACCACACTTTAATAAACCATTTAATATTTAGATGTATAACTCATATTGTAGACACTGAAAATTGATCTAGGCCCGTGACACCATTTTCGACACACTTTCTAATGTTCATGGTCATGATTAAATAATGTTAATTATTTAATTATTTTTTAAAGTCATCCATCCTCTATTAATTAAATAACTTAATTATTTAATTAATTCATTATCACCTTTATTCAATCCTGATTTATTAAATACATATTATTTATTTAATTACATCACTAATTAATTAATTCTCTTTCCAAATTAAATAAATTATTATTTAATTTACCCTTTATCACATTTTCGACTATAATTAAATATTCATTTTGAATTATTCGATTATTCAATAACCTTTTCGGCAATCAAATAAATAAATCTTTATATCTTTGAATTTTGAATGTTGAATTAAATAATCATTTAATTCATAAAATAATTATTCCTCAAATATTCCTCTGTGATTAGATAATCGCTTAGTTATCTAATTATTCATTAGTAAGTTATCTCCTGATTTATTCCTAACAAACAATGTTTTTGTCTTAATCAGTCAATCTAATTCTTTTGTGTGAAAACCTTTATTAATTACATAGCTATATTTAATTAATTCATTCATTCATGTGTTCGAGCACAAGGTTTCCTCTTTATCTTTCACATGCAAACCTTATTCTTCTAAATTTCAAATAGTCTCAACACCAGATTAAATTATTATTTAATTTAATCTCTATCATGCAGAATTTTTCACTCGTGTTATTACTGACACATAACTCTATCGCATGACATTCATTAATCTCAATCGTCGATCTTTCTTTTGAATATGAATCAATCATTTGAAAACCAATTTTCTATAAATTGACTTGACCTTCATTATTATTCCTCCTCTCAAAATCGATATACTTTTAGGAAGATTTATTTAATCTTTGATATTTTGCTAAATCAATTATCACATAGGTTCATACTTGTATACTTATAAAATAGGAGGGCAACTATATTACAACAACAAAATGGAGAAGTATAATCGAGGTCATTCAAGGATTTATACAGATATTCAGTGAGATCATTCTTGTTGATATGTTCATTTGTTTTTCTTGTTCTTTGTTGTTAGACATGGAATTAGATTAGTAGTTAATGCTTTTATTAGATTAACAATCTTGTTTGTAGTTTTATTCTAGCGTTACATTTGGTGAACTTGACATGAAGGCATCGTCTTCAAAATTCGTAGACATTTTAAATTTTTGTAGGTACAAGTACAAAGCGACACATATGCAATACGAAACGAGATAACCGAATTCTTGAGACGCATCTACTATTCTGTGACACATCTGATGTTCTATGACACATTTGTTTTGTTCTGCGACACATCTAATTGCTAAACATTTTTTGAAGTTTCGTATATTCATTTTTAGTTTTTAGCTTTTTTGTAATTATTTTTCGTGTTTCAATGTGTTTTAGGGGAGTTAACGTAGTGTTTGGAGGTCGATTCGTAGAAGAAAAGCATTTGAAAATTTTTTTGCAGGATGATTGACGAAGACAAAAAAAATGATAAAATACTAATCTATGTTTTGTAGAACCTTTGACGAAGATAGATAAATTAAAATACTCACAATTTGTTTGCATAACCAAATTTGAAGATGAAATTTTAAAAAAAAAAAAGTCTTGAGTAGATTACATAATTATCATTTGGGTTTTAAAAAAAATTAGTGTCTTATGTGCTTGAATTGTGTTAGATTAGATCCTAATTTGGTAGCAAAAGTATCCTCTCCGCTTGCACATTCATGTGATCCTGGGTGTAGGAGAAACTATTAATGACTCTAGAATTTGGGCTTAATTTTGTGGGAAAAAAGTACTCACCCCAAAGTGACTCATAATCGGTGATGAGCTAAAGCCAAGCTACTCCCAACTAGTATAGAAATTTAAATGTTGAGGAAAGCTCAACATTATAGGAGCTCCTGCGGACCAAAAATTGATTCCCCTAGTGCATTTGTGTTGCGTCAAAATTTGTAGAGCATAACCTCGATAGATTGGGATAATATTGCCTCTCGCATGGCCTTCTAAATAGGTGCCCATACTAATTTGCCAACTTATTTTTAGATTAACCAAAAACCCCTATTTGCTAGTGCAAGAGGTCAGATCTCTGAAGCCGTCTCATGTTCATATGATTCATAGTATAGATGAATTTTTTTCCATGGGAGAGTCATGGGAACTGAAGCTTGGATGACCCAAGAAGTGTGTGTCATGTAAGGGGGAGCCAGTGTGGTCAAGCTTCTAGTCATCCACTTTGAATAAGTGTAGTTGGGGAAACCCAAGTGAGAATCCAACAAGTATTGTCATTGCTAGCCTTAGGATTGTACACGTTTTCTAAAAATATAAACATTCATGATTGTCAAACTGAAACACTTTGCTTTCAATTTATTTACATTTTCCAAAATTTGATCATGAAACCCATTTCATCAGAAAAATGCATCTGTCAAAATGAGTCACATATGCTAAGTAGAAACCACAACTGTTAACCTGAGTCACATCTGTTAACCAGAAACCCGCAATTGTCAAACTAGAGTCCACCATCATTTACTTGAAATTTTTGAGTCATATCTGATATCCTGAGTTGCATGTGTCATAGTGAGTCACATCTGTTAAAACCTTAGCCGCATCTATTATAGGGAGTCACATTTTCCTGTCATTAAACTAAGACTTAATTTAGTAGAAAACTACATTTGACACAAAAAACCGCATCTGATAAATCCTATGTTGTATCTATAATTGTGAACTGCATTTTCTTGTCAACAAAAAATCTAGAATTCACTGTCATAATCTGAAAACAAATAGTCAACCCAGTCTCTGTTTATCACAGTCACCCCTGGAAAAAAACCAAATAGTTTTCTCATACTTTACATTATTTCATCCTTTAGGTGTCATTTAGTTACAAAAATTAGTTGCATATCAGGAATTTGCATATCTCAGAATAGGCCAACTTTCTGCACTTTGGACAAACCCATCCTTCAATAGTCATTGTCATTGAACCTAGTCACTTGTCAACAATATCTTTTGTCCTACTTGTTAGAACTAAAAAATTCCATGAAAAACCCTAAGGTTTTCCCATTTGAAATCTAAATTTTCCATCATTACCCTAAGGAATTTTATTCATTTATATCCATATTTCACTATCCTTCCTTTAAAAATATTTTTCCATCCATATATACCTTGCACCATATACCATTGTATTAGTATTTTTTAAAATCCAACTCACTGCTTTAGCACGGCCTCCCACAAAGGGCTTGCAGTACGGTGGTAGCAGCTAAGGTGCAGGCATAAAACCTTTACTACAACACCATGCATGGTCAATTAATTGACTGCGATGTTGTGGTGGCAGTGAGATAACTGACATAGCAACAGTGAGGAAGTGGTCAAAGGGTTTACTACGGTACCGCACACGATTAAGTTTTAGACCATGGTGACAACAGTTAACCATTAGCGGGAAGAGGTGGCGGTTCCCACCACACCATGACCGACCAGAGAAGGGACCGCAGTAGCGTGGTAGACAGTGATGAGACCGTGAAGGGTGACAATAGTTGTTAACTGTGGTACCGCCGATAGTTGAAATGAAGCTCGCGGTAGAGTGGTAGAAAGTGACACAGTCAGTAAATGGCCACTGCAACACCGTGATGGGGAAGATTAGAGACCATGGTAACACGATAGATAGTGGTGGGACTAGTCAAAGTCAAGGTGGTAATGTGATAAAGGCCACAAGGAAATAAAGTGTAAAGAATAGTAAGGTTTAAAATGAAATATTGAAGACTGGTAAAGTATTAAAACAAAATCGAACGCATAACTATGTAAAAAATATTTAATTTGCTGAGAAGGCAACATAATTAAATATTTTAATTATTGTTAAGGAATTTAAATGGTTTTACCAATCAACTGAAGAGTTGTGACGTTTGAGATTTACTATATAAAATGTATTGAAAAATCAGAAAGGAGCAAGTAGAGTAGGTTGGAGAGTAGGAGATAGATTTCTCAGAAAATAAGACTAGGAATGGGAATAATGTATAGACTTTTCTGAAACAATGCAATGGAGAACATGTTCATAAATTGGTGAAATCTTTCTGAGTTCAGTTGAGATGCTATAATTTGTATTATTTTTTATCTTGGTTCTCTCCAATTCGAAGTCTTCTAATAATTTTGAATTAATGTATCAAGCATAATATTGATTCATCAAAGTGCATGTTTTCACTTTTTGTGATTTTTATTTGTTGGTATTTGTAGATCAGAATTAAATCCCTTCAAGTAAGTCACAGTGTTTGCAAGATTTCTTTTGGATAGTTTAAGAAGAACTAGGTTAGAGAAAATTCCAGTATAATTTGTGCTAGCCATAAATAAATAAAATTCTATGCCAGTCATAAGATTTTATTTTATAAAGTGCCTAACAACTTGAATTAAAAGGGAGAAGGAAAACACATGTCATTTTCTATTTTTTGACTCCATTGCCCATGTGGACAGAAGGCACTCATCTACCACAACCCAGAGACCTAATTTCATATCAAACAATATATTTAAAACCTTTCATTTTTGTAGTAGGAGTAGTTGTAGTATCATTTGGTCTATCCATTCCTAATTGCCATTGTGGGTAGACTTTTTAGCCAGAAATTCAGTTCAAATCTGCATGTTTCATATAGGTTCACCCACCTAGGTCTAGCAAAACCTAAAGAGCAGAAGGTTCAATTGTGTAATTGGCCTTGTATGTTGGACAAAAGTGTTGTAAGAGCTTGGAAAACTCTTATGGTTAAAACCTGCATTTTTGAGAACCAACACTACTAGTGAATCCTTCCAGCTCATCGGTCTAGTTTGGGAGTTCACCTTATCTTTTGGTCCTAGTCCTACAATAGTCTCCTTGATAAAGTTAAATTGTAGCCTTGGTTAAGCTATAGGTGGTAGGTAACCTCCTCTTAGAATCATTTAGAGTCAATTACTTTAGAATTGTGCATATTTTCATCCTAACATATTATCATTTTAGACATCCTTTATTTTCCATAAAATACCAAAAAAAAAATAGCAGCATTCATTCATTATATCAGAAAATCCCAAACACATAGACTAGATCATATCATTTTAGATGTAGTTTTACATTCCCCCACATTGAGCAACATTTTTCATGGTCAAAACAAGGTCTAAAAATAAATGTAGAGAAATTTTTGATCCACAATATTTCATCAATCCCTTCTCGAACATACCATCAGGATCAACGAGACCTCACAAAAATTTGCTTGAAAAATTTGTCACTAGAGACACACATGGATAGATTCAAGTAGAAGACATAGATTCCCCTATCCAAGATCTTGAATTTGCATTGTCTATAGATGAATTTTGAGCATAAGATCCCTAGGGATACCTAGCAAAGCTACTAGTATAAGGTGCCTTGCTACCTCCAGGATTTGACATCCACACACTAAAGGCTTCATCTACACAAGCAACACAAACCATGACATAGAGTGTCTCTATTCCTTAGATTGCTGCAACCATACCATCTTGCATACCTAGTCAAACTACCTCAACTGTACATACAACACCATTTGGTATAACATAGGGCCTATAATTTACTACAGGGGCATCCTCATCAAACCCCTTTGCCACAAACACCAGAAGTAAAAGACCAAAAATTGGTGTAAGCACGACACAGGATATATCATAGATTAGCACCAATACTGCCATTCCGCAAATAGGGGCAATACAAATAAGACATATTCCTACACAAAATTAGAATATGTCACAAAATGTTGCATTAGGACATATTCCTACACCAAATCAGAATTCGTCATAGAACATTATGTTAGGACATATTCCCATACCAAATCAAAATCCATCACAAGCTCTCCAACAACAAATGGACAATATGTCAATGTCAGGCAAACGAACCATTTTAGTGCAAGATTTATGTCCATGTCCTTTTGACAAAACACTATACATGACACCCTTCCCACACAGATACATTATACCAAATTTTCCTAAGTATAATGGGAAGAGAAATCCTCTCGAACACATAAGATAATTTTATACAACATGCATGGACATCTCATATGACCCCACATACCTTATGAGAATTTTTCCTTGAACCCTTGTTGGGATAACATTGGAATGGTTCTCTAAAATTCCATACAATATAAGATCATGGGGCGAATTAACTGAAAAATTTGTGGAACACTTTGCCTTCAACATAGACAGTGAAATCATGATAGCCACCTTGTGTCACACCACACAAGAAGATGACAAAAACTTCTCCACCTTCTTCTAGATATGGGGAGGTTTAGCAAGTCAATGTCCAATTGAGATACTAGAGAAACAAAAAGTCACAATATTCCTTGAAAATATTCATCCAAAACTAAGAAGTGACTTATGAGTACATTGTTGTACCTCTTTTCTAGACTTAGTACAAAATGGTATTATACTTGAGAAAGCTCTCATTGACAAAGGGGAAATTAAGACACTAGGTAGTGTTATAATTAAGCATGCTCTGATACCATGTTAGAATTGGCTATGGCTACCAAGATCTATGGACCAAATGGAAAGTACAAGAAGAGAGAGAATACAATGTGACAAGAATAAACTGTATTCTCATCAATATGATTCAATGATATGAGATGATTTGATTTTAGAATGAGATACCCCTTGGTTATATAGCCAAGGTGAGAACATAGAAGGGCATAAGATTATGACAAGTATCGTAATCTTATGACATGAGACAATTATGAAAAGATATCACTCCACCTAAAGTGGAAAAGTGATCATGTGATAATCACCACAAATGGTGGATCACGCACAAAAGGTGGAGAGGTAATCACATGATATGTCCATGAAAGGTGGAAGTGATAAAGTAATAACATGATAAGTCCACCAAAGGTGGAAAAGCTCCAGCTACCTCTTATGTGGTCCCTAAGTAAACTTAAGTAAGGTGTAATTATGACCTAGGACAAGGTATAACACATTTATTTACACCAACAAAATTGAGTTGTTCAACACCAAAACGCTCCAAATGATAAAAATAAATTTTGGTCTAGAAACAAAAATGTAACTAATGAAAAAATTGTTGATGCTAAGACCCTACATGCAGGACCTATCATCACACTTAGAGGTTACAACTCCTCTCATGATATCCTCAATAGTGCTAATCAAATTTCCAATTTTGTCCAAAATTCACAACAACAATGACCACAAAGGAGATTTCTAAAACGTGAGTTTACTTCCTTGGGGGAACCAATCGAGACAGTTTACAAAGAAATGATTAAATATAAACTCATACAACCTTTGGAGCCAAAACAGTATGATCTTGGACATTTTAAACCCTCATGGTGGGATGACAATGTCTTTTGTGATTACCATCAAACTAAGGGACATAATCTACAACAATACCAATAACTGAAGAACATCATACAAGATTTTTTTGAAGAGGAAACAATAGAAGTCAATGGGAAAAAACATACCAAAAATAGTGACCACAAAGTCTTCACAGATCCATTACATGACCATGGGAAAGGAAAGGCCTCCAATTCAGGAACTAAGAATAATACCTCAGCCAATTATACCAATACCAAGTACGACTATAAACTAGGTACGATCATCAATCATATCCGAGCTGCTAATGAAAATATCCATACCATTACCATAAATAAGCATCCTGAATGTGTTGTCAATACACGCAGAACTAAGATAACCCTTCTAGGTCCCTCAATGGAACCACAACCAGAGTCTTCCAAGCCTAAGTATAATTTACTTGACTAGTTGGGGAAGACCCCAACATAAATATCCATCTTGGAACTGTTGACCATATCATCGAATCATTGAGCCATTCTAGACAAAGCCTTGCAAAGAAAAACTATCCCCACCAAGTTAAATGTCAATCATTTCGAAGAAATGGTAGGATACTTAACCAATTTTCAGCATGCCACCTTCTCTCAACATGATTATTCAATTTATAAGACCAACCATAATGACCCACTACACCTTGAAGTTCTTGTCCATCAAACCAAAGTTAGATCAGTCTTGGTAGATGGAGGAGTGGGGTTAAATCTTTGTACCTTGAAGTTGGTTAAGGCATTAGGTTTCTCAAAAGCGTGCATGGAAACCACTAAGAGTATAGTCATTAAGGCATACAATGATGATGAGAGATAATCTAAAGGAGTTGTAATACTCCCTATCAAGATTGGCTCTATGATTATGGACACTAGTTTCCAAGTCTTGGATCTCACCCTTCCCTATAATATTTTACTGGGTAGACCTTGGATACATGTTATGAGAGCCATACCTTCCACTTACCATCAGTGTCTTAAATTTTCGTACAATGGCATAGAGATGAAAATCGATGGTGATCTAGATCCTTTCCAATATTGCACAAGCCTACACAAAATACCACAACAACAGGTGCTAGTTAATCAAGAGGCTTCATCCTCCACCTTATCCCTATATGTTGATCTATCAACTCTTTCCAAGTCCATTGCATCACAACCACCATCATCCACTCCTAAGGTCGAGATCCAAGATAAGGGTTATGGAGAATCACATGAAAGCATCCTATTGTGTCAGCCAGTTGGTTCCTCCTAAGTCATACACTTTTCCCACAATAGATAGGAAATGGTCAATTATCACAATACATGTTCCTCATACAATGACATTCAAAAAATGAGGAGATTTAAGTAAAGAAGCTATGGATCAAGAAGATTTCACCTCTTGGTTATATAATGAAGATAGTAAAAACTATCCATTGTCTATTCAAATATCTAAAGATCAATATGGAAAAGGCTTCATGATAATTAAAAAGAAAGGATATGACAAACATAGTGGGTTAGGGCTACATCAAGATTGAAGGATTGAACCAATCATTGTCTCACAATGACCAAAAGGCCTAGGGATAGGGTTTCAACCAATTTTTCTTGGCATTCCTAGTGCCTTGACACCATCACAAGAGGAAGTAAGCACTTCTGAAGACATCGAGATATACCACAAACCATTTGACCCATTCTACTGTGACTCCCCTGAATCAAACAAATATGAATGGGATTCCTTTTCCTCGACCAACATAATGGAACTGGATAAGTTATTTGGGGAACTTGACCAAATGCTGAATACCTCACCAAAATTAGTTGAGTCTCGTCCTAAAAATTCCTTGTCAAAAGAAGAATGGCTTAATCTTTATTATTGGGAAACCCTTGATCCCACCTCTTGGGCACCTAATGAACCATCTTTTGATGACCTAGCCCTTACAATGGTCCCACCTCAGAGTCTACTTGCCCATAGGAAAAAGAACAAAAAGGAGTTAGTCAAAAAATTATGTGACCATGTCAACCAATCTATTCTAACCTTGTCATCCTCTAGATTTGATAACTCTAATGATGACATGCCCCTTGTATATCCCCAACTGATTGATTGGGATCAACAAGGCACACCCATCTTAGACATATTCGAGAATGATGAAGCAATAGTTGAGTTCATGGGATTGCAAGAAGGAATACCTAGAGGTGATCATAAGGCCGAATTACCATAGAATTGGATAATATGGCATATTTTTGGGAGTCTGTTCACACCTCCAATCACAAAAATGAAGAAAAAAAGAAAAAAAATGAAAAAAATGAAAATGACAAGGCCCTAGGTGAAAACTGAAAGGAACCTTTGGACAATGAAATAGTAAAAATAAAGGATGCATCCAAGGATAAAAACCTCTTTGAGGCACCCAAAGATGGAGATTTGAATGTTCTCCCTGTTGATAAGGAAAAGTCGCCAATGTTAGTAGAAACATCTGTCGAGATCAACATAAATATTGAAGATAACCCTAAGGTAGTTTACTTTGCAAGATCTTTGACAGAGACAAAACAATCAGAGTTTCATGAATTCTTTACAAAAATACAAATTAACTTTGCATGGTCATATGGTGACATGCCTGGACTAGATCTTGAACTTATATTGCATCATCTACCATTACAACCAGGTATTATGCCTATCAAGTAGAAGTTAAGGAAAATGTATCCATAAATCACTCTACTGGTCAAAGCTAAACTTAAGAAACTATTGGATGTCAGATTCATCCAATCAATAGACTATAAGGAATGGATTTCTAATCTTGTTCCCATAACCAAACCATCTAGGGGTATTCACATTTGTATAGAATTCAGAGATATCAACAAGGCATGTCCTAAGGATGACTTCCCTTTACCAAATATTGACATGATAGTGGACCTTACAATAGGATATGAGATGCTATCCCTCATGGATGGTTTATTTGGATATAATCAAATCAAGATTTCACCTTAGGACCAACACAAGATAGCTTTTACATGTCCATGGGGAACATTTTGTTGGAACGTCATGCCTTTTGGGCTCAAAAATGTTGGAGCTACATATCAGCGTGCAATGAAAACTATATTCCATGACCTTGTTCATACTCTCATGGAAGATTATATGGAAAATCTGATTTCCAAATCATTGAAAAGATTTGGTCACTTGCAAGTCCTAGATAAGATATTTCAAAGACTAATAGCATATAAAGTAAGGATAAATCCAAAAAAATGTGTCTTTGGCATTCAATCAGGAAAACTTCTAGGATACATCATTTCTAGAAGTGGCATTGAAGTGGATCCAATAAAAGTAAAGGCTATAATGGACATGCCTCCACCAACCAACATCAGTCAACTAAGAACACTACAAGAGAGATTATAGTCTATCAGATGCTTCATAGTACAATTAAGACAAGATACATCCATTCCAACACCTACTCAAAAAAGGGGTACCATTTGTATGGACAACCAAATGCCAAGAAGCTTTTAAAAAGATCAAGGATTACCTACTTATGCCACATGTGTTTTTTGGAAAAAAAAGGATAGAAAACTGAGAGGGGGGTGGTGAATCAGTTGTTATAGAGTTTAAACTTATTCAAGATTAATCAACCTTTAATCTCAAATGTGATAATTAATAGTGAAAGCATAAATCAACAACACATTAGAGACACATGAACACCAAGATTTTATATGTGGAAACACTATTAGGTGAAAAACCATGATGAATATTAGTCCACAAGATTATACCCTATTATAAGTATAATGACAAATGAATAGGGAATGCACATGCATTCAAGAACACTGCCTAGAGCTCACTGATCAAAGGGAAGGCTCACTAACTTACATAAAACAATCAGATTAAATCCATCTGATGAGGTTGAATTGAGAAATTAGCTTCTACAAAATCTTGATGACAATTCTGGTTAGGCACATAAACACTTCTTCACACTTCGCTCAATCTTCTTCACACTCTGCTCTAAAATCAAATGATATGATCTTTATGCACACATTTCACATATACACCACACACTCACACACCCTCCAGAATGAAGAAACAATCATTCTTATATATCCACTACATGAATTTACATCAACAACTCTGTCGGCCACAAATAAAGAATAAATTACAACTTTCGGCCCAATTTCATAAACAAAACTTAATGCGCACCAACCTAAGTCGGTCACATAGTAATGAAGACCTAAATCAACATCCTTGAACACACCACATGATAAAATATTAATCCATAAGGATATGCAAGACGCTACCACCAACATGTCGACCAAGAACGTAAAAACTTTGAGCACACAAAGGAAAATATTTGATCACAAACACATCAATCAATGTGGACATACCATAATGATAGAGAATGACCTAGAAACATCATAGTAGAATACACAATAACTCAATTTACCATAATTGCATTCTCTTCTTCCAGAAACACCTGCTACAGTAACAAGATAACTGTAGGAACTCATAAAATTATAACTTTATCTATTCTTGATGCGTACAACTAAAACTTTCAGACAACATACTAGATGGGCTCAACAAAAAACCCATTAATGCATGCCTTCTGACCATCAACATACAAAAATTTCCATCATTCTGACCTTCTCAACTTCATAGACTTCCTGCAATATATTTGTTACAATTTTATCAATATCCTCGACATATACAGCCTTAAGAATCATCAATATTAATAGTGTTGACATCAATGATAACCACATATCAATAACACAACCACACCATCCAATAATCTCCCCCTTTGGACTTGATGGAAACACATGATGTGAAAAATATGATCAACACAACTAACTCTTCACACAATACTTTTCTCCTCCTTTGTCTTACACTTCTCCCCATTTCACTTCTCCCCCTTTCTTCTAGAAAGTTTTTTCACATTACACTTCTCCACTTTTGACATCAATGGCAAAGGGACACAAGCTCTGAACCACATATCATCTGGATCATCTGACTACTCCCATTGAGTAGCAGCCACCATAACATCAATCCAAATTTATTTTCACTATAAGTGCATGGATTGATGCAAATACTTAAATCTTAGCTTAGATTAGGAGGGGAAATCACCCCTAACTTTCCTCTAAGATACTCAAAAGTATCCTTAGGAAAAAATTTAGTAAAGATATCTACAATTTGTTCCTTAGTGGGCACATATTCCAATCTAACCTCTTTATCACTCACCTTGTCTCTCAAAAGGATACTTGATAGATATATGTTTTTTCTTTGACTATAGCACTGTATTCTTAGAAATATTTATGGCACTTGAATTGTCGCAAAATATGGAAATAGGCTCATCATACTCAACTCTGATATCTCCCAACATCTTCTTCATCTGCATCACTTGAGTAGAGTTGTTTGCAGTAGCAATATATTCTACCTCAATAGTAGATAAGGAAATGGAATTCTTCTTTTTACTTAGTCAAGACACCAACTTCTTCCCCAAGAAGAACACAACACCACTTGTACTTTTACTATCATCCATATCTCCTGCCCAATCTGCATCTTTAAAGGCATTCAAAGTAAGATCATCATCCTTAGGATACCAAAGACCAAAATAAATTGTTCCTTTTAAGTATCTAAAAATCCTTTTTACAACAATCACATATGACTCCTTCGGATCAACTTGATATCTAGCAACCATGCACACAACATTCAGGATGTCTAGTCTAGTCTGAGTCAAATAAAGAAATCCACCAATCATTGACCTATACCTTGTTTGATTAGTTTTAGGAGAATCATCACTCTATGTTAGTTTTCATCCGGTTACCATGGGTGTACCAACTAGCTTTGAGTCTTCCATGCCAAAAATTTTTAGTAACTCTCTTACCTATTTGGACTAAGAAATAAATATTCCATCATCTAACTGAGTAATTTGCAACCCTAAAAATAATTTCAGTTCTCTTATCATTGACATTTCAAATTCACTTTTCATTTCATCAGCAAAATTCATGCATAAGTCATCATTACCTTTATTGAATCCAAGTTTCAACAAGTATTTATCCAATCTAGCATACCATGCTCTAGGGGCTTATTTGAGTCCATATAGTTCTTTCTTCAATTGAAAAACCATTTCTTTTTCATCAATTAGTTGAAATCTATCTGGTTTCTCAACATAATCTTCTTGTTCTAATTCACCATTCAAGAATGTTGACTTTACATCCATTTGATAGACTTTGCAATTCTTGAAAGTAGCATAAGCAAGAAATAACCTTACAACTTCAACTCTAGCAATAGGGCAAAGGTTTCTTCAAAATCAATACCTTCCATCTGTGAGTATCCTTTACATACTAGTATTTCTTTGTTTCTAACTACTTCATCTTGCTCATTCAGCTTATTTCGAAAGACCCATTTGGTTCCAATCACATATTTGTCTTGAGGTCTAGGAACAAGAATACATGTATCATTTTTCTCTATCTGCATTAGTTCTTCCATCCAATACTCATCTTTACATGATTCATTGACATTACTAGGCTCTATTTTGGAAATCAGGCAATATTCTTCTGCAATTCTTCTTCTAGTCTGCGCACTTTTGTTCTTGTCTTCTATGATGTGACTTTCAGAATGACTTCACTTTACATACCTTGGAATTTTGGGTTCTTCTATTCTTTCTTCTACATTTCCATTGACTTCTCCTTCATGATTTTCTTGATCCACCAGAACACTTTGAATTTGATTCTGTGTCTGTGCATTCTTTCCATTATTAGTACTATCTTATTGGTCATCTGAATCATATACAAAATACCTGGATGATCTAGCAGTTTTTTCATCAACTTTGACATTTGCAATTTCAACCATTTTCTTCAATCTTCTATTGTAGCACTAGTAGGATTTTCTCTTAGTAGAGTAACCTAGAAAAATTCCTTCATCACTTCTAGCTTCAAAATTTTCTATATCTTCATCTCTTTTAATATAACATTTACTTCCAAAGATTTTGAAATATTTGACAGTAGGCTTATAACAAAACCACAACTCAAAAGGGTTTTTACCAGAATTACCATTGACATTCACCTAGTTGATAGTATACAAAATAGTGCTTACAATTTCTCTCAAATAGATATGAGGAACATTACCTTACAACATCATAGTTCTGGTAGCATCTAAAAATTATTTTTTCTTTCTCTCAACAACTTCATTATGTTGTGGGGTCCGGGGAGAAGATAACTATCTTTTTATTCCATGCTCTTCACAAAATTAATTGAATTCATAGGAAGTGAATTCACCACCTCTATCTGATATCAAACATTTGATCTTCAAACCTATCTCCTTCTCTACCATAGCTTTGAAGATTTTGAATTTCTCTAATGCCTCATGTTTTTCTCTTAAGAAAGCAACCCATACCATTCTAGAATAATCATCAATAAGCAACATAAAGTACCTTTCTCCTTGTAGAATTCTGATTCTAGATGAACCACATAGATTATTATGTACCAAATTGAATACTCCATTGGAATGATGATGTTCTCTCCTAAAATAAATTCTTGTCTATTTTCCTATCTGACATTCTTGCATATAGTGTTAGTAGGATTCACTAACTTAGGTAGATCTCTAACTGCTTGTGTGGAGCTTATTTTGACAATGTTATCAGAATTTACATGAAACAACCTTCTATGTCATAACCAACTTACATCAACTTGAGCAATAAATCAACTTTCACTAGGAACATTTAAGTGAAAAATATTACCTCTTTTCTTTGTACCCAAAGCAATCACATTTCCTGAACTTCCCAGTATCTTGCACTTACGATCTTTGAACTAAAGATTGTAATCTTTGTCAACCATCTATCCAACACTAAAAAAAATGTGCTTAAAACCTTCAACATATAGGACATCATCAGTATTACATTTATCACCAAGAGAAATAGTGCCTCTGCCACAAATCAAACCAGCATTGTTAATTCCAAATATTACAACACCACCATCATATTTTTCCAAGCTTAGAAACTTTCTTTTGTCACCATTCATATGATGTGAGCATCCATTGTCAATCACCCACTCATCTTTCTCATCAATCTTGGCTGCAAGAGCTTTCTCAATATTATGATTACTAGCTGACTCAATGGACACCAGACCATTTTCCTTGATAGCAATGAATACCCATTCATCTTCATTTCCAATTTCTTTATCAGATTCATCATCAGTAACACCTTCTTCAACATAATAACATTTATTTTGAAATCTAGACTTGTTAGGTTTATACTTAGAAACTCTTTCAGGACACCTTGATGCAAAATGACCTATCTTACTGCAAGAGAAAAAATTAATAGATAAATTTCCTTTGTACTTACCTTGTCCTCTAGCTTCTCTTTTCACAATCAGTGCTTCTAGTTCTTCTAGCTCTCTTTCTTCATCTTCAATTAGTTTCATTTTATCTTCATACTTGAATGTCTTCTTGGAGCTCTCTCCTAGATCATATCTCTATAACATTTTTCCGAATACAATAGCTTTGAATCCAAACTTTATCTTAGGAGAAGATTCACCAAATTCACTCAACTCAAAGGCAACAAGTTTTCCAATCAAAATGTCTCTTGTTACATTTGTTACTGTCCTGAGCTCTTCAATAGCATGAGCTTTTTTTTTGTAAGAAGTAGGCACAAATCTAAGTATTTTAGCCACAATCTCATCTTCTTCCAACATTCCACTGATACATCTAATGCCCATCACTAGTTCATTTACCTTTTGCGTGAAAGAAAAAATGTTTTCATCTTCACTCATCTTCATGTTCTCCCCCTTGCCTTTCAAACTTTTTAGCTTAGCAACTTTAACTAGTGCATCTCCTTCATACAATGTTTCCAAATTTTTCCAGATCTCATGTGCAGTGTTCAGACCTATCACATTTGTCATCTCTGAATCTGTCAAAGCATTTAGCAATGCTTCTATAGCCCTAGTATTAGTTTCTTCTTATTTGATCTCATCAGCAGTAGAGGGACCATTTTGAGGAATAGTATATGCATTCTTTGTAATTTTCTAGAAAGGCTCACCAATGCACTTCAAATGACACTCCATTCTGACTTTTTACAGAGAGTAGTTTGTACCATTGAATCTAGGACTATCCTTCTTGTATTATGCCATCTCGAATTACCTCAAGCTATTAAAATTTTTCAGAGGAACTAGCTCTGATACCAATTGTTGGAAAAACAAGGATAGACAACTAAGAGAATCAGTTGTTACATAATTTAAACTTATTCAACATTAATCAACCTTTAATCTTAGATCTGATAATTAACAGTGAAAGAATAAATAGACAACACATCAGAGACACATGAACACCAAGATTTTATATGTGGAAACCCTATTAGGGGAAAAACCATGGTGGATGTTAGTCCAAAAGATTATACCCTATTAGAAGTATAATGAAAAATGAATAGGGAATGCACATGCATTCAAGTAGATTGCCTAGAGCTCACTACTCAAAGGGAAGGCTCACTGCCTTACATAAAATAATCAGATTAAATCCATCTGATGAGGTTGAACTAAGAAATTAGCTTCTACAAAATCTTGATGTCATTTCTAATTAGGCACAAAAAAACTTCTTCACACTTCGCTCAATGTTCTTCACACTGTGCTCTAAAATCAAATGATCTAATCTTTATTTGTAGGTTTCACATATACACCACACACTTGGACTTCCACATACACTCACACACCCTCTAGAATGAAGAAACAATCATTCTTATATATCTACTACATGAATTTACATCAACAACTCTATGGCCACAAATAATGAATAAATTACAACTATCAACCCAATTTCATGAACAAAACTTAATGCGCACCAACCTAAGTTAATCACATACTAATGAATACCTAAATCAACATCCTCAAACATGCCACATAATAAAAGATTAATCCATAAGGATCAACGACATGGTACCACCAACATGTCGGCCAAGAACATAAAAAAATTGAGAACACAAAGGAAAATATTTGATCACAAGCACACTGATCAATGCAGATGCACCACAATGATAGAGAATGATCTAGAAAATCATTGAACATCATAGTAGCATACACAATAACTCAATTTACCAGAATTGCATTCTCTTCTTCCAGAAACACCTGTTATAGTAACAAGATAGCTGTAGGAACTCAAAAAATTATAACTTTCTCCATGCTTGATGTGTACCACTAAAACTTCTGAACAACATACTAGATAGGCTCAACAAAAAACCCTTTAATGCACACCTTCTGATCATTAGTGTACAAAAATTGCCATCACTCTAACCTTCTCAGCTTCACAGACTACCTACAATAATTTTATTACAATTTTCTCAATATCCTCGACATATACAACCTTGAGAATCAACAATGCTAATAGGGTTGACATCAATGAAAACCACATATCAGCAATAGAACCACAATATCCAATAGTGTTAATGCTACCTACAAATACCCAACCTTTGATACTCTATATTTCAGCGACCCAATCAGCACTAGGAGCTTTACTTGCAAAAAATGATGATGAAGGTCATGAAAAATCAGTGTACTATATCAGCCATACTTTGGTGGGATATGAGCTAAACTATAGTCACATAGAATGTGCTTGTCTTGCAATAGTTTTTTCTACTCAAAAAATTAGGCACTACATGATAAACCACAAAATCATGCTAGTCGTAAAGATAGATCCATTGAAATATCTCCTAAGTAAAGCATCACTAACAAGCCGATTGGCTAAATGGGTAATGATACTTATTGAATATGACATCCAGTATGTGGAAAGAAAAGTCATAAAAGGGCAAGTTATTTCTGATCAGTTGGAAGATGCACCAATTAAGGCCGAACATCCTCTAGTTGCATATTTTCCTAATGAATTCATCTTCACCATTGACAAAAGAACCACATGGAAGTTATACTTTGACAGGACCCACACTAATCGTGGTTCAAGAGCAGGTATACTGTTCGTTACAACACAAGGAGACACTATTCCTAAATCATTTAGAATTGTTTTTCCTTGCACAAATAATATAGTGAGATATGAAGCGCTTGTAACAGGACTAAAAATGGCAGTTCAATGGAAGATTAAGCATTTACATGTTTATGGAGATTCTTAGCTGGTAGTCTGAAAATTTAATGGGAAGTATGAAACTAAAGATGAGAAACTTGCTCCATACAAGTGCATGGTAGACAACTTTAAGCAATATTTTGAAAACATCAACTTTCAACAAGTACCCCGCATTCAGAATAGGGCAGAAGATGCTATGGCAACCATTGGTTCATTATTGGATATACCTAGCAACGTGCCTAAATTTGAGTTTTTGGTTGAACAAATTTTGGTCCCTGTCTATGATGTCCCAAATTCTGTGATGGTGTGTGAGCTTGTTGGTCCCACTCCCCCATGATACAAGGACATATATTACTACCTCCATGCCCAAATCCTACTCTTAGACCTATCAAATAACCAATGTAGGACATTTATTCATAAGTCTTCCAAATATACCATCATCGGAGATACCCTTTACAAACGTGCCTTAGATAATACCTTGTTGAGATGTCTCGATGCTGAAGAAGCACAAGCAACCTTACATGTGGTATATGAGGGTATATGTGGATCCCATTCTAGCAGTTCTACCTTAGCTAAGAATATTATGAGACTAGGCTATTATTGGCCTACCATGGAAAATGAATCATATGTCTTCGTCAAGAAATGTCGATAGTGCCAAGTACACAGAGACTTGATACATGCGCTAGCACAAGAGCCTCGACTGATAACTTCACCAAGGCATTTTTTCCCAATGGGGACTTGATCTGATAGGTAAGATACATCATCCATCTTCCAATGGCCATAAGTTCATAATAACTACAACTGAATACTTAACCAAGTGGATTGGGGCTATTCCTATGACCTACAACCGACACATAAATTTTCAAGTTTATCCTAAATTACATCATTTTTTTGGTATGGTGTCCCTCAATCCATCATCATGGATAATGGTTTCCCATTTAAAAACCAAGAATTCCACCATCTTTGTGAAGAATTCCATATCCAACATCATTTTTTCACTCCATATTATCCACAAGGTAACGACCAAGCTGAGGCATCTAATAATTTTCAAAAATATTGTCAATGACGCTGGTCATGACTAGCATTTACAGGTTAATCCTACCTTATGGGCTTACCACACAAGCATCCGTACTCCCACAAGTGCGACTCCATACTCCTTGGTATTTGGTTTTGAAGCTATCTTACCTATCGAGGTTGAAACTCCTTCCTTAAGGGTATCTTTGAAAGTTCATATTGATAATGAAGAATACCGTGTATCAAGACTTCACAAGTTATAATTTCTAGACAAACAAAGACAAAAGGCACTAGATCATCTTCAATCATATCAAAACCATCTTTGTCACAACTATAATAGGAAAGTTTTAAATAAATATTTTGACATTGGTGACTTGGTCTTAATGGAGAACCCAAAGAATCAAGCAGAAAGTGAAAAACCAGGCAAGTTTGAACCAAACTGGTTAAGGCCTTACATTTTTTACATAAGACTTTGGATCAGGAGCATATCAACTCTCTACCCTTGAAGGAGAACCACTATCATCACCTATCAATAGACTTCATCTGAAGAGGTTCCATGCATAGCTTTTTTGAGTCTTGTCTTAATCATAAAAATACAAAACACAAAAAATAAAAAAATCGTTACCTTGATGAAAACCTGGCAAACAAGCATCTTTGTAACACCAAAAAAATTGAAAAATCAATAAAATAGTAAAGAGAAATAAGTTTTCCAATAGAGAAAACCACTTCGGTGCCTCTTTGGATAGGTACCATGGTGAAAAACTAGAAAATAGGTGCCATGTGTAGTTGACTTCGCTCCTTTGTCTACCATCATTCCAATCAGACTTTTCCACCATCACCCATAATAAATGGTTGTCCTTTCCATAACTTGGAATGATTGGCATCAATTCCACTCCACATCCCCATCCCATCCTATTGGTCTTATACCCGACTAGGGGAAAATCCTCAACCTACGTCATTTGGACCTTGCACTTGCTCATCCAATGTCATAAAAATGTCCTAAAAAAATCCAAAAACATAAAAAAATGTCTTGAAAAAAATCCAAAAACATCATAAAACTCCAAAAGGAAAAAAATAAATAAATCAAAACATGTCAAAAATCCCAAAAAAATATAAATAAAATTAAAATCATGTCAAAAATCCCAAAAATAGAGTCAAAGTCTGTTGTGTCAAGTTAGTCCTAGAATTAGTCAAACTATGTTGCCTCTGCAATTGGACGTAGGCAAGGCCATCACTTGATGCACCCCTGAGGCATTAGGTCCATCTTTCTAATTTTGTCACATATCATACACATAAAATCATGACTCATTCTTTGTACACATCAAAGTCATTGGTCATGTAGAACTATGAGGTCTCTGCATGTATAACATAGGAAAGGCCATCAATCGATGAGTCCTCAAGGCCGCACTAGGTCAGTCCATTAGGGTTTATCACATTCACCAATCACACACATCATATATCATCAAGTTTATTACTCCTTTTTAGTTCATTATTTCAATCAAAGTCTAGTCGAACTATGAGGTCTCTACATGTATAACGTAGGCAAGGCCATCAATCGATGAGCCCCTGAGGTCACACTAGGTTAGTCCTTTAGGGTACATCATGTCAGTCAATGTAAGTCATACACTCTCATCACACACAAACAATGGTCAGAACATCAAGACAAGTCACACATCAATAGGCCAAATAGGTTAGCAATGTCATCAAGTGAAATCAAACAAATTGCCAAAACAAGCAACTTATGTCTTATACAAGATATTTCATTCTTGACAACATACATTATCATTTAAAAATCATCATAGCCTTATGTAGCTTATCGCATCAGTGACATAAAATTCAATGTCTTATATGGTACGTTTCTTTCTGAAATTAGGCTTTGTCATGCCTTACACAGATAGTCACAACATCGAAATCAGGGTCAATGTCTTGTACGATATGTTTCATCCCTAAATTAGGCTTTATCAAACAAAGAACAATAGATCAAATTTTGGAAAATATTTTTATTAGCTTTTTGAATTTATAACTTATTTAGTCTTATATTTTTATTTGGATTTGTCTTTGAGTCTAGTTACTAGCTTTCTCGAGGATATCCCATGAAGGATTTAGAGAAGAAAGGATGTCTCAGGACTCTTTTTCTTTGACTGATGTATGTAGAGTATCTTTTAAATTGGTTTTCAAGTCAGGTTCCTAGTTTCCTCAAGGATGTCCCATGAAGGATTTAGAGGAGCAATAATGGATCCCGACTATGTCTTTTTCTTTGATTCATGCCTGTGGTTTGTCTTGACAAAAAGACTGGGGCAATTTTTCCCTTAGTATGAGTTTGGACACTCTTTGTCTACAACTATCTGTTATAGCAAGTGGATGACTTTGTACACCTTGGTCTACCTTATATCATGGTGTTTATTATCCATTTGTGTCATGTCCCACGCAATGATGATTTAATGCAAATCTTAGATTGTATTTGGAAAAATATTGAAGATTCTACATTCTTCTAATAACCATTTTCTAAAATTAACATTTTGAATCATCCGCGCTAACATTTCTTCTATCTTGCATAATGAAGGAGTCCTATGGCACAATTTTTTTTAGGTAATCTGCACATGCATTCATTTTACAACCATCTTGTATAAATTTTTATATGTGTATATATAGTACACCATGCATTTATGCTACATTTCAAAACAATACAAAAAAATTTATATCCATTGCATCTAGGTAATCATGACATATAGGCATTTACCATTCACAAAGTGTACATATTATACATACATCCACATGGAATTATAAATAATATCACATTAAATCTCATTTTCATAAACATAGAATGCATTTATAAAATATATAAATACTGTGCATTCATTGTCATATAGAATAAACACATCATCATACAAAATGAAACATCATAATCCATAACATGTACATACATCATGTAGAAAACTGCATAATCATATAGAACAACAACATAATCATATAGAAAAATTGCAAATCATATAATCGCCACCAAAAATGATATATATGCATCAATAAAAATAATGTGTCACAATAGAAAGTCAAAGTGTATCAATATAAAGGGATCTCACAGGCTCTATGATCAAAGTACAATGTTTAAAAATATAAGAATATCACTGTCAAGTGCTACCACTGCTCCCATGAGGAGTCTAAGGGGGTGACTGTCGATGATGTACTCTTTATGTAGAAGGAGGCCTCTCATATGGTCCTATCTGAGGTGGTCCCACCACATCATCAGTTTTCTATGTATGACTCTGGCACCTGCTCTGAGAATTGCCATTGTGTGCTTGTGAATAACTAGGAGCTCTACTCTTAGGTGGTACCTCTACCTCATATAATTCTTTATAGTATCTCTCCTAGTCGCCGAATCTAACTAACTCTAGAGAAAATGTTGTAGTCAGTCTAGTGCATAGGGCCCTCAACTCAATGAGCCTTCCCTCTGTCTCTTGTCTCCTGGAAACTGCCTGATCCCTATCCAAATAGGCATTGTCTCTCTCCATCTACATCTTATCACATTTTTCATTGACGGCTCTAACCCTCGCCTCCAAGGCCTCTACTCAGACTTGCAACTCTGCTACACTGTTCTTGGGAGCCAACTCATCCTATTGTGGTCTCTCTCCCACCTCAAAATCCCAATCCTCAACAATCCGGTCTCAGAGATCCCTCTCCTACTCCCCCATCACCTCCTCCTCCTCCTCCTCCTCATTACCATATCCTACCAAAATACCAAGGACATCAATCTCCATATCCTCCCCACCAGCGTCCTCCTCTGCATGATCCTCCCTTGTTACCTCCTCAACTGCATGCTCACCCCCAATCTCTACCTCCCCTCCACCAAAATCTACCATAGGTATATCCTCTCCCTTACCCTCCTCCTCATGAACGGGTGACAATCCACATACTCAACCACCCCTCCTACCTTGTCAACCCCATTGACCACCTCTCCCACCTCCACCTCTACCATCATAATCCCCACCTCTGCCACCTCTATCCCTAGCCCTACCACCACACCAATGCCTAGGTTATGTGCCCTACCTCTCAATAGGAGCCAACTGATCTAGATTTGTGTAAGGGATAGGCCTATGCACTGCCCACCATGCATCATATGCAACTGTAGTGCCTGGATCTACCACACCACCCCTCCATCCCCACTGCATAGACTGTAAAGCCTAAATATATGCCTCTATTGTAGCCACCTGAATCATCAACCCTCACAATGGAACCTATCTCAATGACTGAGTAAACTTAGCTCACCCCCCAAAGCTCATTGTGAACCTCCCCAAACTATCTCAATACATGATCAGGAAGGTGCCTCTTAATAATATGGACACTTAAAATGGTCCTACCAATCAAATACTGAGTCTGTCTACAAAAGGGAAAATGTCTATCCTCATCCTTCCATCGGTCACAATCCATATACGATCTCCAAATGAACTGCACAAGTGTATCTAAGGCATGTCTCCAATAATGAGTGTCACCAACATGACTTTGGGTAATGACCCCCACATATCAAAAAACATATGGCAATCTAGCATGTAGATCTCATGTCACTGAGGGATGAAACACAACAATGTGTTCCCACACCCAGATCATAAGCAAGGTGGTACCACAGCTCATCGACTATGCGTCTGTATAGGCTATGTCATGTAAATGGAAATATAACATGGCTAACAAACAAGGCCCCCATGAATATACCACCTGTCGCTCTAGCATCCTCACCAACATCTCCCCCCACCCAACAGGAAAACCATGACCTTGATAGTCAAGGAGAACAATACCAACAATCAATGTACATAACATACAATAAATCCTCTCATATCTCTCCACTAGTACATTCCATCTAATCTCATAGTGCTCAATCCCAAGCTATCTAAAGTCATCATACATATAAAATTAGGTAATCTCACTATATCCTCTCTAGGTATCGTATAATACCCTCTCACCCCTAATAGGCAATCTTAAAATCCTATAGACATCCTCTAAAGTGACTATGGCCTCTCCAGTAGGCAAATGAAAATAGGAGGTCTCAGAATGCTACCTCTCACAAAGAGCAGTCAACATACCTCTATTTTCCTGAATAATGGGCATGGTGCAAACATGATGCAACCCTAACCTCCATATCAATGAATGTATCTACACTCACCAACTAGTCTCGTAGCTCAAATGCCACCGAATTTGACTTGCAGGTGTATATCGGATCCAACACAACTTGCAAATACATCAAAATAATTTGTGTTAGCAATACAAAACACTCATTTTTTGCATCAAAAAAAAATTCAAAAGTTTGACAGTCAAATGCTTTGCTTCAATATCAAATGCGGTGCACTATCTCAAATGTGTCATTGCAATTTGTGCATGTGTCACAAAAACTCAAATGCATCGTTTAAAAATGCATATGCATTATTTTACTTCAAATGCACCATACAACCAATCACTCCTATCTAGCATGCATATGCATAATTTTTTTACAAATGTGGTGCACAAATGCTGATCTACCTATCATGCAAATGTGGTGCATTAAAAAGATGCATTGCACTAAACTACATGCAACACTACCAATAAAAATTGTGATGCGATCATGCACATGCGATGTAGACAAAATCAAATGCGTTGATTACCAAATCGAACTAAAAAGTCCTAGATGTGTTTTCACATATGTGTCGTTCCATGAGCACATGAGTCGTGCACAAAGACATATGCATTTATTCTAAAATGACGTATATGTAAAATTAACTTCAAGTGCCTAGAAAAGCATCAATTTTTTTTTTTCAAAGGGCGGTTCAAGGGTACATATCGGGGGTCCTGCATCGGTTGGGATTTGAAGGTCCGGATGCGGTAATCGCAATGCTCTACATAGGGTATTGGAGACATCTTCACTATGAGCTCAGAGAAAAAATCAAGGTTTTGAAATTATCTAGGGTGCAAATGAATTGAATTTTCACCCCAAATCCTTTTTATACTTAGGGTTCTGGAGGGTTTTTCTCTAACCTTCTGTACTAGACACATAATTTTCCAACTTTTAACATCCATTTCGCATATCAAATCACTTCAAAATCAATTTATTTCACCACCATCAAACTTTTGACTATCAAATTACTTAATCAACATAATTTCCAAAATTTTCAATTTTTTTTCAAAAATTGTCATTTTCCCTGAGGGGGCATACCCTAACCTATTTCACACCAGGGCATGATTGGGGCATGTTTTAAATATTTTTGTTTGACACAAAATCCGAAACGATATTGTATCAAAGATGGGTAAATTGTAGACACTGAAAATTGGTCTAGGCCTGCGACACCATTTTTGACATACTTTCTAATGTTCATGGTCATGATTAAATAATGTTAACTATTTAATTATTTTCTAAAGTCATCCATCCTCTATTAATTAAATAACTTTAATTATTTAATTAATTCATTATCACCTTTATTCAATCTTGATTTATTAAATAAATATTATTTATTTAATTACGCCACTAATTAATTAATCCTTTTTTCAAATTAAATAAATTATTATTTAATTTACCCTTTATCACATTTCTGACTATAATTAAATATTCATTTAGAATTATTTAATTATTCAATAACCTTTTCGGCAGTCAATTAAATAATCTTTATATCTCCGAATTTCAAATGTTGAATTAAATAATCATTTAAAATTTTCATAAAAATAATTATTCCTCTGTGGTTAGATAATCGCTTAGTTATCTAATTATTCATTAGTTATTTATCTCATGATTTATTCCTGACAAATAGACTTTTTGTCTTAATCAACCAGTCTAATTCTTCTGTGTGCAAACCTTTATTAATTAAATAACTTTAATTATTTAATTTATTCATTCATACGTTCGAACACATTTCTTCTTTATCTTTGACATGAAAACCTTATTCTTCTAAATTTTGAATAGTCTCAACACCATAATAAATTATTATTTAATTTAATCTCTATCATTCATACTTTTTCACTCACATTATTACTGCACATAACTCTATCGCATGACATTCATTAATCTCAATCATCGATCTGTCTTTTGAATCCGAGTCGATTGTTCAAAACCCAATTTTTTATAAATTGACCTAACCTTTGTCATTATTCCTCCTCCCGAAATCGATATAATTTTAGGAAGCTTTATTTAATCTTTGATATTTTTCTAAATCAATAATCACATAGGCTCATACTTGCATACTATATTAAAACGACAAAATGGAGAAGTGCAATCTAGGTCATTCAAGGATTTATACAGATATTTAGTGAGATCATTCTTGTTGATATGTTCATTTTTTTTTCCTTGTTCTTTGTTGTTAGACATAGGATTAGATTAGTAGTTAATTCTTTTATTATACTAACAATCTTTTTTGTAGTTTTATTCCAGCGTTACACATATTATCATATTCCACAACAATAAAACATGTGTATATTCATACATATGTACATATATATATACACTTCTCTAATAAGCATTAACACTTATGTGTATATATATACAAACATTTATATATATGTATATATATATATTTCATAGCAATACGATAATCAAATAATCCATTTGATATCTGAATGATTATGTTCATGTGATTATATTCACAATAACATCATATTAAATATCTATATATGTATCTGCATACTTGTACATATATAGACATAGTCGTATGGATGTCCAAATATGTTAACACATACACATATATCAACATGTGCACATATATGCATATATGCATATACCTCAAACACACATTTGATTAAACAATCATTCACATATAATTTCTTATCCTATCAATAGATGTATATTTATGCAATGCATATATACACTTATACATACATGTCTCATTGTCCTTTCAATATCCCCATGCCTATGAGAAATCCATCCATGAGCATGCATGGGTATGACTACCTACATATACTCATGTTTTTATTAACTGACACATATGGTTCATCGTTAACATGCACATGTATATCTATATATAAATTCCATATATATATCCCATTGATTGAGAATAGCAATACAAGGAAGAAATCACATGCACCATGCACTAAATCATAAACCAAGAATGCCCCTAATAGAAATCATGATCCTTCCTAATGCAAACACATCATACAAAAGGATGACTAACCAATTTTCCCAAACTATGACATGACTCTACCATTTTGTAAGTGAGTGTGTGTTTAAGCTCAGTTATACTTCACTAGAGGTTATCTAACCAATCACTTCTCTTGAGTGATACTTCCCCTCCCCTTCAAAGGAATAAACCTATACCTGCATCTTGTTGGAAATAGGACGCCATTTAATTGCAATCCTAAACATTAGTTATTTCACAAGTCTCCTAAATCCTTGGAAAGTGTTCAACAACACTAGGATTAGGAAGGGATTAATATTTGATGAAATAAATCATGTTAATTGACATTTTTAATTAATTCTAAATGTTAAAAGCATGTGGGGACACCTTGGGATGGGATCCTACAAAATAGGAGCACATGGGCTCACACATGGGAGGTGACACTCACCTTAAGTTTAGTTAACTAAGTGGTAAATTGAGTTTATTTCAAGAATGCATCCTAGGTTCCTACAAAATAGGGATTTTGTTTTATGAATGTTGAGTACCTATAAAATAAGTTCAGTTGAAGTTTAGTTCAGTTCATTTATCTTCAACTAGTTTTATTTGCATGTTAGTTGACTTCAGTTAACTTGGAATGCATGCCTAATAACTTGAGTTGCATGACAGATAACAGGAACTACCTTCAGTTAACAGGAGATGACCATTCTTGCATGAATGGTGGTGAGAAATTTTCTAGTTAACAAGAAATATCTTGGACCCACTTTGGGTGCCCAAGTTGGCTTCTTGGAATTAACTCCTTTGCATGGAGAGATATTATTGATTGCCTAGTTAAGTGGGCCCCTCTTTTGGGTGCCAACTTTGAGGATAAAGCCTCAAGATATTTACAAGATGAAGACTTAGTTGTGACTTTAGTTTGGTACACCCAAATGGAAGAGGTAGATGGTTTGACATTGGTTTTCATGGTGCATCTTCACTTGCATGAAATAGGCGTACCTTTAAGGGTTAGGACTTGAACATTGTTTGTGTAACTTATTTGGAGTTTACAATGTTGGAGAAAGTCTATATATCTCAAGAAAGTTGTAGAGAAAGTAAGTAAGTTTGATTTGCAGGTTGTGAAGAAGTTTGGTGAAGGAAAAAGAGGCATTCTCAAGCAATAATTGGAGCTATTGTAATCTACTTCAAAGATTGAATAATAGATTAATTCTTGGTGGATGTTTTACCCGAAAGGGTTTTCTCCATGGTATATGCTATGTAATCTTTCTAATATCCAGTCTACTTCTTCTATCAACTTCTTTCTACTTTCTACAACAGTAAAATGGGTTAATGAAGATAATCACCCACAAAGAAATTGTAACAATAAAAAGGAAAAGCTTATTTAGATCATTGAGAATACATTCTAATGAGAAGTTGTATTGAGATTGTAATTAGATTTTCCTCAAGATGTCTTAAGGCTTGATAATGGGTGGAACTTCGAAGAGTCATTCTTGACTTTTGAGAATTCTACACATTGTCTTTCAAGAGGAGCTTGAAAAAAATAAGGGAAACATAGAGATCCTCTATATCATTGTATGTTCTCTTTTTAAACAAAAAAGGGGTTGGTGCTCCTTGAGTTGGTGCTCAGAAATCAGCCTACAAGGCATTGCCAAATATGATTATTGAAATGAAATCACTCAGCAAGATGAAACTAACAACAATGATGCTGAAGATGGTGAAGTGGATTATGAAGGGGAACTGAAATGTGCTCTAAAAGAGCTAAGGAACTTAAAAAAACAAATGCGTGCTCAAGAAAAAAATACTGCTCAAGATAGTTCATAGGAGCAACTCATAAATCTTGAGATAGTCTCATTAAAAACTCAACTTGAAGAATCCAAGAGAGTTGAAGATTGTCTTTGTATTGGAATCAACTTTAAAGGTCAAGAAATTCAAAAAATCGAACATGAGATTGTAGATCTCAGAAAGACCATTGAGAAATATGAGAGCACTCTTAAACAAAATGACATGCTCAGTAAAAAAAAACTGAACAAGGAAAAAACTGGTATTGGTTTTGTGAAAGGTGAATGTTCAAATGATAGTGCAAAGGATAATGTTGTTACTGTAAAAAAATGTCCTGGACTCAAACATCCTAATTTTGATAAGGATCATGTTCATCCTTTTAGGAGCAACAAAATGGCTTATAATTCCAATCCCTTCTTTTATGGGTTTTGTTACTTCTGCCACAAATTTGGTCACAAGGTGAAATCTTGAAAATTTATAAATCCTAGAGCTCCTAGATTTGGTTTTAGGTAGAATCATGGCTTTGCAAGATAGATTAGATGTTTCACATGCAAGTATTTGCATCATTCTACCAAGCAATGTAATGCTGATTAGAAGAATAAACTGCAAAAATCTATGAAGGTTTGGAAACCCAAAGCTGTCAACAACATAGAAAAAACTATGCTAGTTCAAATTTCCTTCCACTCCAAGAAAAAGGACTTATGGGTTCTCGATAGTGGTTGTTGAAAACACATGATAGGTGACAAAGAAAAATTCACTAATCTAGAAGATTATGTAGGTGGATATGTGAAGTTTGGAGACAACTCTGGAATTCAAATCAAAGGTAGAGGTTCTCTTTTTCTGAATGAAGACACTCCTATTTACAATGTGTATTATGTATAAGGATTAAAACATAACCTTTTGAGTGTCAGTCAGATCTGTGACAGTGGCTATCAAGTCTTTTTCACTTCACAAGGGTGTGAAATCAAAATCAAGTTTGGAAAAGCTATTGCTGCTGGAAGAAGGATTAAGGGAAATGTCTACAATTTACTTGACACTTCTAGAAATGAAAACAATCAAGGTATTTGCCTAATGAGCCATATTGAAGAAAGCTGGTTGTGGCACAAGAGACTAGGTCATATTAATTTTGAGAATATGGTTAGAATTAGTAAAGTTCAGAATGTAAGAGGTCTACCTATTCCGAGAAAGCTTGATAATGTTGTCTGTAAAGAATGTCTCAAAGGAAAGAAAAAAAAGGTAAGATTTAAATCCAAGTAACATTCCTCTACTAGACCTCGACAAATTATTCATACTGACTTATGTGGTCCTACAAGGACTATATCCATCAAGGGTGAGAAATATTTCATGCTATTTTTTTATGGCTACTCTCGAATGGTATGGGTTACCTTTCTCAAGAATAAATCAAAAGCTTTTGAATGTTTTTAAGTTTTTAGAAAAATGGTAGAAAGAGAGTCAGATTTAAAATTGAAATGTCTAAGATCTAACAAAGGTGGCGAATTCACCTCACAAGAGTTCATTGACTATTGTGAAAGACATAGCATAAAAAGATAGTATGGTGCTACCAGAACACCTCAACAAAATGGGGTAGTTGAGAGAAAGAACAAGACCGTAAAAGAGATGGAAAGGACTATGTTGAATGAAGCAAATCTGCCAAACATGTATTGGAAAGAAGTTGTTCATACAACTATCTATATTTTGAATAGGGTCCAGATTAGAGTGAAATCAAATTTCACTCCATATGAACTTTGGTATGGTAAATCTGCCTCAATTAAATATTTCAGAATATTTGGCTACAAATGTTTTATCAAGAGAGACATGATAAATTAGGAATTTTTCAATCTAAGATAGATGAAGCATCTTTTTAGGATACTCTACTCACAACAAAGCCTTTAAATGCTTTAACAATAGGCTGAATAAAATTGTTGAATCTGTCAATGACAAATTTGATGAAAATATGCTTTTAGATGTTGAACCTATGCAGAATGATGAGGAGGAAGAATTTGAACTTGATATAAATTCTAAAGGCTTTGAAATTACAAAGCTTGAAACAAAATCAGCAAGCCCTAAACTAGCCGAAGCAAAAGCTAAAGATGCTGAAACCAGCTCTAAAAAATGTGACACCAAAACTCCTTGAAAATCTCTTGCTAGAAACCATCCTAAAGATCTGATTATAGGAGACAAATCTGCAAGAGTTCAAACAAGGAAAAGGACAGCTAACTATGATGAAAAAGCTCACATAGTTGAGCTTACTACTTTTCATTTAATCACTCAGTTTGAGCCAATTTTTTTTTATGAAGCTCTAGTAATGAATGTTGGCTTAATGCAATGTAGGATGAAATTGATGAAATTGAGAAAAATCAGAGTTGGGAGCTAGTCCCAAGACCCAAAGACAAAAATTTCATAGGAGGTAAGTTTATTTTCAAAAAAAAAAATGATGAAAATGGCCATTTTGTTTGCAACAAGGATAGATATGTCTACAAAGGGTATGCTCAACAAGAAGGTATTGACTTCGGTGAAACCTTTGCACTAGTAGCTAGACTCGAATCAATTACAATTTTCTTGGCCTATTTTGTCCTGAAAAAACTTTACTATATATCAAATGGATGTTAAAACTACCTTTCTGAATGGGTATTTGGATGAAGAAGTTTACATAGAACAACTTGAAGGGTTTACTTGTAAAAACAAACCCAATCATGTCTACACGCTGAAAAAGGCTCTATATTGCCTAAAACAAGCTCTTAGAGATTGGTACTCTAGATTGGATAATCACTTACTGTCAAAAGGTTTCATTAGAGGAGGATTAGACAACAATATTTATGTTAAAATTAAAGGGTCTGATATTCTAGTTGTTGAAATTTATGTTGATGATACTATATTTGGCTACAACAATATTGCTTTGAGTCAAAAATTCTCATAGATTATGGAATCTGAGTTCAAAATGTCCATGTTGGGAGAACTGTCCTTCTTCTTAGGTCTTCAAATCTCTCAACTTGAATTTGGTATCTTTCTCTCTCAAACAAAATATGTAAGAGAAATGTTAAAAAAGTTTCAAATGGATGATCGTTATCCAATTAGCACTCTAATGGTTACCGACTGTAAACTCAGCAAGGTTGATGATTCTCCTGTTGTCAACCCAACTGACTATAGGCCAATGATAGGCAACCTATTATATCTAAAAACCTCAAGACCTCACATAATGCAATCTATTTGAATGGTTGCTCAATTTCAGTCATCTCCTAAGAAATCTCACATTAATATTGTTAGAAGGATTCTTAAATATGTTCAAGGCACTATTGATTATGGACTCTGGTATCCCAGAAACAATGATTTTTCATTAGTGACATATATTTATTATGACTGGGCTGGTTGTCTAGATGATAGGAAAAGCACTAGTGGTGCTGCTTTCTTTCTTGGTGACCGATTAGTGGCTTGGCACAACAAAAAACAAGAATCTATTTCACTCTCTACTACTGAAGTAGAATATATTGCTACCACTTATTTATGTACTCAGGTAATCTGGATGTCACATACATTATATGACATGGGTATTGAAATCCCTATACCTATTTCTATTATGTGTGATAATACTAGTGCAATCAATATCATGAAAAATCTTGTTGGCTGACGAGGTTTCTGTGCAATATGTTCCTACACAAGCACAGGTTGCTGAAATTTTTACAAAACCATTGGCTAAATATGTTTTTGAAAGAATTAGGTCTAGGTTAGGAGTTGTCTCTCAATCTTTGTTACCTTAAACAATCTATCTTGGTGATAGGGGGAGTTGGTTAGCTCTTCCTGCAGCTCATACTTTGCTGCTCAAATATTACATCTACTGCTTCATGGAATTTCATTGTTAATTTTGGTTTATCTTTGTTGACTTCCCTTT